>JBANSL010000017.1:58498356-58968356 GCA_037127255.1 Persicaria tinctoria | reverse complement strand
ACTGTCTCTGTGGACCTACTTCTCTAACTGAATTTTTTTTATATATAAAACTGAGCCCCATGGGCTTTATTTATAGCCTTCTAATCCTTGCTACTCAAGGATAGAATATCTATATCTATATCTAAAACTATATCTAAAAGCATAATGATAAATAAAAGCGATAAAGAAATTAAATCTAAATATATCTAAATGTCTTAAAGTGGATAGATCTCCTCTTCCATGATGTATCTTGATAGATTGGATGGATTCTCAGCCTTCTTCGAGCCCAAGTAATCCCACACCGAGTAGGATTCGTCAAGCCACGTCACACAACTTCTGGATTCGTCGTCGATGTCGACTAGGGTCTTGTCGACATTGAGTAGGAGTGTTGTCGACTGGCTCGGCTTCGTCGTCTCGGCTAGCTGGTGCTCGATGTGGCTCGGACTTGGCTCACGGGTCTAGTCGATCTCGACAAGGGCTCGTCGACATCGAGTAGGGTTCTTCCTTTCCGCTTTCACGAGCCGCTTCTTCCGCTGCAGCGAGTTCGTCGATCCGCAAGTGCGAGAGACCCCTTCCGCTGGAGCGAGTCGGCGAGCTCCGTCGTCTTGGTGCATCCCGCTGGTAGCGAGGATTTCCGCGGCAGCGAGAGGCTCGCTGCAGCGAGTCTAGTCGCTGGCAGCGAATGCTGCCTGGTCGTCTTCGTCCTCGGCTTGTCTCCTCTTCTCGTCGACTCCGGGTGTGGCGCTGAGGTGTCGTCGATCTCGACTAGGTCTTGTCGAGATCGAGTAGGGCTCCGGAGCTGGGTTGGTCTGGCTCAGCTTTCTCGACCAGGCTTTGTCAACCAAGTCCGCCTGGGCTCTCTACTCGACATCGAGTAGGATGTACTCGACATAGAGTAGCCCTGGCTTTTAGCTCGGTTTGTCCTGGTTCTGTACTCTCAGATTCTGGACTTCTGTAGTTGTTTTCCGAGCTTTTCTGACCTTCCTTAGAATTGCTGTAAAACGTCTCGAATTCTGCGAATTTAAACAGAAACTGGTGTAGATTCCATAATTTGACAAATAAACATGAACTACATAGATTATGTACTATCTAACCCAAATGTATGCAAAGTATGCAGAAAACGATATTAAAGTTACTGTAAAATATGGCCAATTCAGCTCACAACAACGGCAAGAAATTGTCGTACTACACTCTCGTGTTTGAAGAGCTAGTAATTCTCCCAAAAACATTAATTTGAATGCACACATCTCATTTGTACGTAACGGTCTACAATGATTTTTAATAATGGTACATGTGTGTACCTTGCAGAAAAAAATGGTTTGTGTGCTATTGGACGATGAGGATGCGAAGTCTGCTGCTGCGAATACTCGTAAAATGGATTTCTGTAGGGTCATGCCCTTGGATTGGAGGAACCCATATGATACAGGGGTGGACTCTAGTATATATGCCATGAGACACATGGAGACGTACAAGGGTAATATTAATTGGACTTGTGGTTTCAAGGCTGGAAGTCGGAAGAACATTGGTGCCCTACGCTCGAGGTACGTTCATGCTCTCCTCACGTCTGAGGTGAACACAGAGAAGCATAAAGTAATCCAATGCTCGAAAAAAGGGGCAGAATTTGTGAACAACATCAACTCCAACCGGTTGCCTGATGAGGGATCGTCCGACACCAAAGGACTTGCATAGATTTCCCTGATCACACTAGCCCTCGTGCTCTATTTATATTCCCTAGATTGTTATGCAGTGACGTAGATGCTTTTGGTATTTTGTGCAAACTATGGGTCGATTTGTATGGATTGTTATTTGGTATGTATTGGGTCAACATTATGCGGATTATATTAGGGGTATTTGAATGTTGCCACACAACCAAACATTTATGGTGATATGTTAGTCCAAAACACCATCATGTTATGAATTGGTCATTTAAGTATTAGATCCATTTTAACGTTTGTTTGCTATATTAACAATGGTGTCTTCTAAGTCAACATAGCCGACCATAAAACTACTATTTACGGTGAATAGTTTAAGTAAAACCATTGCATGGACGAATAAAAAGGCCCAATAAGGTGAATAACCTATAAATCATCGTCCACCAAATTGACTATTACGAAACTCTCTGATAATGGAGTATGAAAGACACATATAACAAAAGCAATGGCAGTAAGCTATGAAATATATGGGGTGAAACTTTAAAATAAATAACCATAATGGCAAAACCAAATAGTCTTAACTTAACAAATAACTCCATAAAAAAAACTTCGGCCATTATTTAAAACTAATAGATTACACCGAATAATATCCAAATTTTAATCAAACGAAAAAGTAAAACCATCCAATTAGCATGAATAAAAAAAACAATCTACTCACTATCATCATAAAAGTCTTCCCCAATTTCTTCATCCGATGTGTCCTCCTCCAAGTCATCCACCTCGTCGCCCAAGTTCTGATCAACAGAGTCATCCCCCTCGTCGTCCACTTTCTGATCAACAGGCAATACAACAGTGCATGTCCTCCGATTATGCGACATAACCTTCCCACATCTTCCACACTTCCTCATTTTCTTGATTTTCCCCTTCGTTGTTGCTATCTCTAAAGACCCCTTCAGCCTATGCCCTTTGTTCTTGGCCTGTGGGGGAGGATGAATATTAATTTTATCCGGGGGCTTGACGCCAACGTACTTCTCTACAAACGCCTCTTTTGTCGTTGCTATCTCACCAACATCAGCCTTCTTTTTCATATATTGCTTCTTTATTGACATCAAATTCGCCATCATATGTTGAATGAGGTCCATGTCATCCTCCACAAGGCCGACCGTGGAGTAAATATTCCCCCACAATTTATCCATCCACACCTTCCTAGCTTCCAATGCGGCACACTCTTTGACAACTACCTCATCAACATGGATGAGTGAAGCCTTCCTTTCTTCCTTTGTCCACCTTGTATTAACCATTATGTCAGGTATGGTCTTCACACGCATATGTTTATAGGTAGCAAAGATGTGTTTGCATGGTATACCGACCCTAAGGAAAGTGTTGCAGTCACATGTTGAAAACTGAGTGTCTAGATCGAATGAAACCCGAAAGGTGCCACATTCTTCTTCATCTACAATATGCACTTTCTTTCCAGGCTCCACTGTCTCGCTCGTGACGTTGCATAAAGCTAATGCATCCAGAATTTCCTCCTGGACCTTCACAAACACCTTCAAAGTATACACAGTTGCTGCGTGACGTTCAATCGGTAGAGGACTCTGAAACGTTGGAACGGTTGTTGCATTTTCCATGTCAAGCCTCGCCTGGGTGTGACGCTGTTTTTCCATGGCCATATCAAATTGCAACATCAATTCAATGAGATTGAAATGCCGACTAGAGTAGCGTCCGAAGAATCTGTTTGCTGATTCCGAAATTGATGTTGTCCTGAACAGACCACCCATTGGAACATCCCTATAATAGGCTGGTATCCAATTAGTCTTCTGATTGTACATCAATTTCAGCCACTTGTTATCTTCCAGACCAAACTCCGCCTGAATTTCCGCCCACATTGACTCAAAATCGTCAACAGTGTTATAATCTCCCCACACTGCCTTGTTGATTTTCTTGCGGAAGCCTTTCATACGACATATGTCATGTGGGACCTAAAATGGGAATATAGTTAGTTCTTACAACCATATGTTGATATATATTACAAACCATCAGTACATAGGGGTGCTATCGAATTGAAAACCTTTAGATAAATATTCTACAAAATACATGCGCTGCGCGAGTAATATAAAACAGATAGTTTAAACGAATAAAACTAAACTACATACAGGATGTTTGGCAAAAAAAACGTCATTCCAATGAATATACTTCATAATTCAGGTTAATGAAAGATAAATACAATCAAAACGAAAAAATAAAAAAGACAACACGTATTACAACAAAATACAAGACATTCCAAACAAATATTTAAACAAATCCAATGCAATACAAAGTAGGAAATATACCTCCTTAGGCACTTTCATCATAATGTGCCACATGCAAAAACGATGCCGTGTATTTGGGAACACCTCCGGGATGACTTCCCTCATTGTCGGATCCTGATCAGTGACAAGGACCATCGGGTCCTTACACATTGCTCTCTGAAAGCATTGAAACACCCACCGGTACGAATCCTTATCCTCATTCAAAAGCAACCCGGCACCAAAATTCACCCCTCTACGGTTGTTGTCCATTCCAGTAAATGGTGCAAAAACCATGCTGTACCTGTTAGTATGTCAGATCAAAGACAAATCTTGAGACAATAGACAAACAATTCAGAATTTTCAGTTTTTATGATGATTTTAACGGACACATTATTAAAACAATCCAATTTCGACGAATATTGTGATAAATTCCATCAGAAAACATTAAAAAACATACATATTGTACAGAATAATGTTATGTCCAAAAATTCGGACTGGGCAAATAACTTCAGGAATTAAAAAAAAAAACATTATTCTACAAATACTTTATTCAAACAATCCTATTTAACCGAATATTATGATAAATTCCATCAGAAAACATTTGAAAAACATACATATTGAATTGAATAATGTTATGACCAAAATTTCTGACTTGGCTAATAACTTCAGAAATGAAAATGAAAAAAAAAATTCACTAGTAGACTTAAAACTTACTTGTTTGTTCTATATATTGAGTCGAACGACACAACATCACCGAATGCTGCATAATTAGCCCGCGCAATAGGATCGCACCAAAATAGCCTCATCAAATTTTTGTTGTTGTCAACAACATGGTAAGAAAAAATGCAGATGACGCCTTCTTCTTCATCATGAATTTATTAATAACCATCTGCGCATCACCGTTAGAGATATGTGCCATTATATCTCGCTTAAAATTCTTCATATCTTGCAAAGAAGGCCCGCCGCTGCTAGACCCTCCCCGACACTCATTCATCAACCGGTGCGTCATTGCCGGCCCAATATTTGCCCGTGCACAATTTATCATAAATTGGTGATGGCCAAAATCGAGCTTCCGGTGTGCCTTGAGGAACTGATTAGCACTCCCTTGCATCAGTAGATGGTTATGGCGCTCTACCAGCCCAGTAATTTCATACCCAGAAGATCCCTTAAATTTTAAGTACACGTGGGCCTTGCAACCAGTACGACCCTTTAAACGCTTACGCTTCCCAGTACTTGTGCTTGGTGGAGCTGACCCTTCCTTAGTGCATCTTATGTAACGATGTAATAGCGTCCCATCTGCGTGGTATGAAGTACCCCCCATCTTCGTGTCAAAACCTACCCTTGCGGCATACGCTTTGTAAAATTTGATCCCCTCGTCCACATTTGAAAACAACTGCCCGACATGTGATCTAATTGTGTCATCGCATGTTGGAATCCAGTAATTTGTTTTACCGGGCGATTCTTCTTCTGTATACCCAACATTCCCCTCTTGTTTAGACTCATCCCCGTATAAGGAGTCGAGGACTTCTTCTTGTTCCTCCCCAATCTTCGTGTTGTCGACATCCCACTAAATACTATTGTCCGAATCTGTTTTAAGTATGAACAACGTTCAGAAACATATAAAAACAAATTGCCCAGGTGTGATTTGCATGCGAAATTAGTAGAATTCGACTGAATAATACCATGCTTCCTATATATATGAGACCATGTGCAATCCACCACCGCATGAAGCATCGTCTCCTCCAACCCACAAACATCACAAGAAGGGTTAGAAGCAGCTTGTGGTTAGAATCCGGTAGACGGGGTCCGGGAATATGGCCAGGATAGCGAGATGCGACCTGAGCTGGAGGGTGTGTTGGCTAGTTAGTGTAGCGGAGAAGCCCTAGAAAACCGTCTTGTAGACGTAGAGGAGGCTATTAGGAGGTGAAGATGATGAGTTGAAAGTAGGGGATTGGGGTGTAGAATGGAGTGGTACCATAGCTCTACCCTAACAACAATGTCTGAGGAAGGAGCCAACGTAGTGAATGGGATCTTGGGCATGGGAATTTGGCCGAAGAGAAGCAGCTTCCATGATGAGGCAATGCCGCCTGTGCCAGCTCACCTGAAGGGCTTCCCTAATTGCAATAGGAAGCTGGTAGGAGTGAGGAACTTCTTCTCTGGATTCAGGATCGCAAAGCATTCAATGGCATGCGCGAGAGACGACGAGGGCCACGAAACCCATACGACCTCAACCGTTGCCGATAGAGTGGTCCGCAATGCTTCCTTTTTCAGCCATGCACCCAAAGTGGCCCGCGGCATTGCCCCTAAAGCTAGGATTGCAGTCTATCGAGTGTGTTGGCAATCCGAGTGCTGGGGATTCCACATTCTTTCCGGCATGGAGAAGGCCATCAAATATGGGGTGAATGTCCTCTCCCTCTCCCTGGGTGGCCCCAATGATTGCTACTCCACCGACACCATTGCCTTAGGAGAATTCTCTATGGCTAGGAGAGGGATATTTGTCAACTACATGCGGCAACTCCAGGCCAACAGAGGGTTCGGTCACCAACATCGCTCCCTAGATCACAAGAGTTGGTGCAGGAACTATTGACATGGGTTTCCCCTCATAAATTATCCTCGGAAATGGGGAGGCCCTCCGAGGGCAGCCGCTCTACACAAGAAAATTACCGCCCAACGAATTCCATATATTGTTCTCCCCAAACGGATCAGATGGCCTTGTTTGGTGTAGCGGTTATGATGCATTTGACGAGAAGAATTTGATAGGGAAGATAGTTATTTGCGGGCCTAACATAATCATCGTAGACTTGGTGATATAAAGGCTTGGAGGTGTGGGACTAGTGATGGCCAACACCGGTGTGTACGGCGAGGTGGTGTCACAGAACCCACACTTCATACCGGGTCTCAACATACCATTCTCGTCCACAAAGAAGCTTCTGGCCTACCTAAACTCCACCCAATCTCCCAAGGCAAAGTAGTCGCCGATTTCTCGTCAAGGGGACCTAATCCAATGTCTCGATACATCTTGGAGCTGGATGTGATCGCACCAAGGATGCAAATCTTGGCGGCTTGGCTTGACAATATTTCGGTGACCTCAATGGAGGAGGACACTAGGATGACCGAGTTCAACCTTTTGTCAGGCACATTAATGGCATGCCCTCACATCAGCGGTATATCAGCATTATTGAAAGGTGCCCACCCCGATTGGAGCCCTGTAATGATCCGAACCTCCTTGATGACTACATCTAGCGTACGTGACTATTTTGGCAACCCGTTGCTGGATGGATTTGACCACACAGAGCCAACTCGTTGCTTGATGACTACCGCCAGCGTGCAAGTTGTGTTGGAAGGTTAGTACTCTACTGGATAGTAAAGGTGGTAAAGAGGCCTTGGAAAGTTATCTTGTAGTTTGTAGATCATGTTGCCAAGAGGTGATGATGATGAGTTCAAAGAAGGGGAGATGGTGTTAGAATGGAGTGATGTCAGAGCTCAACACTAGTGAATGATTGGGGCTTCAGATTATTTTGGACACTCACAATGAAGGTTTGAGGTTCGTTGAATCCTTATTTATTGAAAATATAGATCAACTTAAAACTATATATGCAATTTCCATGTAAGTTTTATCTGAAGGTTGTGTGTACATCCCAACAATATAAGCCATGATCATGTATCTCACAATAATGCTAGGAAACGCCATATAAAGAGACTTGTCTATTCATAGAACAAAACGAGTCTTACTAATGTATATACATATATACATATATACATAGGGGCGGAGCCAGGATTAAATTTAGGGGGGGGCTTCAAAAAAATTTCACTAACTACAATGCCAAACCCAATTCACAAACTGAGGGTGTAAGAGAAGAAGGTTTAAAAAAAACCTGAATTTTACTATATATACATATACAATTTTTCCCGGGGGAGCTCGAGCCACTGCATGCCCCCCTCCCTCCGCCCCTGTATATACATATATATAAACACATGCATACACAGACACACACACAAACAACGGTAATGCGCATGTAAGCAAGTCTAAACTCTCTTGAACTCTAGTTAGTGTGGCGGAGAAGCCCTGTAAAGCCATCTTGTAGACGTAGAGGAGGTTGTCAGGAGGTGAAGATGATGAGTTGAAAGCAGGGGATTTGGTGTGTAGAATTAGGGGTGGGTATTTCCAATTAATTGCTCATTTAATTACCAAATCTTCAATTAATTGATAATTGTTTTCCTCAATTGGGTGAGTTTGAGTTTGATAACACAACAACTACAACGCGCCCATTTATTCCACCACCCCCCCCCCCCCCCCCCCCTCCCCCTTTTCCTCAATTGGATGAGTTTGAGTTTGATAACACAACAACTACAACGCGCCCATTTATTCCACACACCCCCCCCCCCACCCCCACCCCACACACCCGACAACTTGATAACACATTGACTTTGATGACACATTGACTTTAGCCGCAGGCCCAGGTGTGTATGGTAGAGCTAAATAAGCACCCAAAGAACCACTTTTAAACAAGAAAAATCAACACTTATCAAGAATGATTAGTTTCTAAAACCATATTGTCTTACCGAGCAGAGGACAGCAGACAACTCGCATCATATCTCAATTTCCAAGTACTTGAATTCGTCTCTGCCATCAGACCGATGGAGCCTGCAAGAAGTTACAAGCGTGGCACAAAAAACATAAAAGAAGACCATCTGCACCAAACTGGGCATTCTTTCAAAATCTGTGGCTGTCAAGTGGTCGATTTGAGTTAGTCTAAAGCTGCAATTGACAAACAAATTTAGTGAAGTTAAAACCTGATGAACATAAACGTTAATTAGGGGTGCACTTACTTGAAAAATATATGCTAGCTGCAAGGAGAAGGCCACCGATTATCCAATTTGATGTTGCTGGTGTTACTGTTACTGCCATTGTAACCATACATGCTCCAATGATTGATAAGGCAGCTTGTGTCCCTTTTCACTTCAACCAATTTTTTCCATCCTTATGTGTGTATAGGATACAGCAAGAAAAGCTATATATATAAATTACTAGTACGCCGTGTAGTTATGTTATAAAGGAAAATCCATTACCCTAATATTGCATACAAAATGACAGGGTTATCCAATATGGTCTACTCAGCAATCAGCACCAATCCAATCGCATTGTGAACTAGAACTGATGTTTTGAACTCCTCAATTTTTACTACTCTCATACTAAACAAAATTCCAAGCAGAAATGGAATATTGAATCATATCAAGAGATAAGATTCAAGCAATGCTTCTTATTTGTGCATATATATTCAAACCATGCTTTTCGGTACTGATTCGTAAGGAATTAGCACACCACTGGCTCTCTTCTGCATCATTAGTTATACTGTGATATTCAAAATGTGCAGAAAACTCATAAGATGACCCTCGAATAGATAATTTGGCCAGTAGCTTATTTTGTAAAATATCAGTTTAAAGGAGCAATTAGTGTGCCTGCTAAATAAGAAAACAGACCTGAAGAGGATGTCAAGTACGAAGGTGAAAGTCGGAATCAGATTGCTCATGGCTAAAGCCAAAGTTGGGTTAACAATACGCTCAACGGCATTGCAAAAATAATTACCAAAAAACCAAGAGTGTGTCCACCCACATACCAAACCCGAAATCCTGAATCAACCATCTCTCTTGTAATAATCTAGATTATCCAATTCTGATTCCTTGTCTTTGAAAACCTTGTCCAGTTGCTGAAGAACCCGCTTCTCCCCTAGTCTAAGAGCAACCGCCATCGCTAAGTTTGAATCTAGATCTTCTTTCTCTAATTTCTCATCCTGCATAAAATAAGAACTTCAATTTCATCCTGCTGCCTACAAATATGGATTAACAATTTGGGATACTTATTTACCTCTTCAAGTGTAGTGCGGTAGCCAGAAAGAGCAGCTTTGTAGGCATCACGAACCACTCGACACATACGCTCCTCGTTGGCTCGACTAATTGGATGTTCCAGATGACCCCAAACCATTTTTCTGAATGAGCGTTTGAGCATGAAAGCATCAGCTCTTCCAAGTGCCAGCAGCCTAAGATAAGGAAACATTTTCTCTGGCAGAGGTTGACCGAATCTGATTTCGAAGTATTCAGTCTGTTCTAGACCATTCGACTGAGCAATGCTGAGCTTGTCTCTAAAGAAAGGATCAGAATCAAGTATCTCCAAGATTAAGGTGTACCCATCACGCCCTGACCTTGGTTCTATGAAACCATAATCCAAAGCCATATCTGCATTGCTCTTGCTTAAGGTATATTGGATCAGAACCTATACAAGGAAAGTTCTATGTTTACATTACCCATCTGATTTATCCATGTTTACATTATCCAGCTGAAGATCCATCTCTACAATACCTGCTCACCAGCCTTGACAGGAATAGGTGACCGAATGGCATACCGGAGTTCCGTTTTGAAGAGGCCTCCTCTGCTATAGAATGCATGATCTTGTGTAGTTATGCTTGAACTGTGGTTAATCTGATATCCAACTTCTTTGATTCAATTTACAGGCATAATGTTAAGAATTTATACTGATTTGTGTTATATCTTGTAGAAGAAGGTTACCAGATCAGCCAGAGGAAGCAGAACAAAACTCTGTCCGCTATGACGGCCAAAAGCTCGAGATCGATACATGCCGAATGCCCAGAAGAAGTCATCCATTGTTATAGGACTTGGGAAAAGCCCCTTGTTTGGGATTAACACTTGCTTTTCTGCTTTCAAGAATTCATCTTGCACTAACTCTTTCATTTCCATAGTGGTTTTTAGTATCTGGGATCCTGCAAACATGATTATTCCCATTGAGAAATTTTAGGGCAAATTGCTTCACTCAATCCATAGATTGTTGCCTTACCTCAAATCATTCAATTTGCTTAATAACACATGATCAGGAAAGAACTGCAAGGAATTAGGGTTTAGAGAAACAAACCTTGAAGCTCAGATAGCTCCTCTTCTGACCTGTACTAAAAAGCATCAACCAACCAACATTTCATATATTCATTATGTGTGAAATTGAAATAAATTAATGTAACAAATCAAGAACAGTAATCAAAAGTACCAAAATAGAGTTGAATTGGAGGAATGTGGGAGGATGTCAATGTAAGGCCTCCAAAGGGAATCTTGATTGTACTTCTCTCTGATCAGAAACAGAAGCACAGACACCCAGGGTGTGAGCCCGCTGCAAACGGATCCTATATCAGAAGCTTGAACCGTATCCGGGGAGATCCACAACCTCTTGGGTACCTCCACGACGACGTCGTTTTCAGCTATGTCTTGCTTAGCGAACAGCCCGAGCCCTTCAGGGCCCAGCCCAGGCTTGACGGGAGTGTTGTCGGAGATAACGCGGTTGTCGGAGAGCCAGCGCCAGAAGGTCTCCACTGCCGGGGGAATGGAGGTTTCCGGTGGCCGGAAACAGCAAAGTGCGAAGTGAGTTTTTGGTTTTGGAATCAGTGAAATGGGTTTGGATTTGAGGAGGAAAGTAGTGGAGGTTTGACATGGGCTGAAACATGATAAACAAGCCATTCTCTCTCTTTGATGCTCCAACTACCATGAATACTTAATCTCCTGATTGGGATAAGGTTTGTTTCTTCATATCCTGATTAATTCCTGAATGTGATATGATACAAAAATTCATCCAACATATGTTTAAGTCACATGTATTTACATCTTCCTTCAATGTCCATTTAATTATATTAACTCCACATTAGGCCCTCGACAAACTACTTATCCAAAATATGATATCCAAATCTAGGGACATTCAGCCGATTATAGCAATTTTGGGCAGAGTTCTTTATGTGTCCGATAAACAAAGAATCGTTTTCACCTGGTGGATCACATGGAATTCACGAAATAATCTCATCTTCAGAAATGAACCACCTCCAAATACCGGTAGGCTGAACCACATTACCTATAATCACATCAACAATTGGATGGCTTTGCAAGCTCCACAATGAGAATTCGTCATCTCCTCAGGACTCTTTGTCCGCTAAATAATCCAGTCAACCTGGTAGGGAAAATAAATCACAAAAATGGAACCTCCGAGGGACTCTTAAACTTAGTTTTGACGGATCCACGCTTTCTAATGGTGACAACAGCATTGGATATATCATTCGAGACTGGCAGGGTAACCCTATTCACATTGGTCATGCAGCTATTGGTAGGCAGTCTCCCATTGGGACTGAAGCACTTGCTTTGAAATACGGTTTGGTTCAAGCAATCCGCATGCATATAACTTATGTCTAGATAGAGAGTGACTCGCTAATTATTATAAATCCCCTAAGAAACAGCCTACAACGTTCACGCTTCAGCTCCCTAACGTTCATTTAGAACTTCAAAAATAAAAAATCACCCACGCTTGGGTCTTTTCATCTATAGGGGATATCAGTATCAATTACATGAGTAACGAGTGGATTATACTTATGTCTAACCTTTTGCTTTTCAGCAATGTCAATATGGTCAAATTTGGCATCAAGTGACATGGTTGCACCTCCGTAGCTATTAATGTAGTGACCGAATTGATTAATATTAGCTCCATGCTCCGTGTACTCGTTGTAGTGCACTACTATAATGTTGACACCTGAACTGCTCAATTGTGACTTATCATTCACTCTCCTAATGATTCTTGCCTGCAATGTAGCACCAATCATCCTCTTTAACTATACCTTTCCCCTTGTAGTCCGTAGTTTTACCCTTCCTTTTTGCAGCCTTGCTTCTCTATTAGAGAACTTCGGGTTTATCCTTAGGTATATTATTAAAGTTCTTGATTGGAAGAGCAGACACGATCACTTTCTCTTTGCATTTCTTCTTCTGCTGCCATTCCCACTTGGATCTAGGTATGGACAACCCATCATTGGACTTTTGTCCAGCCCCCCAACAAAGTTGTCTTACCAGTGTTAGATGTCCAATCTTTCTGAGTCGGGGGCACTGCACCCAGTTCGAGGCACAAGCACCAATCACCTCCAAGGGCCTCTTCAGCCACAATCAAACCATGGGAACCCATTCAAAAATTACCTTCTCTTTGACACAATCTCCATTGACTGTCACAATATCTGTTGACGCCGCAATGCAAGGGCCTCTTCAGCCAAGACATCAACCAATAGACAAGCACACATAATTCAAGCGGTGAATCAACCACATAAAAATTTATCTTCTAAAATAGCAATTATGTTTCGAAGTGACGACCTTGATAATTATTAGGAAGTCCAAATTTCATGAGCAAGAAAACAATCATTCATTTATATCCTAAGAACAATGGTTGCTAAAATGCATGGAGCTAACTCGAAGGCTATTTCATGACATGTTACAAAACAGAAAGCAACCTTACACAAAAATAGATGATATAAGCAATGCAAAGGGAGGACGCAAATTCAAATAAAACCTCGCTCACATATCTCAAGGATATCTCCATCTTCTGAGCGATGGATGGCTTGGGCATGCGGAAACCCAATCTTTGTTGCTCTTTCATCATATTGAGCCCCAAATCCTCAATAATCCCACAAAACACCTCCCGCGGCATAATATCCTTGGACACTAGGTCATCGTATTTGGAGACCAACTTGGCTCTACCCTCCGACATCATCGGATTTAACCTTTAAACAAAACCCAACCCAACAAACGCGAGGCTAAATTTAGTTTTGAATAATTGACCTCGAAATTATTATTCAGGGTTAAATAGCCTCGAATATTACTTTTGAGGGAAATTTCCATGGCCCAAACCTCGAGCCTTTTGGAGCCTTTTAGAGGCTAATTTCAAGCCTTCAACCTCGAATTTAAGATCAAATAAATTGAGAGACATTATTCGAAGTCCAATGCTTTGAGGTTAAATTGTATTGAATGTTACTATGAATTTATTTGAAGGTAAACTTCGAGGGTAATGAGCTATTGAATTTAACCTCGAAAAATAAGAAAACAATATCAAAATTTTTATTAAAAATATATCTTTATTTTCCAAAATTCATTGTTAAACCCGAGGCTAAATACGAAGTTGTTTTGCCCTCGAATCTAGCCACATATTTACTCGCACTTTTCTTTGTACCTAATATTCATCATATAAAAAGAAATATTAAATTAAGCTTTTGATCATTCAAATTAGACAAATTCCATACAACCATAAAAGAGTAGTCTAACCATAAAATAGTAGGCAATTCCAATCCACAAAATATACCTCCAAAGTCACAAACAGTGGCGGATCCACTTGTATTAGTGGGGATGCTCGATCAAGCATCCCCAAATTAAAAAAAAATAAAATTTTTAGTGTTAATTTCCCAGTATTTTACGTCAAGCATCCTCAACCCGGGAAAAAAATTACAAAAGAATTTTTTTTTTACCTTTAAACATTCTCGGAATAATGAAAAAATTACCTTCAAGTATCCCCAAAATGTCGATCCAGGATCCGCCCCTGGTCACAAACTCAGGCAACTTACTTCACATGATTACTTAATCTGACATTCACATATATATACCCATCTAATTAAATCATTAGCATTTCTAAATATGCACAAAACATAATCTGTTAGTGCCCAACTAAAATGCTACTTCCATGTGTCATGGTATATGAGATGAGATGAGCAAAAGTGCACAAAATAATCATCTCATATGGGTGCAAAAAAAAAAACACTAGCTAGACGCAATAGCAACAAGTAGTTAGGGAGCGCGATTGGAGGTTGAACCATTTGACAACCGGACTTGGTTTCCTTGAAGTTGACCCAATTATTGCATGATTTGTTGCATGAACTCTTTTTGTTGGTTTTATTGTTGCACGAACTCTTGCAATATTGTTTATTGTGCATTTGTGCTATATGCTACATATTGATGTTGGAATTGCAGGTGTCACCGGCATTTGATAAATCAACCACAAGATTGTGTTGTTGACAGTGGAGTTTGTAAAAGAATATTTGTAATTTATAGATTATTCATATGTATATGTGATAGTATTCGTATGTACATGTCATTTTTTTCGGGGCTGTTTATGTATAGGTGAATAAATGAATATTATTCATTTGTAATTTTGATTTATTCGTTGTATGACTGCTTTTATTCATAAGTACATGTGATATTATTCGTCTCAATAGTGACAAATTTTTTAGTAATAAATTTGAATAAATGTCAAATTATGTACGAATAATCTTGGAATTGCATAGGAATAAATATGAGGTTATATGTGAATATTTGTTTATATACGAATAATCTCGTGGTTCTCTATGAATAATGTCGCGGAGAGTGAAAGTCACTCTCTTTAGAAGGAGAGTAAACAAGAATTTGATGTGGGTCCCATCATAATTAATTTAAATTTGATTTGAATTTTAAATTAATCTCCTCCATCCATTCTCTATTAATCAATGGCTAGAATTTGCTCACATTTTACATGATAAGGCTTGCTCACACAGGAGCCAACCTCTCTCTCTATATATATATAGAGAGAGAGAGAGAATGAGTTACTTGTGCACACCCTTAGGGTGTACTTTTTGCACGTTTTTGGGCCATTGATATGATGTAAGTAGATGGTTGAGATTAAAAGGATTTTTTCCATTTAAAAAAAATAAAAAACAGTATGGCCCGCGCACTAACTCCCTAATTCTGACCTACTCTCTTTGAAAATAAATGTGGGCGCGTGTGATTGAGGGGATTTGTGTTGTTGGGATTTCTTGATCATGGTGGGGCCCACTAGGATGAATATAAAGGTGATTGACAACTACTCCTTACTTTATAATTACTAGGATTCCATCTAGTGTCGGTGTTTTTTTTTTAATATAAAAGTGATTGGTAACTATTTTATAAATTTTATATTAATTTTTTGGATATACTTTATAAATTTTATATTAATTTTTTGGATATATAAAAGTGATTGGCAACTGCTTTATTAATTTGTTATTAATTGACAATATCCCATATCTTAGTCAATCCATATCTTAGTGGATAATTATAAATGTGAAGTGCCGGTTTTTGGATTTTTTTTTAAAAAAAAAAAAGGTTAGTGGATCAAAAAAATATGTAATGATACATATCCCCAAAAATAATTCTAAATCAATTTTTTTTGTTATAAAGATATGGCAATTTCAAATAATGTTATAAATATATGGCAATTTTTTTTGTTATTATCTATATAAAACGATTGTAAAAATTTGACAATTCCACCGAATAATGTTATGTTATCTTTTTTTGCATTCAGTTTAGATCACTAATTATCAATTCCAGTGAATAATTTGTCTTGTGCTACCGAATAATGTGTTATTTTTTTCCATCAATTTCAGATAAAATAAACACAAAATCCTCAAACAATACTTACGATTTATACGAATAATGCTTCGTATTTCAATGAATAATGATTCACATTTCATCCAATAATATTTAGTTGTGTAATTATACTCCTGCTAACGAATAATGAATCCAATTTCACCAAGTAATTGCATCAAATTTCACCGAATAATTGTATAATCGTTGCAAATAAATAAGTTTTTAGAATTATTCGGTTGAATCGATCGATGTAATGCGTACATTGAATGATAATTGGGGGATTATTCACTAGAATTCTTATTTTTACTAGCTATACAGAAGCGATGAATAATTGCGTTATCGTTGTGAATACGTAAATAGTTAGAATTATTCGGTTGAATCGATTGATTTAACACGTACATTAAACAATAATTAATGGTTTATTCACTCAAATCCTAACTACACATAGTCACCTATTTTTGGTTATGTGGAAATCCCCTCTCGGTGAGCTTTTATTATTCACTTGCAATTATTCACTCAAATTATAATAATTAGGAATTAATCACTCGAATACTAACTACACACACCTAGTCACCTATATGAATTTGAGTGAATCCACTCAAATTCTAATTTTTCATTCAAATTCTAATTATGCACTGGCAATTATTCACCCAAATTCTAACTATTCAGTCAAATTCTAATTAATCGATTTATGTGCAAATCCCCTCTCGGACGATATTAATCGAAGCAGCGCCCTTGGTAGGCGGCGCCGCTACCGCCGGCCACTTGTGCCCGTGTCATCTCCTGGGTACGGCGGAAGGGAAGTGAAATTACCGCTGGAGAAGGAGCTTCACGCGAATTTGTCTCAATGGGAGGGAGAAGGGTTCTTCAAGCAGATCTGGATCAATGACGGTGGTCTGGACCACGGTGCATCGACTTATTGCTCGGAGATCCCGGTTTCGCCACCGGTGGGCTTAGATCTAGGGAGTGGGGGTGTCTGGTGGGGTTTCTCCGACCTCGATGGCTCATCCTCTGAATCTGAACGCGGGTTTGGAGCGGAGAAGCAGAGCAAGCGAACAGACTAGTGTGGATGTGCGAGGGTCTCCTGCTGCCGGTTCCGCCTAGAAGAAACGTCGTAGTCGCCGGAGATGGTGTCAATTGCTGAGGAAGAGGAGCACTGGTTGTCGAAGACGGTTGCATCATCGCTGAATCGCAGGAGGCCACCGGTTGAGAGAGAGGAGCACTGGTTGTTAAGAGGAGCAAATGGTTTTTAGGGTTTTTATTGTGCAACCAGTTGCACGCGCTCCACTCTTCTGATTTGGTTTAAGAATGAGTTTTTTTTTTTAAATCACCCGGACACATGGCGGGATATAAGCCATCCGATCCACTAAGATCAATGGTTATTATTTGTGCACAGGATACACTCTAAGGGGTGTGCACAATATATATATATATAGATTAAAGTTTTTTTATTTTTTATTTTATTTTATTTTTTTTAAAGAAGAAACACCGTACCAATGGAAATCCATTATTATCTATGAATAATCTATCAATACAATCGAACAATATCAAAATACCATCGAATAATTCAGCGATACCATCGAATAGTGAACTAATTGTCGGGGAAATTGCCATAAGTATTAATGGCTAATATTCGGGTATATTGATGGATTATTCGGTGGTATATCTTGATTACTTGATGGTATCGCTTGATTATTCGATTGTATAGCTTAATTATTCGATGATGTTACAATATTATTCGGTTACTTATGTCATTTTAAGAAATAACTAAAAATTGTTTGATGGCATCGCTGGATTATTCGATGGTATCCCATGATTATTCGATGGTATCGATGTATTTTTCATTCATATAACCCCCAACAACTAATAATTGGGTTTATTGATGGATTATTTGGTGGTATCGCTTGATTATTCGATGGTATTGTGATTGTATCGCTTAATTATTCGATGGCGTTACAATATTATTCGGATACTTATGTCATTTTAACAAATAACTAAAAATTATTCGATATATGGTATCGTTGGATTATTCAATGGTATCACATGATTATTCAATGGTATTGATGTATTTTTCATTCATGTGACCGTCAACGCAAAAAAAAATCATCTCATTAAGCACAAAATCAGGTCATACAAATGAATTTTCCCCCCGAATACCTCTAAGATTGAAGAATGAACGGGTAGTTTAGGTCTCAATTCTCCAATTGGACTAATAATTAGGCAAAACCCCTTTCAATTGAATAACCCTCCTCCGACAATATCAAACAATCAATTTCATACCCGTAGATGCCCTAATTTCCTAGAAATTATGACAAGTCTCCTCCACCGACTATGGCGACCATAGAGAGGCTAATCCGGTAAAAATTGAAACATATTTTCATCTTCCTTAAGAGAAACATTGAGAATTCGACTTACTATTGCAGAAGTCATATGGCTCCTCCGCCGACTATGGCCTATTTGAAGAAGAAGAAGACATTATTTCTCCTCCTGCCTGAGACAAGAACAATCGATCGTCATCACCATTCTTTCCCACTTCACCGAGCAGAATCGCCATCGGGGAGAAGGGAGGTCAACGAGCAGGATCTGAAAGAAGGGAGGAGGAAAGAGGTCGACGAGAAGGATCGCCGTCGCTTCCCCCTAGCTTTGTCGTCCGGTCCGCCATCGCCATCGCCCGCTCCGCTCTGCCATCGCTGACCACCATCGACTTCGCCCGCCGCCATCTCAGACGCTCTGCACCTTCGCATCCAGACTCCGGTAGACGCTTCATCCTCCAGACTCCGGCGAAGGAGATGGCGCTAGTCACTTCATCCTCCCGACTGCGGCGGTAGTCTCTCTTGTTTTTAATTAGTTTGTTGGGGAATTGAAATCATAGATTAGGTTTCACGCGCTACCAATTATGAGTGGGATTTTTTTTTTTAATTTTCTTTACAAAATTACCCCTTTACGTGGCAGAATCTTGACCTTCAATTTCCTTTAGATCAACGGTTCAGATTTGTTCACATGATACACGTTAAGGGCTGAGTACATATGATCTATCCTATATATATATATATATATATATATATATATATATATATATATATATATATATATATATATATATATATATATATATATATATTCAAGGATATTCGGGTCCGGTCGGGTTGAAATTCGGGTCGGGTTGAAATTCGGGTTGAGTCGGGTTTGTCTGTATTCGGGTCAATTCGGGTTTCGATTCAACATCGGTCGGGCTTGGTTTTGGGTTCGGGTTATGCATAACGCCAAATTTTCGGGTTCGGTCGGGTTTTGGTTCGGGTGAGTTGGTCAGGTTTCTCGGGTCGGATTAGGAATTGCCAGCTCTAGGTAAGGGAATCAAATTGAGGGGTAATTGGGTGGGATGAGGTTGATTTGGGAATTAATGTTTTAAAGGGGTATTCGGATTCAACAAAAGTGACATGCCGAGAAGTATACACCTTATAGGTAATGGGATCCAGACAAAGATAAGCACTTTGGGTTAACGAGTAGCCAATAAATACACAAGCAATAGACTTAGGATCCATCTTGTTGGTAGTGTATGGTCGTAACCAAGGAAAACAAAGGCAACCAAAACATTTTACTTTTTGATAATTGGGCATGGTTCCAAAAAGCTAGAAAAACGAAGAGTGATTTTGAAGGGTAGGAGTTGGCATCTGATTTATCAAATAAACGGATGTTTGAAATGCATAAGGCCAAAATTTGTGAGGCATTCCCGAATGTGACATCAAGGTTAAACTGGTTTCAACAATGTGACGGTGTCTTCTCTCCGCAAACCCATTATGTTGTGGAGTATGAGGAAGTGATGTCAAATAGGAGATACCATTGGAGGCAAAGAAGGATTTGAGAGCTATAAATTCACCACCGTTATCAGAATAAAATGTCTTCATTTTTTTGTTGAATCGATTTTCAACCAATGCTTTAAAAGTAATGAATGTGTTCATAGTATCGGATTTTTGTTTAAGGGGGTAAAGTCAGACATACATTCTAAAGTGATCAACAAAGATGACATAATATTTGTATCCATCGGAAGATAAAATTGAGCATGTCCAAACATCCGAAAATAAAACATCCAATGGTGACTTTAAATGGATAGTAGATTTGGAGAAAGGAAGCTAATGGGCTTTATTAATGGAGCAAGCATTACAAAAATCCAAACTAAAATTTAAATTGACATTGGGAAAATACGACTGCATAATTCTAAAAATTGGTGGTGATGGGTGATCCAGTTTGTGATGCATAGCCGAGCCACATGAGATGTGGAGCGAAAAGGTTGACGGTGTCTTTGAAATAGGCCAAGAATAAAGATCATCTTTCAACAGTCCTTTAAAAAGGATGTTGCCCGAGTGGAGATCCTTCACAAAAAAACCAGTGTGTAAAAATTCAATGGAAACTTGATTTTGAGCTGTAAATTTGGAGACGGATAATATATTTCGAGCAATTTTAGAAACACAAAGCACATTATCAATATTAAAAGTGTTGGTTGCAGTTTTGAAAGTAGTTTGGCCAATTTGAGAAATTGGAAGACCATTACCATTACCAACAATTAGTTCCTCGGTTCCGTCATATATGTAGAATGATAAGTAGTGAAGGCTCAAGTTTTGGAGATCATTGGTGACGTGGTGTGAAGCACCACTATCAACCAACCACGGTTGGGCGGGAGGTCGGATGGTGGAGGTGTTGGCATGGGGGGGAGGAGTGGGTTATGGAAGCTGGGGGCGGTAGGGCGACGGGGGACGGAGTGTTGGTGCTTGTTGGCGAAAGAGGGGACAATAGGCGACTACATGACCTTGCTCACGGTACCTTTGACAACGACCCTGAAATGGCTTCGGAGGAGGGCGAGGGGACTGCCAAGAAGGGGACGAAGCAGCCCAGGTTGGAGGAGTTGCCAATGGTGCGGGCGCCGTCGGACTAGAGTGCTTGTTCTTCGATTTTGATGGGCGGGGCTGCATAGTCATCGCAGTTGTCGGGGTTGGGGTCAATGAGGCATCAAGACGAAGTCGGTTCTCCTTATGAAGCAACTTTTCATTGAGTTCCTCAAAGGTGATTGTGGTGTCCCGAGCATGGACACCGTCAATGACTAGTTGATAGGAGGAGTCGAGGCCATTGAGAATAGCATCGACCAGATCCTCCAGATCTTGAGGTTTGCCTAAAGAGGCCAAGAGATCAACCACCCCTTTTACTTGTTGAATGAAATCGAACACCAGTTGAGCGCCTTTGGTGAGTTTCTTCATCTTCTCTTTAAGGAGATGAACATGGGCGCGTGAAGGATTTGTATAAGTATCTTCTAAGATTTTCCAACGACGGTACTGATGGGTTGAGGGTGCCTACGAGTGCTCTGTAAAGTAGTTGGTCCTGACGGACCCAAGTGGTGTGTGCCAGGTTTGGCGTGTCAGCCTGGTCGACAACGATGGTTTTTGGTGGCTCAGGGGAAGAGCCATCAACAAATGATAGAAGGCCATATCCAACAAGGATGGACCAAATCTGGTTCTTCTAGGAGATGTAGGTGGAAGGAGTAAGTTTCAAAGCATTTGTAAAGTGGACAATGGTGGAAGGCTTCGATGGTTCACCCAAATTGGGTAGGAGATGAGGTTGAATAGTCATTGATGTGGAAGGGAGTAAGTAAGCAACAAAAGAATCAAATAGGTGATGGTTTGGATCAAGCGGTTGATACCATGTAGAGTTCAGATTAGGTTTGTACTTTTATGTATTTCCATTCACAACTTGAAGAGTATTTAAATTACAAAATAGTAACAATTAGAGAAAATAAATGAAGTGGAGATATCCTCTCAACCACGTTGGCTAATTAAAATGAATTAATTAAAATTAACTCTTAACTAATAGCAGGAAGTTGTATTCCTTAACAGTGTCGACTATGTATTTGTTAATCACAGATATTACACCTACAGATGATGAAACTGCAACAAAAAAAATCATTTACAAGCATGTTTAAAAACCGGTTTACGTTCAAGTACAGGTGGGAAAGATTCAAAGATAACATTTTTAGGAGTTATTAATGCTTAAGATGATGTAGAAGAAAGCAAATGTTACTTTTTTTTTGTGGCCTAAAGCAAATGTTACTAAACGTTCACAAAACCTGCTTCTAATCCAATTTCTGAAGAAGTGGAGCGATCATGTTGAGAGAATGAAAGATGTAAATAGATCAAAAGTGTCCCACATTAATAATATAAACAAAGAAACCTTAGTATATAAATTAGTGAGTTACTCTTATTGCCAATTGATTTTAGGATGGAATCCTGCTTGACTTATGTACTAGGCTATTAGCCAGTGGCGGAGCCAGGACGCCCGGAAGGGGTGGGCGAGATTCAAAGAATCTAAAAGCATAAATTGATCTACAAATTTTCCAACATCAAAATCATTGCAAAAAGTGTCCATACGATTAATTTACAATCTAGTGAACTAATTAGTAAAATGAACACGACGAATTTATGTCAATTTTATCAGCAAACTCTCTTTAGAGTTTGAGAAATTACCATCCCTGCCACAAAATTCAATTAGCAGAAGCATACACCCACGACAGAAGGCTGAAATTTTGACCTTTTAGCTTAATTGCAAGTCACAATTTCAGCCTTAGCAATATAAAGACATTGCTTTATGTTTTCATGTTTGTATACAAAAAGCATGGACAGCAGTAGATAAAGCACTTCAAATGATAAAAACACTTCAAAGAAAGCATGGACAGTAGCAGAAGCAGTATAAAAACCGACAGCAACAACATCTCAAATTAAAGGTATAGAGAAATATATTTGAACCTAAAACCTAACCACATCTCAAATTGTATGATCAGGTTAAATGTAACGGGGTTAATTTGGGGAAAACCGAATTGTAATGGAGTTAAATGTATGATTAGGTCAAATTGTATGAGCCCCAATTGGTGTTGATCGCAATCCATTACAAATTTACAATTTGTTTTGTTTGCATATGGTCTGGGATTATATTGAACTTTGTTATGTATATGGCAATTGGCAGATACACATCATTTGAGCAACAACCCTTACAGGCTACAATAGTAGATAAAAGGGACAGCATGCAACAACAGAAGAAGAAAAGCAACAGCAGTACAGCAGTAGAGTAGCATACACATAAAGAATAGATAGAGAAGCAAGCAATCAGTGATGGACAACAATGAAAGCATTCTTTGCGAAAGAAGAAAGTAACAAATGCTGAATAGCATACGCATAAAGAATAGATAAAGGTTGTATCAATCAGCGATGAACAGCAATGACGAATTCTTTGGGGAAGAAGAAACTAGGAGAGTGATCGATGAAGGATTACCTATTTCCAGTAGAGGTTGTATAAATCTTGCCTCTTTCGACGAATTCTTCGACTCTTCTTTTCAACGATTTAGGGCTCAAGCAATCGGCAAAATTGGATTGGGATTTGGGAATCAGAAACGATCAAAATCAATAGTGTCAAACACACTATCAAAAATATGAAAAAAAAAAATTGGGATGGGCCGGGGTACTAGACCACAGCTTACAGATGCCAATGATGGAAAGAAGTCCAACACAATACAGCCCAATGGCAATGATCAATGATAGCCCAAAATCATTTGTATCTATCCTCTCCTAGACGTTAGCATATGGACAAAGAAATATCCTCTAGAAGGACAGTTGTTACTATTATAGGACCTTCTGAAAAGGATCCTTTTTGGGTGTATATATTGGGGCCCTTGCCTTTCATTGAATACAAGAAGGAATTTACATCATTCTCTAATCATTGTCTACTATGGTATCAGAGCCATAGCTGCAACCAACGTTGCTTCAGCATGGCCAACATCGATCCCACCCTTACCCAACAACTTCAGGCCTCCATGGCTGCTCTAAACCTTTCTCCTTCAAACACTTCACCACTACCAAATTTTTCTGCATTAAACACTATTAAGCTTTCTCCCTCCAATTTTCCCATATGGATTCGCCAAGTAACTCCATACTTACGATCTCAGAGGTTGATTGGTTATGTCGATGGTTCTCAACCCTGCCCAGCAGCAACAGGTGACAATGCTGCCTCCATTGAGGAATGGACAGCCAAAGATTAATTGGTTGTTGCCATTCTCACGCTATCCTTGACGGAGCAAGTCATTGTCCAAGTGCTGGACTGTGACTCGTCAAGACAGATTTGGGAAAGGCTTTATCGTCTCTACTCAGCACGATCGAATGCCTAGGTTATCCAAACCAGACTTGCGCTCTCAAGTCTTAAGAGAAGATGAATCAGTGTCGGAATACTTCAACAAGACCAAAACTTTGGTCCAGCAGATTCGAGCCACCGGCCAGGTGGTCTCTGACGCCGAGTTTGTGACTTATCTTCTCGGTGATCTCGGAACAGACTATGATGCGTTGGTCATGACGCTCACAACTCAGCCTATTCTTCCTTATCCAGAACAGGTTCTTACTTACCTTCTTATGCAAGAGTCCTGCAACTCTCGTCACAACTCGTCTCTCACCAACAACAATCCAGTTACCATGAATTTCACTAGTACTCAAGAGCAGCAGCCAGAGGTTAACACCACTTCCGTCTGCGGCAGAGGACGAGGTGGTCGTGGTGAGTCTTCTCGTGGCCGCGGAGCGCGTGATGACAGAGGAGGACAAAATGATCGAGGACGGGGATCCTCAACCTTCACCTTCAATGGAGCCCCAGATACTCGCCTTATCTGCCAGATTTGCAAGAAAAGAGGGCACTCTGCTCTTCGATGCTAGAGTCGTTTCGATCAGGCAATGCAGGAACCTCCTCCTTGGAACTTCCAAGCAAACAATACCTCCACTGCTTAGTATCTAGACACCGCAGCCACTCATCACTACACCCCGGATGTCTCGAATCTCAAGTTTGATCGGACAACATACGAGGGTACGGATACGATTGCCTTTGGCGATGGCTCCTCTTTACCAATTCTTAACCACGGTTCTTCTTTACTCTCCACTTCTTCTCGAATTTTTCATCTCAAGAATCTAATTCATGCTCCATCTCTTAACAAAAATCTCATCTCAGTTCAAAAATTTTGTGAAGATAATAACGTTTTCTTTCAATTTCACCATGACTGTTTTCTTGTGAAGGACTCGGTGACGACACTGCCTCTTCTCAAGGGCCACGTTAAAGGCGGACTGTATGTCTGGCAACCGGTTACTCCACCATCTTCAACCTCTGCATCATCCCCAAACTTGAACACCACCGCCGTCTTTCCTTCACCTTCATGGCACGCTCGCTTAGAGCACCCAGCTTTGGACTTAACCCGTTTTGTAATAACCCGGTTTAATCTCACCGGATCCTCCATGATTTTTCCATGTGTTAGTTGTTCATGGGCCAAGGCCCACAATCTTCCCCGTCCTGCTAGCCCAAGCCGATCTAAGGCTATTTTAGAATTGTTGTTTTGTGGTTTATGGGGCCCTGCCCACAATCAATCTCTCAATGGTAACAAATACTATCTTGCAATCGTATATGATTTTTCAAAGTTCATCTGGATTTTTCCACTTCAAACCAAGGATCAAGTCACTCAAATTTTCATCCACTTCAGCAAAGTTGTGAACAATTTTTTTGGCAAAAACATTATTTCCGTTCAAACGGACAATGGCACCAAATTTAAGCCTCTTGTGTCCTTCTTCCGAAATATGGGGATTCACCATCGCTTAACTTGCCCGTATTCTCATCAACAAAATGGGAGTGTGGAGTCCCGGCATCGTCGGATTGTGGATATGGGATTAACCTTGCTTAAACATGCATCTCTTCCCCTTCGTTTTTGGGATCACACCTTCCAAACGGCCACTTTCCTCCTCAATCGTTTACCATCTCCCATTCTCCAAAACAAACCACCATATCTTGCCTTGTTCAATCGTGATCCCGATTACAAATCCCTTAAGGTGTTTGGTTGTTTGTGCTTCCCCAATTTGCGACCTTACCAACACTATAAACTCAATTTCCGATCCACTCCCACTATTTTCTTGGGTTATAGTCCTAATCATAAGGGATACTTTTGTTACGATTGGGTGTACAAAAAGATGTATGTCTCCCGAGATGTCATCTTCCATGAAACAATTTTTCCCTATGCCACTACACCTCCTCCATCAGAAACATCACCTATGCCGTCCTCAGCCTTGCGACCCTTATTTCCTCGACCACCAATTCCTTCTGCCAACTCCACAAATCAGCCCAGCCCAGTTGATTCACCAAGCCCACTTCCGATTTCTACAAGAGGAGGAGACTTGGCCCATGAGCCTAATCCAAATCCAAACCCTGGAAACACATTCCCAAACACATACGTTCCTCAATCTCATTCCATGAGAGCTCAGTCGGCCTCTTCATCCCACCCCATGTTAACAAGGAGCAAAGATAATATTTTTAAACCCCTCAAACGCACCGATGGCACAGTTGTCTGGCCTCAATGTTCAACCACAATTCTCACCCCAGAAGAACCAACTTGCTTCACATAAGCCTCTCGATTTCCAGAATGGAGAGATGCAATGGCATCGGAGTTTCGAGCATTGCTTGATACACACACATGGACTTTGGTTCCCCCTTCCCCTGCCTACAATGTATTAGGCACAAAATAGGTGTTCAAAACCAAGAGACGTTCTGATGGAACCATTGAAAGAAGGAAAGCCCGCCTTATTGCCAAAGGCTTCAACCAACTTCCTAGAGTGGATTATACCGAGACATTCTCTCCTGTTGCCAAACCCTCTACTATCCGCCTCCTCCTTTCCTTGGCTGCAATGAACAATTGGACAACCCGGCAATTAGGCATACATAACGCCTTTCTGCATGGCTCCTTGACAGAGGAATTATACGTCCATCAGCCTCCAGGTTCTACAAATCCATCTTTCCCCTCTTACATTTTCAAACTCAATCGATCACTCTATGGTTTAAAACAAGCACCACAGGCATGGTTTTCTCACCTAAGTGATGCTCTTGTATCGATGGGTTTCTCAATCTGTCCAGCAGATTCTTCACTCTTCTCATATCGCCATGGGTCACATTGTGTCTTTATTCTCGTATATGTCGATAACCTATTGATTCTTGCATCTAACCCAACTCTCTCCGATAGATGTGTGGCTTCTCTTAGCAGGTTGTTTCAAACCAAGGATCTTGGTCCTGGAAAGTTCTTTCTCGGCATTGAAATCACAAGGGATCACTCTGGCTTTTCTCTCTGTCAATCAAAGCACATCACTGAGGTGGTACTTAAAGTTGGGATGACAAATTGTCGCCCTGTACACAACCTAATGGCATCCAATTTTGATCCTCAACAAGAATCCCCGGCCTTCACTGATGCTAGTCTTTATCGGAGCATCGTCGGCAACTTACGGTATCTTGGCTTCACCCGGCCCGATGTGGTCTTTGCTATCAACAAAACATCCCAGTTCATGCACAATCCTGCTGTTGTTCACTAGCAAGGGGTAAAACGCATTCTGCGTTACCTAAACTCCACCAAAGATTGCCAATTTAAGATCTCCAGTCATCGGCAACATTAAATTTCAGCCTTTTCTGATGCTGATTGGGGTGGTGACCGGAGTGATCGCCGCTCCATTAGCGCGTATTGTATCTTCCATGGACGAAATTTGATTTCTTAGATATCCAAGAAATAGTCCACCATCTCTCGTTCATCCACCGAGGTCGAGTACAGGGCGCTTGCACTTGCCACATGTGAAACGATTTGGATTCAGTCTGTTCTTGCTGCTATTGGCATTTCACTATCATCTCCTCCTACTCTATGGTGTGATAATCTTGGGGCGACATATCTTGCAGTGAATCCAGTGCTTCATCATCGGATAAAACATTTATCCATGGACTATCATTTTGTCTGAGAGCGTGTTGCCAATCGCTCTCTCAGAGTCGCCTTCATCTCATCCAAAGATCAAGTTGCTGATCTCCTCACCAAGCCACTCGCCTCAGCTCCATTTCAGAAAAATCGCTTCCATCTCAACGTTGTGCCACTGGAAGCGCAGGGGGTACTAGACCACAGCTTACAGATGCCAATGATGGAAAGAAGTCCAACACAATACAACCCAATAGCAATGATCAATGATAGCCCAAAATCATTTGTATTTATCCTCTCCTAGACGTTAGCATATGGACAAAGAAATATCCTCTAGAAGGACAACTGTTACTATTCTAGGACCTTTTGAAAAGGATCCTTTTTTGGTGTATATATTGGGGCCTTTGCCTTTCATTGAATACAAGGAGGAATTTACATCATTTTCTAATCATTGTCTACTATGGGGCCCATATCAACCTACCTCTCTCTCCGCCACTCCTATTAGCGCATAGGCGCCACGTGTGCACACAACCTCCAATCGTCCAATCTCGAGTTCCAATAGACTTTAATATGGTATCCGAGCGGAAAAAAAAACCAAACGGTTCGACTCTCGATCCTGGGCACACGACCCCCGATGCCGAGTCCCAACGGATTTCAATATGAACGAACCATGTCAATCCCTGAACAATTTTTAAATCAATAAAAATAGAAACACAACTGAAGATAACAACACAGAGCAATGAATGCTAATAAAAACAAACACTAACATAAAATGGCACTAAAAGAAATGCTTGCCAGAGGAGCAAACAAGTCATAGCAGCATCAGGTTTGAATAAGTGAAACAACAATGGAATTTTGGGAGAATCAAAAGAAGCAGGTCGGTTCACATGATTAGAAAGAGTTTCCAATGAGTTTTAGTTTGTCTAGCTAGCTAAAGATGAGTTATGAACATACAACTCGGATTTGTTAAAGAACACTAGAACTTAGGAGTGATTGAAGCTAATATCACTAGGAGCTTATAATTGATTGCCCGGATCTGCAAGAGGAAGCTAGAATAAAACCCGGAAGCAGAAACTGAAACACTTGAAATATTGAAGCCAACGGAGAAGCCGAAGAGTTGGGGGCATTTTTTGTCCAATCGGGGTGGAAAATCTTCCATCTTCAAATTGAAGATATTAGAATCAGGGGGTTTTCCATCTCCGCCACCCCATCTACCCCCACCGCCACCACCCCTCCACCTCTTACCAAACATATAAGCCCAGTTCCCGAGAAAAAATTATGAACCCTCTTCCACTCTGCCCACCCCCTCCCAAACACGACCTAAATAGAATAGACCTAGATGGCTAGATTACTCAAGAATTCATCACATAAGCAAAATTAACCATTAACCAACACGTGGCTCATGAGAAAACAAATGAATAATTTATACGTATATCGCAAGGGTTGTATACATTGAAAATGATGAGAAAACAAATAAATAATTTTTGCATACACGATCGTATATATACTCTGGGAGATTAGGTTTGTTAATTAATTACTTTAGGTTTAATTAATTGGAGATTTGGGTACTGATTTTGGGCGTTGGTTTGGGAGAAGAGGAATTAATTAATTGGATTATTCGATATAATTGATAAGTTTTCGTATATTTCTTATTAAGGTTTTCTCCAAAAAATGATAATTTTGCAAGCCCCAGACTTCATTTGTTAATTGTTAATGAAAAAAAAAAGAGAGATTTAAAATAGAATAGTTTTGGAAAGCAATCTTGATCAAGGTACGTACATGGCCGTGTGGACCAAGGGGTGGAATATTTCAAAAAATGACTAGTCTTCATAATTACTACGTACTGTATTAGTTACGGGGAGTCGTCTTCTTAATTCTCTCTCTCTCTCTCTCTCTCTCTCTCTCTATATATATATATATATCCTCAAAATTAAAAGTCCTCCTGTTAATTAATATTCTCCGGTGTACGTTGACGACCGAGCTGATCGAGAGAGATCAGATGGCGGTTGGATTGGAGGTGAGACACCAAGGGCAGGGGGATATCAACGTCGACGACATCATCAATCAGTTGTTGGTAGGGTTCCAATGGCACCAAACCATCGAGTCCTTGAGCTCTATGATGGAACTACTCTGTCCCGTTGCCCGTCGAATCTTGATGAAAGAGCCAAGTCTTCTGGAGCTTAAAGCTCCTATTAAGATTCCCGGTAATTCTTCCCTTTCTTTAGTGTTCAAGTCCTTGTCTGTGCTCATGTACTGTTATCATATTTTAATGCAAAGTCTTACCGGATTGCATAAGTAAAATTCTTAAGATCGAATTACAAATCATGTATTCGAATTTGGAACCAATTCGATCTCAACCGTTTTTCTCATGTAAAGTGTGACTTTCACTTTTTTGCTGACCAAAATTAGATGCTTTTATCTGTTTCTATACTATGTCCTGAAATTTATACAGGTAATTAAAGTCAATTTAGTAATCTATACCTGTCTATCTATCTCTATAATACGGAGTATGAGATCTCAAGTCGCTTCTGATATCATTCGTCTATTTGTCATTTTCTGGTGCAATCTGATATGATTTTTTGACATATCAATTAATAATGATCTAATATATTGAAGCCATATTAGAGAATGACTTTATCTATTTTATTCATGTGTCATCTTATTTATCTATAGCATATCTTGAGTGGTTACATATCTATGATTTTACCATTAGTTCATTAATAAATATTGTACCTTAAATTATTTTAAGATTGATTATTTTAGACCATTATGAGTATGTATGGATGCATTTTTATTAGTAGGTAAAAAAGTAGTAAATAAATTAGGAGGCTTATAATTAACATGTGTACGGAGTACCGGCCCATTTAATGAGTTTGCGGTTAAAAAAAATGGAGTTGGAAAAAAAAAACCTAAAGCAACTAGTTTTTTGGGTTTATTTGGTTTGAAATTACTATAATATCCTTAATAACAACCAAATAAACTACACTTTTTACGAATATACACTTTTTTTTCATCTAATACGGTGTTTATATTATTCCATAATCTTTCAACCTTTATTTTACAAAAAAAATCAATATCAATTGTTTTTAAATTTTAGTCACTTTTTAATTAACTCCGCTCCATCCGGACCTTATATCTAATAAACATATAGTAGTAAATAGACCAGAAGTAATTTGGTCCAAATGCCGAAGGCCTTTGGACCAATTACTAAATGTCCTAAAGGCTTTTCTTTGCTAGTAAATGGCCAAAATATTTTCATAATACCAAGAGTACCCCCGTTCTAATTTAACCCCCAATTTCTCTGCCCTTCCTCCCTTCTCCCGTTCCTTCACTTTGCGTTCCAGCCGCCTCAATGGAGAATCAATTTGTGAGGTCGACGCATCTCCTTGCTTGCTTGGTGGCGGAGTCGGAATCGGCCACCGGTGGTTCGAGCCTCGATTTCTGGCCGTTTCCAGCCACCGACGGCCATGGCGATTGCTACGGGGCTCCTGCAACTCAGATCCGGCACCACCGCTTGACCTCAGATCCGGTTGTGTGAGAATCCGAGAAACCGGTCGGGTCGTATGAAATCGGAAGTCGTGTCGGGTTTATTTTTATTTTTGTTTATAAGGTCAGGATTCACCACTTTACACAAAAGCTTAAGCCAATGTGTAGGGGCTTCACCCACCCTTATATTTTGGTTTGTTATACCACCCACAATCAATGTGGGATGACTATTTATCCCAACACGCCCCCTCAAGTGCAACCCGCCTAGATCGGGTTGACACTTGAACAATTTTTTTTTTCTTCTTCTTCCGGGTCGAGACTCTCAATCTCTTTATAGCTCGCCCGGTTTTTGGTTTTTACGACGGGTTTCAGCATCGCAATCGCCTATCCCGAAGCCAGGAAAACCGACCCGACTCGGACCTGCTCTGATACCATGTGAGAATCCGAGAAACCGGTCGGTCGTATGAAATCGGAAGTCGTGTCGGGTTTATTTTTATTTTTGTTTATAAGGTCGGGATTCACCACTTTACACAAAAGCTTAAGCCAATGTGTAGGGGCTTCACCCACCCTTATATTTTGGTTTGTTATACCACCCACAATCAATGTGGGATGACTATTTATCCCAACAGGCTGCCATGTCGATTTCCATTGTTGCGATGGTGTTGTATTCTCCTCTTCCATATCGATCTGCTCCTCCGGCGACCTCAGGTTCCGCAATTTCCCTCAATGATTCTCTCCAGGATGTACCTCCTCTCGTCACAGTTGAATAGAAATCCGTTTTGGATTCGTGCGTCGATACTCTGGATGGGATCTGCGCGATCCTCGACCACGAAACTTCCTCTCTGTTCAGCGTCGCGCCCCCTCCCTCCTCGTTCGCCAATCCGCCTAGCTTCTCCCACCGTCCACGGCCGCTGATTGCAATGGCGAAAGCTCAAATTTCATTCTTCTTCTTTGAGAAATTGCACCTAGTGTTAGGTTGTTTTTAGATTTCCGTTGCAATTGTGTTTCTGCGTATTGTATAGAGGAGATATTTGCTTGCTTGTTTGCAGTTCCAAATTAGCGCCGGCCGTCGTTCATCAAGTTCTGAACCGGCTGAATCCGGATCTCCTCAGGCAGGCTCAATTACATTGCTGGAGTCGACAGTTGCGTCGAATCCTTTGTCCCCGAAGCTAACGGCGTGCAACTGTTGCGGAGTGAATCGATCGGACCAAATTCGGGTTTCATTGCAATCCCCTTGCTGTTGGGTTTCATTGCAATCCTCAGGCAGGCTCAATTACGTTGGGTTTCATTGCAATCCCCTTGTGGTTGAGTTTTGATTGTAATCAACAATCATATGCTGCATTTAGTTTGATTGTGATTCCGAAGTCGACGCAACGATGCGTTTAGATGTTTGCCATAATTTACCATGAAGTTTAGAATTGAAATTTTTTTTTCCATGAATTTCTGTGTTTATTTAGTTCTTGAATTTTGGTATTTATTTACTTCTGAAATTTTGGTAATAATGAATTAAATTTTCATGAAATTCTGTATTTATTTAGTTCTCGAATCGGGCCAAATCCGGGTTTGAGTCAACCTGATTATATCCGAGACCCCTTTTACCCAAAACTCGACGTGATCCGACCCGATTGATAGGTCTAATGGTGACAGCATTTATGTCACTATTTTAATTTTGATTACAGTGTCTATGACCTTGCTTTTATAGTGGTGACACCAGTGACGACCCTGTTTTTATTTTGGTTACAGTGTCTATGACACTGCTTTTATTTTGGTTACAGCGTCTATAACCCTCTTACCCGTTTATATATTAGAGGAGAAATGTCACCACATGTATTTTGGCTTCTCATTAGCCCTTATAGGGTTTGTGCCTCCATTGCCGTAGGGTTTTCTTTTGATTACAGTTTCTATTAACCTTTTTTCATAGTGGTGACAGTGTCTATAAAGCTGTTTTTATTTTGGTTATGACGTCTATAGGGTTTTCCTTTTGATTACAGTGTCTATAACTTTGTTTTTATAGTGGTGACAGTAGCTATGACACTATTTTTATTTTGATTACAGTGTCTATGACCCTCTTACCCATTCATGTATTAGAGGAGAACTGTCGCCACATTTAGGCCGTGTTTGAAAGTGGTTTTTGGGAGGTTATGTTAGCTTTTTTTTTTTGGCAACTGATTGAAGCGTGTTTGGCAATGTCTTCTCGTGGAGCTTCCGGAGTTTGAGTTGCAGGTTTTTTTCTCCAATTTCAGAAGATAGGGGGGGGCAAGCTTCGGTAGTTTCTTCAATCAGGTTGCTGAATTTTTTCCTTTTTTGCCCTTGACGATCCCACGCTCCACGTCGCCTTCCATTGTCGTTGCTGCTCCAGGTCTGAAATCCGACTTCTCCCTCGCCAGATCTGAAATCCGGCCTCTCGCTCGCCAGATCTGTCCGTGCGTCGTCTCTCTCGGCTGGCTCCTCCAGATCTGAAATACAATTCCTGCTCCCTCGCCATTCTCGCTCCCTCTCGGCTCCTCCCCTCTCCCTCTCGCATTGAGACTCCGAACTCAAAGTCGCACCCACCAGCGTCGACCGGAGTTCACCGGAGATGAGTAGCTTGCCTGTAGCGAGCCTCCACTTTTATTTTGTTTAATTATTGCAATTCATTGTTTTAATTTGGAGTTAGTGAAATCAGACTAATGGATAGGTTAGTGAGTCTAATCAATAGGTTAATGAATGAGAAAGGGAAGAAGATGTACCTGATGATGTCGAAGGCAAGGCAAACATGGAGGACTGGTGGTCGGCGGATATCAAAGAGAAAGGAGAAGGGTATATAAATTAAGGGCTTTTTTGACTTTTCATAACAATAACCATTTATAAACCTTATACCAACCAAACACCAATCAGTTTTTTTACAAGGTTATTTTTAAAATAAAACCTCCAACTCCCACACCTCCATAATACACAAAATAAACTCCAACTCCTAAAAAATACCCAACCCCTAAAAAAAACCCCAATTTGCCAAACACGCGCTTATTTTGGATTCTCATTAGCCCCTATAGGGTTTGTGCTTCCCTTATCATATGATTTCCCTTTGATTACAATGTATATGACCATGTTTTTATAGTGGTGACAGTATCTATGACTTTATTTTATTTTTATAGTGGTTACAATAGTAGTTACATTTTTTTTTTTTGTGGTGACACTACTTTAAAAAAATCTAAAAAACTAGAAATTAGAAAAGAACTGTCACCACATGTATTTTGGCTTTTCATTAGCCCCTATAGGGTTTGTGCTTCCCTTTTCCTAGAGTTTTCCTTTGATTACAGTGTCTATGAACCTTTTTTCATAGTGGAGACAATGTCTATAAATCTGTTTTTATTTTGGTTACATCGTCTATAGGGTTTTTCTTTTGATTACAGTGTATTTGACCGTGTTTTTATAGTGGTTACAATGTCTATGATCCTATTTTTATTTTGCTTACAACATCTATGACCCTCTTAACCATTCATATGTTATAGGAGAACTGTCACCACATGTATTTTGGTTTCTCATTAGCCCCTATTAGGTTTATACTTCCCTCGTCCTAGAGTTTTCCTTTGATTACAGTGTCTATGACATTTTTTTCATAGTGGTGACTGTGTCTATGACCCTGTTTTTATTTTGGTTACAACGTTTATAGGGTTTCCTTTGATTACAGTGTCTATTACCTTTTTTTCATAGTGGTGACAGTGTCTATGACCCGGTTTTTATAGTGGTGACAGTGGCTATTATCTTGTTTTCATAGTGGTGACAGTCTCTACGACTCTCTTACCATTCATATATTGAAGGAGAACTGTCCACCTAATGTCTTTTGGCTTCTCATTAGCCCCTTTAGGGTTTGTGATTGCCTTGTCCTAGGGTTTTCCATTTGGTGACAGCAATCATCTCTTAACAACGTACTGTACTTAACATTTTAGGGTTTAGGATTTAGGGTTTAGGGCCTTGACCCTAAACCCTAAAGACTTAACCCTAAACCCTAAACCATACTGTACATCACATGTTATTTTGGCTTCTCATTAGCCCTTTTAGGGTTTGTGCTTCCCTTTTCCTAGGGTTTTCCTTTGATTACAATGTCTATGAACCTTTTTTAATAGTGGTGACAGTGTCTACAAAGCTGATTTTATTTTGGTTACAGTGTATATATGGTTTTCCTTTTGATTACAGTGTCTATGACTTTGTTTTTATAGTGGTGACAGTGGCTATGACACTGTTTTTATTTTGATTACAGTGTCTACGACCCTCTTACCCATTCATATATTAGAGGAGAATTGTCACCACATGAATATATGCTTCTCATTAGCCCTATAGGGTTTGTGCTTCAAATGTCCTAGGGTTTTCCTTTGATTACAGTGTCTATGACCATTTTTTCATAGTGGTGGCAATGTCTATAACCCTGTTTTTATTTTGGTTAAAGCGTCTATAGAATTTTCTATTTGATTACAGTGTCTATGACTTTATTTTTATAGTGGTGACAGTGGCTATGACACTTTTTATTTTGATTACAGCGTCTATGACTCTCCTACCCATTCATTTATTATAGGAGAATTGTCATCACATTTATTTTGGCTTCTCACTTGCCCCTATAGTGTTTGTTCTTCACTTATCATATGATTTCCCTTTGATTACAGTGTCTATGACCATGTTTTTATAGTGGTGACAGTATCTATGACTTTATTTTTTTTATAGTGGTTACAATAGTAGTTACATTTTTAATTTTTTTTATTGTGGTGACACTACTTTAAAAAATCTAAAAATCTAGAAATTAGAAATTAGAGAAGAACTGTCACCACATGTATTTTGGCTTCTCATTAGCCCATATAGGGTTTGTGCTTCCCTTGTCCTATGGTTTTTCTTTTGATTACAGTGTCTATAACCCTGTTTTTATAGCGGTGACAGTGTCTATGACCATGTTTTTATTTTGGGTACATCGTCTATATGGTTTTCTTTTTGATTACAGTGTCTATGACTTTGTTTTTATAGTGGTTACAGTGTCTATGACCCTGTTTTTATGTTGATTACTACGCCTATATATACGACCTTATAAAGTCATAAGAGATATATATATTTAAATCATAAGAAAGAGATATATTTTAAGTGATATATTAAAATCATAAGAGAGATAGGTAAGGAAATTTGTGAATTCATTTTCATACCCGAATTAGTTACACATGCCTCAATGGAATTATAAGAGAGATGTGGGCCTTCAGCCCAATATGTAATAATCAGCTCATTCCCATTGCGAATAAAATAGGGAAGGATAGTTACATGAACTTTTTCCTTTGGTTACAGTGTCTATGATCATGTTTTTATAGTGGTTACAGTGTTTATGACCCTGTTTTTATAGTGGTGACAGTGTCTATGACCTGTTTTTATTTTTATTACAGTGTCTATAACTGTCGAGATAGATGTAAACGACTCAAGATTACCTACTTTCGAAGAAATTAATACCTCTCTAATTTTTATAGAGACTATGGCTTCGTTTGGATGCATAAATTTTAACTTATAAATCATCTCTTCTTTTTTTGAACAGTCAACAGTGGCTAGTGTTGTTTGGGGGTAAGTAGATATTTTGATTTTTTTAATCCCCAAAATCTTTCATCTCCCCCAAACTTCATCTCTCTCCTCGCCTCCTCATCTCCCAAGTCCCATGTTGATCTACTCTTTACCATTTTTGCCCCTTTCTGCTCCAAAATTATAGAGCAACTCCCTCTCTTTTCAATTGAATTTGATCAAGACTTCGATTTTCATCGCTTTGGGGTTGTTAGGGTTTGAAGTTGAACTCAGTTGTAATTTGCCAGTTGCTTACCCGCCGTCTCTGGACCTATGCCCTCGTCTTCTCCGATGGCGTTGGATTCATCTTTCTCGTCCTCAACAACTTCCAGGTTCAACTCGTCAACCAGTCTGCTTCCTCTTCTCTTTCTTCCTACCCTTGCATAGAAACAAAATCATACCTTCGATTGAACCGAAAAGGGGTTTTGATTAACAAAAAAGGGATTTGATTAATGAACAAGGAGATTGGTGAGGGTTGAACACCCTCTCTTTCCTCTCTGCTTCTCCTGCTACCCACAACGCAACTCCCCATAATTATTGCTCGAAATCAGAGTTTTGACAGCTCTCTCCAGCCAATTCGATCTAAATTTGAACTCGATTTCAGTGGGGAAGAGAAAGTCAAGTTCCATTAAGATCGTTGTCTTTCTAATTGTACAGGGGTGGTGGCAGTAGAAGTACTAGCTATCCAAACAACCCCTAGAAATGGTGAAAGTGATGATTGATAAGCGATGATTTATAAGTAAAAAATTATGCATCCAAGAATAGACACTGTAATCAAAAAAATCAATACGAATCAATAGAAATAGAGCATTTTGCTTACCTGGTAAGCCGCATCCTCTTTCCAATTCAAGCTCAAATTCGAGCTCCAAACTCAATTCTTGGGTTTCTAACCCCTAATTTCTCAGATCTAGGTTAGAAAACAACGAGCGAGACGTTTTTAGTAGATCTGATGTTGTTGATACCCGGTGGCGTTCGCGATCGTCTTCGTGTTGTACGTGTCTGGCCCGGCGTTGTATGGAGAAGCGATGGAGAAGGAAATAAGCATGAATAACGGACGAAATAACGGAGGAGGGGGGGGGGGGGTGCTAGGAACCGACGAGCAGGGAGGCGGGAGGTGGGAGATGGTGCACAACGAGGTTCTCGATCTGCCATAGATGCTCCGGCTCCGTTTTTTTCCCAGATCCGTTTTAATTTGGGGAAGAAATAAGGATATGGGTAAAAGTGTCAATTGTGGACACTTACCTAATATTGTAACCCTTGTGTGCTATGACTTAAAATTTGGTCCCAAAATGTCCACTTAGCAAAAAAACCCAATAGACCTGAGCATGGGTTGGGCTTGAGAGACTTGGGTCAGGCCTATGAGAATATCTTAGCCCATTTTAACGGACCGGGTTTGGACTAGGCCTGGTTTTTGGGCCAACTCTCTTGCCCAAGGCTGCTCACATGGCCGAGCCGGGTAGCCCATTATAATTTCGTTAAATATTATTTTTATTTTATTATTTTTGCGTTTGATTTCAAACTATACAAATGTACTAAGTGTCCCAAAAGATTGAAATTTTATACAAAACAAATGTATACAAGTTACACAACTGTGAAATTACACACTACAATCTTTATGTAGGTTCATTTCAATGAAAAAATCTTGAAAATAATTTATTTAGTACTATTATATTCCTTCATTTATATGTGATGTAAATATTACTAGTATTTATAAAGTAATAGATGTAAAAGTATAAATATTATATAACCAATATATTTACTCCGTAGTATTTTAATACAAACATATAAAAATTAATATAAGTAATATATATATATAGGCGGGTCAGGAGGCCCGGCCCCCTTGGGCATAATCCTTAGCCCAAGCCCGGCCCTTTGGGTCAACCGGGCTGGACCTATCGACCCACTTAAGCCAATTGCCTTACCCAAGTCCGCATATTTAACAGGGCGGATTGGGCGGGCCGGGTGGTTAGTCCATGACTGCCCAGGTCTAGTAGTAAAGTATTGATTATTGATTGATATAGAATTCTGCCCTGTTTTCCTACCAAAATAGAACTCCGGCCTGTAGTCTAAAATCGATGTATATATTTTTGAAACATGTCTACATACGAATTGTTTCCAGCTTTTCATCAAGTGGTTCCTGCGCGCGCAGGTGACTTTCATGGTCAGCTCCGGTCGATTTTCAAATACGGTGGCCTTCCTCCTCAATCAAATTACTTGTTCATGGGCAATTATATTGGTCCTCTGGGAAATTGGTCGCTCAGAATAGTCCTCCTTCTTGCACTCAAGGTTCGGTATCCTGACAATATATATCTTTTGAAGGGAAACCTTGATGATGATATGTGTAACACCAGTTACACTTCGGATCACACGACTCAAATTCTCTACGATTGTTTGAAGTACTTACCAATAGCTGCTCTTATAAACGGTAAGATCATTTGCACACATGGTGGTCTTTCACCAGATCTGCATGATTTGGATCAGATAAGGCATATCAAGAGACCCATAAATTTACCATATCCACCATTGCTTCTTGATCTGCTTGGCCATTCAACTATTGACCATCCTCGTGGTGATGATATTGTTGCGAAGGAGGTGGATTTTCTTGAGAAGAACGATCTACGACTAATTTGGAATGGTCATCAGGTCATTCTCGCTCTCACAAAAAAGATTTGTCTCTCTAGCTTGTTGTTGATATATGATGGTGATAATGTATGTAGTTCTTTTTTCTCCTCCACTTCAGGTTGTGCCGAATTGTAAGGATTTTTCTGAGCATCGTGTTATTTCTATAAGTTCAGTATCTGATCGTCCAGAGTATCAGAATACTATGATGATGAGCATGGAGTTGGTGGAGATGGATTTAAAGTGTTCTTTCCATAGTCTACGACATAAAAGAGAGGTGTGGTCACACCATATATTCATGGGAGCTACAATGCAGCACACATTCTCATCAAAATCAGTGAACCTCGCAACGGTAATTGTAACCCGTCTTCTAGAGATTACCATCTTTTGTTGGTTTCCAAACAGTAATATATGCTTCTGAACAAGTGTTGATTACATTGTTAATATGTGCTTTTCATATACTTAAAGATTGCTGAAGGGACGTCGTCGACGAGTAGCCACAACTCTAGAAGCAGAACTAGTGCGGCCAAGCTTGAGAGTTCACAAAGAGACGATCCGTCTTCAAGTAATCTAACAACCAAGCATAGAAGAAGTGGGTTCCCTGGAACTAAGGTAAATGCACTATTATGTGTTATGTAAAGCATCTATATATATGATGAGTGTGGGTTACAATTAAGCATGCGCTTTCCATACATCGAAGCTTGTTGATGTGGCGAGTGAGCCCAACCATGGAATCAGCGTTGGTGTAACTTCCAAACTCGTTATTGATCCAGCAAGTCGATATAGGAGTACGTCCCCTGGGGTCAAGGTAAGTATTATGAAGCAACCATATATATAATGTCTTATGTGTATTTGTAATTGGCTTTATATTCATAAGTTACATCATTTATCAATGTTGATGGCTTGCTCTTTCTTCTATGCAGCGCTTTCTTGGGGCTAGGGTGTGAAGTTTGATATGTTTGATGTGTGGAACCATGGAAATGGAATGAACCACTTTAGCTTAATTAGTTTGTGTGTACTGTGTAAGGTGTTTTTTTTTTTTTGATTGGGTAAGAATTCGGATGCGAGTAATCGCTATCCGATAGCATCCTTGTGGATGAGGTCAGTAAGACCTGGATCATTGTATAGGAAAGGGTTGGCGGTAACATGAGCAAGGTGTGCAACCTTATCTGCTACGCAGTTACCATTACGAAGAATGTGAGAAAACGAGACTTCGTTAAACCCCGTAAGAAGTGAATTAATGTCTGACATTAGGAGTTCAATTTTCCAAGGACATTTGGCACCGGTTTTGAAATAATTAATGATTGTAAGGGAGTCCCCTTCGATGATGATCTTGTTAATGTTTATTTCTAATGCTTTCAATATTCCAGCTCTAAGAGCCAAAGCTTCAGCCATCAGAGGTGTTTGGCTCCCAATTAAACTACATCCTATTGCCTCCGGAAGTCCTCTATCGTTTCTTATTACATATCCTGTTGATCCTTGACAGTGTGTAGGGGCAGACCCATCGAAATTCAATTTCATTTTTCCCGTGGGTGGTTTTTTCCATTTGTCAGTCTTTCTATGGTTTATTGTTCTGTTCTGTGGTCTTTTGTAGCTGTTATGTTTAGTCTCGATCTTGTTGTTAAATTTATCCGCTTTGCTCCATGCCTTTCTTCCTGCTTCAACCTTTCTTACAAAACCTTCAATATTAGGTAATTTCTGTTGTTGGAAGATCCAATGATTTCGGATCAACCAAATGGTCCACCAATGGAAAGCCATAGCTTGTTTTTCCTGAGTAGTCAGATGTCCTACCAAGGTTGCTATTATTGGCCCAATATTCCTAGACTTCTTAATACAGTCCCTGATACAATTTTTGACATTAGTCGATAAGCTGGAGAAGAATACTGAGTATCTACACTGAAAAAAGAGATGGGTTGCATCTTCTTCATGATGGTTGCATATTGCACAGTAGGGAGGGATCGCTACACCTCTTTTTGACAAACGAGCTGCCGTTGGTAGTCCGTCGTGGCATACCTTCCAAAGAAAGTTTTTAATCTTGGGAGGGATGTTGATTTTCCAAATCCATGAAGTTTCGTCATCTTTCTGAGCCATATGCTTGACGTTTAATTTATACGCACTAGATGTTGAGAACCATCCATTTTTATCCGGCCACCAGTACAATCTGTCTTGTAAGTTATTTTTAGGTAGTGGTATGTCAGCTATTTTTTTTTGCTATGTCATTAGGCAGAACTAGTTTAAGTTTGTCCAAACTCCATTCTCCATTATTGATATACTGATCGACCGTTTCATCTTCAATATTTCTTCGTGGTACTACACACTGGCTTTGTATGTCTTTAATTGGAGCCCAATTGTCCTTCCAGAACTTTATAGTTTTTCCATCCCCTACTGCCCAGGCTAGACCGTCTCTGAATGGCTTAATTAATTTTCTTAGTTGAGTCCATTGCCAAGATGCGTTTCCCTTTTTCTCAAATTCTAGTAATTCTGTTGACTTGAGGTACTTATATTTAATAATTTTAACCCAGCAATTGTCAGGTTCTGCAATGATTTTCCACAAAAGTTTCATTTGAAGTGCTTCATTCATGTCTCTAGCTTTTCTAAGTCCCATGCCACCTTTAGATTTTGCTCGGCAAATTTTATCCCAACTAACTAGGGGTTTGTATTGAAGGTCTTTATTCCAGAAAAATGTCCTGTTTAACTTGTCTAGATTTGATAGTATTGGGACTGGGAGCATAAAGCTTTGCATTGTAAATAGTGGTTTGGAGGCTAGGTTTGAGTTGATTAGCACAGACCTACCATGTTGCGATAGAGCATCAGCTTTCCATTTAGTTAGCTGGTTTGTTGTTTTACCAATGATTTCCTCAAATGTTGTCTTATTTACTCTTCCATTAACAATGGGGCATCCTAAATATTTATCCAGTTTGATTTGTCTAGAGATATTTAGACACCCCTCCAACACAGGAATCCTCGTATCTGGGATTCCAGGAGTAGTTTGGAAAGCCGATTTATGGTAATTTACCTTTTGCCCCGAAATTTGGCAGTATTCATCAATAATGTCCTTTACTTTGCCACCTGCTGTTATATTTCCTTTAGAGAATATAATAATGTCGTCAGCAAAAGCTAGAAAGGGAATTGTAGGACCCGAGTGACCAAACCGGAAACCAATGCCAGACTGCTCCAAATTGGATTCCCGACCAAGTTTTCGAGCCATTACTTCAGCTCCAAGGATAAACAAAAACGGAGAGAGAGGGTCTCCCTGCCTAATACCTCTTGTTGGTCTGAATAGTTCGGTCGGGCCATTATTAACTAGAACGGAGAAAGACACCGTTGTTACGCATTCCATTATTAAATCGATAAATTTTTGATCAAATCCAAATCTCCTCATTACCGATTCTGTGAAATGCCAGTCTACTTTGTCATATGCCTTTTCCATATCCAACTTAATAGCTAACCAACCTTCTGCTCCTCTTCTATTTTTGAAAGAGTGAAAAATCTCATGGGCTATTAGGATATTGTCTTGAATAGCTCTATCGGACACAAAAGCCCCTTGAAAAGGATGTATCAGTTTTCCTATGATCTTTTTAAGACGCTCCGTTAGGATCTTTGATATTATCTTATATACTGTCGAGCATAGGCTAATAGGTCTGTAGTCTCTAGTTTTTGCCGGGTTGTCACATTTAGGCAGTAAAGTAATAAAGGTGTGATTTATTTGCCGGAGTAATTTGCCCGTATGAAAGAAAGATTTGGTGGCTTTAATAACATCACCCCCAATGATGTCCCAGTATGTTTTATAGAATTCAGTTGTCATCCCATCAGGGCCAGGTGATTTATTAGATCCTAGAGACCATACTGCTTCCTTTATTTCTCCATTAAAAGGTTGTTTGCACAGAAATCTATTCTCTTCCTCGGAAATGGATGGTGGTATAAGCTCGAGATAGCTATCTAAGAGATTTTCATTGACTGGTTCCTTCGAGAATCTCCTGACAAAGTCATTTCTAATTTCTGAGCGAATGTTTTGCTCTCCACAAATTAGGGTTCCTGAGTCGGTAGTAATGTTCTTAATAATCTTCCTATTTCTTCTACCAGAAGCTATGCGGGTGGAAATAGGCCGTGTTAGAATCTGCTAGCTTGAGATGTTTAGATTTTGCTCTTTGACACCAATATTCCCTCTGAAACTGGAGTAATTTCTCTTTTTTAATGATTAATTGTTTTTCTCTGGCTACATTCCTAAGATTGCTTGTACTCTGCATCTTTACCAGTTCAGCTTCTACTTCCTTTACTTGCCTAAAGATGTTACCAAATGTAATTTTGTTCCATTCTTTAGCTTTTTCTTTTAACATTTTGGTTTTACACACTAGTTTAAACATGGCTGAACCATTATGGCCATTTCGCCAGACTTGTTTAACAATATTTCTAAAGTCCTCTCTTTGAAGCCACATATTTTCAAATTTGAAGGGAGATGGCCTGAAATTATGTTCTGTTTTTAGAGTTAAGGAAATTGGACAATGATCGGAGGTAGAAAAGGCTCCATTTTCAGTTAAAAGATCTGGGAATTCGTCAAGAAACTCGTGTTGTACGAGAACCCGGTCCAGTTTCTCAAGAATGTTATCTTCCCCATCCATCTTTTTTCTCCAAGTAAATTTGTTGCCCGAAAACGGGATTTCCGAAAGCGAACACTGGTTCTTGAATTGGGTTAATCTCGAGAATCTATTGTAACTAGTTGTTGCTCCACCCTCCTTGTCCTCACTACAGCAAATTTCGTTCATATCCCCCATAACTAGGCATGGGAGGTGTTCCGCACCTATAATTGTTGTAAGACCGTTCCAGAAAGCTTCTTTATCGACCGCATGAGGTGGGGCATATATGAAAAAAAAGACACCTGTGAAATTTTTATCTATACATGAATATTTGACTTTAATTACTCTTGGCATTATTACTTCCGCCTTGATTGATTCATTTAGTAAATGATTCTCATTCCAAAGTAGGCCAATACCGCCCGATCTTCCGTCACCCATAGACCATATAGCTTTATTGAAACCGCTGGTTTGCCACACCTTATCCAATGGTATTTTGTTAGTCTTGATCTCAGCAATGGCCATAAGCGAGATATGTTCGTTTATTCGTAATGCTTTAATCTCAGTCCATACATTAGGTCTCCCTAATCCCCTGATATTCCAGAAGCAGATTTTCATAAAAACCAATTAGAAGCTGTCAGGGACCCGGGGTATTCTAGTCCTGACAGCAGCCATTTTTCTTTGTAGATAGTTCTCATAATAACATTTTGCCTCAAATTTTCTGCCCTTCTCTTTTTAATTGTTTGAAAGAGAGAGAAATTTATCTCCATGGAGGTATAGTACCATTGAATTCTAAGGCCATTATCATTTTCGGTTGTGACCATCTTACAGTAATGAGTGAAACAAAGTTTATTCTCAATTCTTATTGTGTCAACCTTGCTTTCATACGGGTTGGTCTTTGTTTCAGGCCTTCGTTTGATGCTATCACGTCCTTTGCTCCAAAACCTATCGTTTGATGATGTTACCTCTATTCGAGGAGGCAAGTCATGGTGTGTGTTGCAGTGGGAGAATCGATAAACCGGTTCTCCAAGACTCAGCCACACTAGCGTGGTTTCATATGGGCGTAAGGAGTAAAATACACCTTTTAGTTCATTTCGAAAGGCTACTTGAGAAGTGTTAGTTAGCCATCCTAACAATACTATAATATATAGAGTACAGGAAGGAATTTGTCTTAAAGGGATTGACAAAACAAGTTTATCCAAACACTGCATTTCATAGTTGCAAATCATTGCATTAGTCCATTCATTCCTACTTGCAATACATTCACTTGAGTTAATATTCCTAATCCAAGAAGGGGATAAGCTGAAAATATAAACAAAAGTAACCTTCTTAGTCCAATAACCATGGTGATCTACCACCATTAGTAGCCATAGCCGCACATAACAGATTTGTTCCTCCAAAACCATACAGACCAATTGGAGGAAAAGAAACTTGCTAAATCTTGTCATACAAAATAAAATTGATATTAACAGAAACCTTCCAGCAGATGATTTTGATTTTTTACCAGCAAAGAGAAGCTCCAAACCATCAAAGAGGTCCTCCTGCCTTCCATTCTTGAAGATGCTACACATGTTTCCCTTTCTTGCTGCTCCCACCCATCAGAGTCAGTGCGGAGCAAGCCGAATCGCCTTCCTCGATCTTGATTTTGCGCTTACCAGACTCAGTCTTGGATGTTGCACTAGTTTCCAGCTGCTCAAGGTCTCTTACCACTGCAGGAGAAGCAGCAGGATTGACAAACTGCTCTTGAACAGAAGCTGCAAGAACCTCTGGCCGACTCAGATCAGGGAGAGTGAATTCCACAGAAGGTGGAATATCAACAAGCATAGCCTCATAGTCAGCTTCTGTAAAGCCCGGATCAGCAAGACCTTCCTCAGCTAGAATTTCATCAAGGAACTCCTCTTCATCAAAATCCAAGACTTCATCATCGTCTGCAGCCCAAAACTCAAGATCGGGTTGCGATTCCTCCTTCAAAAAGAGATTCTCATCATATGGGGGTAAAGCAGCAGGCAGGGGAAACATCTCATCCAGCATAGTACCCAGGGGCAGAGGGGAAGCCAGCACCAGCTCAGACACAGGAGAAACCTCTTCCCCAATCACAGGAGCATCAACAGCAGTGACAGAGGCCTCTGCACTCTTATCAGTAGATTTGGAAGAAGAGGACTCAGTAGAGAGAGAAACATTCTTACCAAAACACTTCAGCAGGTCCAGTTTAGAGTTGTCGAAGGTAGGAGGAGGGAGCCGAGGCTTCCTTCCCACCACCTTAACCCACTCATTGCCAGCAGCATCATCATTTGCCCCCTCAGTCGCCTGATCTTCAGGAGCATCAGGCTGCCCACCAGTGTTGGGACAAGGAGCGTTGCAGAGGTTCCGACGAGGGCATTCATCAAACAAGTGATCCATAGATCCACAGCTCCCACAGCCAGATAGGAAGTCTTCAAACCAGATTGGATAGGATTCCACCTCTCCCAGCTCATTGACAACAAAGATGCTTCTCCCCTAGACCAGGGTGATGTCAAGAGAGACACAGACACGAGGGTATCGAAATCTGGCTCCCTTAGTATTGAAAGCAGAGATTCTAATAACCTGGCCAAGCCCATTTTCCTCAACAATATCCCTAATAATATCATCGTGAACATACTTTGGTGGGAGACCCGGGAAACGGATCCACAAATCAAGGGTAGTGACTGGCTCAGCCCATGGATCGAACTCCAGCCTCCAAGGACGGAGAAGGATCAGTTGACCGGACACATGGTAGGGACGATTATCCCAGACCAAGGCACGGTCAGTGGCCATGTCGAATCTTAATTTGAACCAGTTGTTGGCAGTTGGAATCAACTGAAAACCTCCTTTAAAAAACTTCCACACATACCTGATTTTCTTCCTTACATCTTTTGCCTCCATAGGATCTCCGATGATGGTGGCAAACAAGGATGAGATATTGAGAACAGAGATGTTCTCTTGGACTCTCCCTTGCAGGGCAATAAGCTTCTCTCGATTGATGGTCTTCCTCTTGAATTTCTTCTCAGCTTTTGCCTTTCGGCTTGCCTCCTGGGCCTCAAAAGAGGCTTGAGCATCCCCCATGAGTTTCTTGCCCTCCGGCTTCCCCTTTCGGGTATTAGGCTTTTTTGGGGCAGGATCTTCTGCCACCATCGGCTTCTTCCCTTTGTCCACTCCAGAAGGAGCCATCGACGATTGAGGGACACAATAGAAAAAACAGAAACACAGATTAGAGATTTTGTCGTTGAAAGAGTAGAAAGATGAAGAAGAGGTGCGAGGAATCCAGTAGCACACCCCACCCCTTTTATAGGGCGATTCAATCGAAAGAAAGAGAGAGAGAATAGAAGGAAAACAAACCCATCCGGATTGAAGCAGCAGATCCCAAGTTTTCTTGTTGCAGTAGATCAACCCGGCCAGCTCTTGCCAGGACCCATGGGATCCAATCACAATTGGCCAGAAAACCTTATCTCTAGCGACCGTACACCGAAGATTTGGCCATGGAGGCAGTCGATTTGACCAGACCAGAATAATCATCTCCAACCTAGTACCCCAATTGCAGATTCGAAGGATTAGAGCAAGGAGATTAGATAAAAACCTAATTTCGCACGCTAACCCAGTTTTGAGGATAACTCGAAGATCCACTAAGGAATCGCCAGCACTCGACCTATTGTGGTAGCCGATCCAGCAGATTAGAGGGATTGTAGGCCAAAAATCATTTCTTTGGATGGGATTCAGAAGGAGGAAGGTAATTAGGGTGTACGACCAAGCAAACTTCAACAGAGAGAGATAAGGTTTTCGAAGCGACAAGGCGAGGGTGGACAGAGAAAGGGAACCAGCGCGTGTGGGCGCGTTCATTTTCTCCAGATGGGTTTTCTCAAATTTCCTTTTCTTTTCTCCTGTGTAAGGTGTTTATGTGTATGAAAGGAACGAAGGAATGTTAGGATATATGAATCACGTACCCTAAATCGAATCTTTGGTAAACAAGTCGACTAGTGATTATTCCTATTTAGCTCGTTTAGAATGACCTAAATTTGGACTTGAGTTTTAAAATGTGTTTATACTCGGTTCAATTTAGTAAATGAACAAGCTTGAGCTGATCGAGCTTTATTCGATCCTAGAGCAGCTCTACTCATTCATAACTAAGATATTTTTTGTAAATTCTACAATATTCGAGCTTGAGTCGAGCCAAACCTCAATTTGAGTAGAGCTTAAAAACGTGTTCATACTCGGCTAATTTAACAAATGAATGAGCTCGAACCGAATTTTTTTCGAATCGATCTTGATTCAAACTTAAGCTGAACTTTTTTCGAATCGACCTTTGAGGGTCTCTGCATTAACTTGGTATTGATGTATTCCGATCCCTGTGGTTCATAGAGTCGTAACTTAATAATGCTTACATATATATTTCACCGTAACCTTGATGCATGATCTAATTATCTGGCGGAGGTTTGATCTTTGAATTGAATCCCCCTTCTGTTGAGATTGAGTTTACAATGTGAGTCATTCGGGTCCCAGGTAGATTGAGTTTGAAGTGTGGAATAGGCAGAAAAAAGGCAAAGAAATACTCTAGAAGGAGAAAGAATAGAGTATGGCAATTTTTCGCAAATGCTGAAAACTGTAAGACCTTACCAGCCAGAGGTAAGATCTTATCTGTAAAACAGTAGCAAGTTAAGCACAAAATAACGAACAAGAAGTAAAGACAAACACAAGCACGAAAGGAAAAAAACAGAAAGTAAAGGACACGATACTTGTTAACGAGGTTCGGCACAACCGCCTACGTCCCCGCCTAGGGTTATCCAACCCGTAGGATTCAACAACTTTATTTCACTTTATCTTATGAGCCCTAGATACAACCTCTAGAAGACTTAGCCACTTCTAGACTACCTTACTATCTAGCAACTCAAGCACACCAGTGAAACAAAGTCCTACCGATACCGAAGTATCTATACGTTTGGGTAGAGATGTACCCTTAGTATAACCTAGAATGAATTGTACGATAAAGCTCAATGTAAACCTCACAAACTCTCAAAGAAATAAAGCAATTAAACCAATGGAGAGATGCGAGACGATGCTTGCAGGAGACGAGATTGCAGTAGACGTTGAGCGCTGTAGAGTTATGTTCTGCAATCTTCTCTTCTCCTTAAATAGGCCGCTTCATCCAAAACTGAATTTTGAACGTTTGAAATTATTTGAACGCTTAAACTTTGGAAGACGTTGCAAAAGATCCGCTGAGATAAGCGCTTGAAATTCCATCCAAAAGCTACGTTGAGATATGCTTGGGATTTGATTAATTTGAACGTTGAAAGAGCTAAACAAGAGCTGAACAAATCCCCTTAAAATCTCAACAAAATAAAGAAAACAAATCACGTAGTTAGTTAGAAAAAGATAGACTTTAATCCAAATCTATAAAAGCCTTTTCCAAAAAACTAGCCCACACAAATAGGCCCAATAACATATTGAACCTTAGATTTGGAATTGTAGACTTAGTAAAAATAGGCCCATTAAAAATAGACCCAATAAATTGAGTCCGTGTCATTCAATTCCAATCTCGTGTACTTCCTGAGCCACTGTCGGTAAGGTCTTACTAGTGTCGGTAAGGCCTTACCAAAACCTGGAAACCAAGGTTTTGACTTTGGTTTGTTTTAAAGCGTTGAATGCAATCAAAGATTGGTTTAACCAAATCTCTTGAAGATCTCAACAAACCAACAACTTCTTGAACTTGAAGATTGCTCCACAAAATCTCCAACAAATGATTAAATATAAATCCCAATAAATAATTAAATGAATATATTCGCATATATAAATAAATACTAATTGATATTATTTGTCTTCCATCATATAAAAATATATCACAAATATATGCACATCATCAAGGTGAAATCAACAGAGTTTTAGATCAATCGAGTTACTGGTCGTTCCGGATCGTGCCAAACTGAGTTTGTCCCGATTTCGGATCCACTCAACGGGTTAAAAAGCTCAAACTTTTTAATTATCAAAATTAAATTGTAATATAAATATGTCAAACTAAACTATACCATTGACTATATATGAACTATGAAGGATTGAATTAGTATGGAAGACGAAGCCGATTTTCAACATTGGGATGAGTAGTTGGTTCCTGATTAGACCTGTCAAAACATAATCTGACCCGAACGTCCGGGATTTTTTGGGTCAAGACCTGAAAATTTTGACCCGGAATTTTTTTTTTATCCGAACCCGGAAACCTGATATTTTTATGGGTCAAATGGGTTTCGGCCCGATGGCCCGCCCGATTTGTTAAAACAAAACTTTGAATAATTAATAAAAAGCCAAGAAAATCTCAAAGTTATATTAAGGTAAGTTTAGTAATTAAGATATTATTAAAATTAATTAATTTATAATTATATATTATTAAAATTATTCATGGAAATTCCATTTTATTACATTTTATAACTACAAACACTCGATCTTCTTTTTTAAATTAACTTTTATATTTATTTATATTGTATATTACTCTCTCTGATCGGTAATATCAAAATTTTTTTATTTTCAACATGTTTTTAAAAAGCTAAAATATCTGACAAGCACAACAAGATCGTGCTTGTCACATTTTTTTGATGGAATCATCAACTTTTTTTGGAGACGAGTACCTTCGACGGCCAAATGCAGCAGACGTACAACGTCTGCTGAGCGTAGTCTCGTGGTTTTCCAATGATGTTGGATAGCATTGATTGTATACATTAGGCTTGGAAGAATTTCCCAACTGGATGGAAAGGTCAATTCGCGGATGGATATCATGGCCATCTAACAATTATACTCGAGGTTGTTGCATCCTACGACCTATGGATATGACATACTTTCTTCGGAGTCCCAAGTACAAATAATGACATTAGTGCTATTGATCAATCCCTTGTTTTTTATAATAATTTACAAGGTAAATGTTAATTTCAATATCGGGAGACTACGAGTACTCCATGGGTTACTATCTTACATATGAGATCTACCCTGAATGGGCTACGTTGGTCAAATCATCAAAGACTCCTCAAGACACCAAAATGAAGCTATATGCTTAATACGTGGCTTCCACTCGCAAAGATGTGGAAAGAGCATTTGGAGTGTTGTATGCTCGTTTCACAATAGTTCGTAATCCAGCATTATTTTGGGATCCAATTTTGCTCGGGGAGATAATGAGGGCATGCATCATTTTTCACAATATGATTGTGGAAGATGTGCAAGAAGATTGCAATCATCATGGATATGAGATTTCGCAATTCGACGAAGGTGTAAGCGGTGAGGCTGCACCGGTTGACGACAATACTTGGACGTACTCGACCAAGCACCACCAGACTATGCAAGAGTATATATAGACGAGGCATCAACTTCTTGATAATGGTATGCACTACCGACTTAAGGAAGACTTGAAGGAACACATTTGGCAAATATTTGGGTCCACACGTGGAGGCAATTAGATTTGGAAAATTTCGTATTATGTTTGTTACTTTGCAATTTAGTTTATGTATTATCTTTTGTGTAATTTCCTTTTGTTTAATCAATGGAGTTTGCTATTTTATTTAAAATGTCAAAAGTGGATCGGATATACATTTACTTATTCGTTTTATAAATAATCTAAATTTTATAATTAAAATTTATTAATTAAATACTAATATAATATTATAATTATATTGTAAACATGTTGTAAATAATTGTTATAGAGAGGTACAGTATATTTGTAAATTGAATTGGTAAAAAAAAATGAGTTGTGAGATGCTAGCGATGTTATTGTTAAAGTTGGAAAAAAAAAGTAAGAAATGAATAGTAAATGCACATGCGCTGATTTGACGGAGTAGTAATTTTAGTATTTTAAATATTAACGGATAAACATGACATAAAAATATTTTTCCTAATTTCAATGCATTAACTTTTAGAATGAATGCATTGAAATTAGAGTATTATTTTCTTTTGAGTTGTCTAATGTTTTCTCTTATATACACATTAGAAAAATGGTAAATAGTAAATGCACATGCTCGGTATAAAGAAATGAATGTAGTGTGTTTGGAACAACTTGACTTGTTCCTAACTGATGTGACGACTCTCAAGTCCACATTGAGATAGGTACGATTATACTTAACAATCAATTAGATTTGAGTAATTAATTTAGATATGATTTGCTTCTAGGTCGGGTTGTAAGACTCATGCATGCCTAATGTCTAATGACAAAATATTCAGTAGTATTCAATATTCATATTTGATATTTGGTAACACTAACACATGTCAAGTTGGAGTTTTGACTTTATTCGGTATCATCAAGGGTCTTTAATTTGGGTTTTGATTTGGGCTAAATCCAGATGAATTTCATTAAATGTTGAGATTTGGGTATATTTGGATTCAAGTTTATCAACTCGGTCGGATCTTCATGATTCCCAAGTTCCCATCCGTCCACCCCCATTTCTTTTTTCTTTTGTAAACAAAAAATGGATTTAATTTTCTTGATGTCATGGTCTGAATGTGGGTCCTCCTGTAATTTGCCTTTATTGCTCTTTTAGACTTACTCTTTGAAGCTTTATTGCTGGTGGTTGAACTTGCAGGGGTTCTCTTGTACTCTCTCCTCCCTCTCCATCTCTCCATCCACAGTGATCTAGACAGATAGGTGAGGCCTAATCTTCTCTCTCTCTCTCCTTCTACCCTTCTCTTTCTTTCTCCCCCCACCCCCCATAGCTTCCGCTTCATCTCAAAACCTCCTTTTTAGGCGGATTAATCGGAGGAGTCTCTCTCTCTCTCTCTCTCTCTGCGCATGCAAGCTTCACCGCGGGTTTTCGATCTACAAATCCGCCTTCTGTTGAGGTAATTACTTTATTTTTGGCTTCTCTTCGTCTCAAATCTGTGAACTTTTTGGCTTTGTAGGCATGATTTCAGCTAGACCACTTTTTGTTTTTCTTAATCTATCTGTTTTTTCTTGCCTCCTGCTTGTCTATTGGATCGGTTTTCACTCTGTTGCTTCTAATTTCTCCACAAGAATCTTGTTTTCAAGATCTGGAACCCCACCCCCTTCATTTTTCCCGCAATTTATGGTGTAAATTTTCGATCTTTAGTTTCTTTTGTGCCCGCAATTTTCTTGCTTTGGAACTTCATATCTCAATTGTCTTGCTAATTCATCCTGGAATTAGGGCTGTTTACTGTTTCTTCACGTAATTTGAAGATCATAAACCCCGTTTTTTTCTGTAGTCATTTCCATTTCTATTGTCCATTTGATACCTTGTTCCTTCATTTCTTGCCCGATTTGGGGGTTTTTGCGCCCTAGAAAAACCCGAGATTGGATCCTTCATTTATTTACCTCTTAATTTGATTTACCATGAAGGATTCACAAGTGAGTGCATATGGAAGGTGAACCCGATCTTCGACATTGGGATGAGTTGATTCCTGATGCCCTTGGCCTTATATTCAAAAACCTCCAGCTCCAGGAGGTGTTGCAAGTGATTCCTAGGGTTTGTAAATCATGGGCCAAAGCTGTGGAGGGGCCTTACTGTTGGCAAAGGATTGACATTGATGAGTGGAGCAAGCAAAGTCGGCCTGACCAGATTGATCGAATGCTTCGGACGCTCATCGCTAGGAGCTCGGGATCCCTCCGTGAACTAAGCGTTTCGTGTGTGAATGATGACCAGATGTTCTCCTTCATTGCTGAGCAGTAAGTAGAATTCTCTCTTCTTTTTTCAGCAATTGCATCTGTTTTTGAATTGAATGCATCAAAACATTGCCTTTTTCACTCAAATTCGGGGAATTCCTGATAGCAATTAATGGTGAAAATTTGAAGATTAGTTAAGAAATCAATTTGTCGTGTATAGAGAAATGCGTTCAATGCGCTATCTTTTGATGCGGAAAGATTGGATGTGGTTGTTAAATGAATAGGATTGGCCTTATATTACCTTATATGTTGCTTATGGACATTTGGTTTATGCGATGGATTGAACTAATCAGGTTACTCCCCTGATTTTGCTTTGTCTTTACTCTTATCTTAGGATTTAAAACCCATATTTTGATTGCTCTTGTCAGTGTTTATTTTCCCATAGGTGAGGGATATATTGGATATATTATGTTCTTTCTTAACTGTTTTAGAAGGTAAATATTGGTCTTGAATTGCTAAAAGATACTAGTATTGATTCTTAAGGGGAGATTAAATGCAGTTTTGCTTATTGAGGAATGAGGATGGTTTGGGAAAAGTGATAATGGTTTTGCGTAGTTAATCCTACTTCTATATACGGATCTGTATGTAATTTAGGCTCTAATTGATTTTATGATTTAGCAACTTTACACATATGCTGGTTGTTTAATCTTGGATATGTTGCTACTTGGCTTGTGTTTCGTTTGCTTGTTTTTGCTAGTGCGGGATCGCTCCAAACCTTGCTACTCAGAAGAAGTTCAATAAGCGACTCCATAGTTGAGCAAATCGCTAAAAAGTTCTACTCAATCACCTTCTTGGATCTGAGCTACTGCTGTCAAATTAGCAACCGGGCGTTGGAGGCAATTGGAAGAAACTGCAGAATGCTTGTGTCGCTAAGTTGGAACATGCACCCATCCAACTCGATGGACAAGCCTTCTCACGCAGACGAGGCTCTTACCATAGCCCGGACAATGCCCAAACTCAAGCAGCTCAGCGTAGCTTACCTTAACATCAAGACCCCTATTGTTCTTGAGATACTCTCTGGTTGCCCTGAGCTCGAATCTTTGGATATCCGAGGGTGCTGGGATGTCAGGCTTGACAGGAAATTATTGGAAGAGAAATACCCGAAGACAAAGGTCTTGGGTCCTTTCGTCCCCCCTGGACTGTTGGATAGGAGCTGCTACGAAGAATGGTCAGACTGTTCTGATGACTGGATGGAGTACTCAGACGAGGACGAGTACTATGAAAACTACGATGAGTTCTGGAACTCTGGCGAGCTCGAGTTCAGGATTTACGAGGGGGCTGATGAATGGCATGACTTCGGATGGCCTGCGTCTCCTTAAAAGCAGTAAGTTGGCCATTTCCTTTCTCTACGTACTCAGCAACATATATGCACTTTTCACTTCTCGTGAATCCGTGTGGTTTACCTTAGTCATGAGCTATTTTAAAGTGTTATTTCACATAGGACGGGGTTTGAATATATATATAAAAACATATATATGTAATGTGTGTGTCTGCGTGTTCGTGCGTTCGAATAGGAACTCTACCGTGGGCTGTATACATAACCTGTCGCGTAATGCAATGTACTTGTGCTTATTGTTTGCTATGTTGATAGAAGGAGAAAAAAAAAAGATGCTTGGTTGAAGCAGCGTTAAGCATCTGTATTGATTATTGAACAAGCTCGAGTGCATGATCCCGAGCAATATTCCTTGTAATTCTTGAGTGAGGTGAGCTCTTTAGATATTTACACAAACACAAAACTGATGTTTGAGTTTTCATGTCTTCCTCATGGAAGTGTAATCTATTGTCAAGTGTTGCATTTCGTCTCTTTTCATGTTCATCGCAGCACAGGTTTACATGGGCTCGTACACGACCCTCTCGTTAGTCCCAGCCTTCGAAACGAAGGGGGGGCTGGGTGATCACATGATCCCATGTGCAGTAACTGTGGATCTTGTGATTCAACACCCCAGTTTTGTCAAAATCTGGCTACCTAATTTGTGTGTTCCAAAGTCATTTTCCCTGCAAAATTCGATTGGGATTTGGGGTTTTTTGTACCGTAGCTTGGCACTTGGAATCTAAATTATTTCAAATTGACTGCAAATCTTGATTTTCTGGATTCACATTTGTCACAAAAGACAAGAGCTTGGTTGGCATTGCCTCAAATACTATGTGATTGTTCTTTCGTAAGATCTCAACCTAGTATGTGATGATGGATTAGGGTTTTTTATTCATCAGCTTGGGTTAAACAAGTAGAGTAAATGAGATGGAGATGGAATGATTGAAATAAGGGCGTGTTTGGAAGGACCACAAACCCAATCACATAGCGACTTTGGCGGATGCAACCAAAAGGGATCGGAAGAGGTCAGATTGGTCCCCTCCCACAAACAGTTGCACTCTGTCGGGAAAAACACTATTCAGTGTTGTATGGTATTCATTCACCTCTCACTCCATTTCCCAATTTCCCCAAAGTTTTTCTCCTATTTTTTTTTTTTTGAAAAAAAAAAGAAAAACAATACTGTAAAAAGATTTGTGTAGTTAAAAATGGATGAGGAGGCCCTGAAATTCCAAAAGCGGAACTCCCAACACGGAAACAGACAAAAGGGATTCACATGCACCCACCCAACGTGCGATCTCCTTCCTGTCCTCCCCATCACTGTTTGCCCATCCCCCTTTCTCTTTCTCCGAATTTACCATCAATTGCAAGGTTGATTTCGGCTATCAATTTATTTAAGACTCGGAGTTTTAAAAGAGGTTTGTTTTTTAGATCTAAAAAGTTGTTGGGTTATAAAAGGTTTTTGAATCAGAGCAACTTTATTATATCTCAGGTGGAAACTGGAAACTGGAAACACACGTTATAATTTACCCAATGTTTTTAAAGTGATTTATAAAATTTAAATCATTTACCAACCGTCAAGATTGATATAAAGTCAGTTTATTTATGATTTGGGATGGTAAAGATAAGTTTGTCTATGTAACTTAGCTTTATTTTAGCTCCAGTGTTTCTTATTTAAAGTTTGAAAAAGAAACAATTCTTTGATTTGATAACTTATACAGTAAATGACTAGAAAATTTAAATTTAAATTTAAATTATTTATTATATCAGTAAATGATCAAAATTTAATTTCTTCATAGATTTTCGTTTCAAAAAAATCGATAATTCAAGAGAATGCCAAAATGTTTAGGGCTCGTTTGGTTCGATGTGGTAATTGAAATTCTCAGGAAGTTACTTTATGAGAATTGAATTCCCGAGAAGTCGAATTGATGAAAATTGTGAAAATGTGTGATAACAGAGAAGATCGAGTAGAGAAATCAGAGAAACATGAAGTACTCAATGTTCAACTATATTCTGTTACACAGATTCTTCTATTTATAGAAGATGATGACATCACACATTGCTCATATGAACTCCTAACTTTACAAAAAGATTATGAACTCCTAACTTGCTAAGATTCTTCATATATTGCTCGTATGAAATAGCTTTGGTAAACACATCAGCAGGTTGATCCTTTGTAGGGATGTAACCGAGTGCAATCTCCTTGTTTAGCACTTTGTCCTTTACCAAATGACAATCTCCCTCGAGGTGCTTAGTTCTCTCATGGAATACAAGATTCCTGGCTATGTGCATTGCCGACTGATTATCACAGTGTATCTTTACTGGTTCCTTTTGTTCAATTCCCAAATCCTTCAACAACATTGCCAACCAAGTGATCTCACAACACGTGGTTGCGAAAACGGAATTGTGATGCTGGGAGCATGGGTAGAGACAGGCGATATTTTGAGAAACTAGTCAGTGACTTTCGATTCATTGGACAACTCTGCCAATCAGCATCACAATAGACACTAAGCTTGAGATCTGATTTTGCAGACATAAGTAGCCCTTGTCCAGGTGCTTGCTTCAAATACCTCAGTACATGCTTCATGGCTTGCCAGTGATCATCATTGGGCCTATGCATAAACTGGCTTACTATTTGAACAACATAGCAAACGTCTGGCCTTGTAATGGTCAGATAGATCAACTTGCCAACAATTTTCCTGTAAATCTACTCATGAACATTCTCATATGACCAATCAGAAGATAACTTTGTCTTAGGATCTAGAGGAGTGGACACAGGTTTGGCATTTGTCATTCCTACAGTTTCAAGAAGCTCTAATACATACTTTCTCTAATTCAGATGGATACCTTCCTTATTTCTTTCCACTTCTATTCCCAAGAAGTATCTCATTCCTCCTAGATCCTTCATCTGAAACTGTTGATTTAGATGAGTGTTTAATTTCTGAATTTTCTCATTGCAATTCCCTGTGATTAACATATCATCAACATATACAAGTAATGTTGTGATTGTTGTCTTTATCTTTTTAACAAACAATGAGTAATCTGCTTTAGATTGCACATATCCTGCACTCTTCACAGCTTCTGAGAATTTTGCAAACCATTATCTTGGAGCTTGCTTTAGACCATACAAGGACTTCTGTAGCTTGCACACCAGCTTTTGTTGCTTCATCTCACACTCTACTCCCCCTGACTTAGATGACTCCCCCTGAGTGGGAGCATGAATGTTCTTAAGCTCCAAATATGCAGGAGATAACTCCGTGTAGACTTTCTCCTCTAAGTCTCTATGAAGGAATGCATTTGTGACATCAAGCTGGTGTATGCTCCAATCTCTAGTTGCTACAATGGAAAGAAGAGTGCGAACATAAATCTTCTTTGCCACAGGTGCAAAGGTCTCATTATAGTCAACACCATGGAGTTGAGAAAACCCTCGTGCCACTAGCCTTGCTTTATGCCTATCTAAGGACTCAGAGGCTAAGTAGTATAAGCCTTGAAATTCTTCACCAACTGCAATCACTTTCTTCTTTGCAGGGTCCTGAATGAACATGACATTAGATACCAAATGCATATCATAACCAAAATCATGGACAAGTTTGCTTATAGAGATAAGGTTGAATTTAAACTTTGGTATATAGAGAGTGTCAAGAAGAGTTAAGGTACTCAGTACAGGAGTTGTACCTAGCATAGTGATGGGATCTGTTGATCCATCATGGAGGTGAACTTTGATAGGTTGGGAAACAGGTTTTGGTTTATCAAGAAAGGCAATATCACAAGTCAAATGATATGTCGCCCCTGAATATAAGATCCATAAATTTGTACTATTTGAGACATTGCAACATAGAAATTTACCAACAAGATTGACCTCATAGATAGGCTTGCTTCTCTACTCCATCAGGTGCAACAAGGACATTGATGCGGGACGAACGTCGTTGGCACTTTCACCCTTTATCAAATAGTAATAATATCCAAACTTAAACACACAACCAATAGGTTAGGCAATCAATCACTTGATAACCCAAATAACTACTAGTATAGCGATGAAGTTCGGTGTCGAACCCACAGGGAGAAGCGATTTCCTATTCAATAACTCTAGACAATCACTCTTAAAGCAATGATCTTGGACAAATAGCAAATATGTAAAAGTAACCAGATTGCAAATCACACAACAAATTGATATCAAGATAGAAAGAACATTTCACCTGTAATTCTCTGACAATGTTTGGAATTCATGGTCCTCGGGTTGATTTATCAATTATTCATATTCCTAGGTCTACTTGACTAAAGTTGAGAGAACCGCAGAGATTCACTCATCTTATTCAATATCACTAAAGAATAGCATTAAGAACTCAAGCAATCAATACCAATTGGCACATTGACTCTACACAATCAAGATAGATAGACGCATACCGAACTCAATCCTAATCGCATATCCTCAACATAGATCAATTGAAATCATCCACTACAAAGACAAAGAGACATCACTATCATCAATACTTTTGTTTGCTATCGAGAAAACATCAACGAATTCATAGCTAGAGATACAATTCCTAACATTTTGATCAGGCATAGAAAGAAACACAAATATAAATTAAGCACAAGATGATAACTAAGAACATGAATAATAAAATAGAATCAAATCCTCACAATCCAAACAACCATGCCTTCGAATCACAAGCGAAACTATGAGTTTAGCAACTCATAAGCCAATTTTCTCTCTCTCTAATGGTGTTCATCGTCTCACACAATAGCCACACACACACGGAGAAATAAACTGAAAACAACCTTAAAAGGTCTCACAAGGGTCGGCAAAACCTTAGAAGAAATAATATAAAATAATAATCTTCAGATCCAAAACCGCGTTTCCGGGATCTGGGTGAACGGCGGGCGTCGTGCAAGGGGCGGCGGACGTCGTCTCTACAGTGCTCGACGTTCCTCAAATTCCTTCGATGAATTCCAATGCCATGCCTCCTTGCTCCTCCTTAGCTCTTCCATAACTCCCATCATGCTCCAAAACATGCTTCTTAAGCTCCTCCCAAAGTCCATCCAAGGTCGGAATGTAATTCTGTAGAATAAACACTAAAAACGCATAGATTTCGAACTCGAATACTTCAGTATCAATAAACGGAACAAGACTCAAAACATAAAAAAACCAATACCTAATAGCAATAAGAAACTCCTATAATGCCTATATGAAATATGGATTATCAAACATCATGAGCTTCTGATTTTCTGTGGAGAGATTATGAAACATTTATTGTTGTTGCCCACCATCTGCAGATCCAGATCTAGAGACATTCCTGGCGTTGAATTGCTTTCCTTTATCATCAACACCATCATTTATGTGTATCTGAGGTTTCTAGTTGTTGTGCCAACTGGGGGTAACCAAACATTTCCCAACACCTATCAGATTTATGATTTCCACGGCAATGTACACATTTTTCCCTTCGTGGTTTCTCTGATCTATCACCCTGATTCTTTCCCATAAGAGCATTTGAATCAGAGGTGGAGGTGGAATTCTTTCTCATGAGAGATGTAGATTCAAAACTAGAAGAGTTTCCATGGGTGATCTTCAAGCTGACTTCATCTTGAACTAACAATGAGTCTGAATCGCAGTAGGTAATGGAGTCGACATCAAGAATTGTCTCCTGGCTGCATAATATTTCTCACTGAGTCCCATCAAAAACTTCATCAGTTTATCTTCTTGATCGGCTGCTTCAAGCTTCACTGCAATGTTGCACTCACACTTTCCACAAGTGCACTTAATTTGGAGTGACGGTTCCTGAAAGATGCTACCATAATCCCTTCAATTTTGTGAAGTAATCAGTAACGGAGAGACTTCCTTGTGAACACTCAGCAATTTCTCGCTTGAACTGAAAAATCAGAGGACAATTTCTTTGGCCAAAGCTTTCTTAAAGATCATCCCGGCCACATGTCCTTTGCCAAATCGAATTCATCGATTGTGACATAAATCTCTTTCGAGACAGTGTTCAATATCCAAGAACACACCATATCAATGCATCGTTGCCACATCAAAGAATTTTCAGCAGTTTACACCAAAGATCCATCAACAAATCCTACTTTGTTCTTTACTGAGAGCGCTTTCATCATAGCACGACTCCATCTTCTATAATTCTCACCAGTTAATTGAAGACCAGTGAGAATCATACCTGAATTGTCGGCTGGATGTATGAAGAATGGATTATGCAAATCCATGGAGGTAATTTGATCTCGACGTCGCTCTCCACCGGAGATGTTCCCGATCTCTGTGTTGCGCGTCTGCATCTCAATCTAGAACATCAATTGCTCTGATACCATGATGACAGAGAAGATCGAGTCGAGAAAGAGTGAAAGCTTCAAGATCAGAGCGAAATGAAGAAGTACTCAATGAATTGTTCAACTAAATTATGTTACACAGATTTTTCTATTTATAGAAGATGATGACATCAACAGTGATGTCATACAATTAACTATAACAATGTGTTTGGTTGATTTTTTTTATTATAGATGATTAAAAGAGGAATTGAAAATTGAAAAAATTTGCAAAATAGGACGTTTTTTTGGATGTTTTTGCAAAATGCCCTCGTTTTTGGACAATTTAGGAAAATGTCCCATATATATACTTTCTCAAATTGGAATCTCTCTCCTCTCCGGACCTTTCCTCTTTCCCTCGCTCGAACCCTAGCCGCTCGAACCCTTGGAGCCGCCGGCGATTCGCTCCGCCTCTCCCCTTCCTCCTCGCCGGCGACTCGATCCTCCTCTCCACCTCCTCGCCTCGTCTCCGTCACTGCATCGGCCAGCCTTTCATCCGATTATTTTGTGCACGCTGGTTTGATCGAGATTCCTGTTCTCCGGCGACTCGCACCTCCCCCTCGCTTCGTCTCCGTCACTTCATCGCTCCTCCTCTCCACCTCCTCCTCGCCTCGTCTCCGTCTCCGGCGATCGAGCATAAGCTAAGGTACGATGTTTTTGTGAGTTGATGATTTTGCTGGATTTTGGTCGCCTTGCTTCTGAGTCCCTCAATCCCCCCTTATCATCCGACGAATCTTCCTATTTTTAGGCTCTCGAGTTGCGGCAAAGGCGGATTCAGTAGATGTTCAGGTAGCTCCTGCCCATATTGTTGCTCCTGCAATATTCCTCCATTCTCGTTTTTAGAAGCTAAAGTGAGTTTGCTTCCTGCAGCGCCAATCTTCGGCTGAGTGTTTCAATGATCATGTGAATATTAGCTTGTATCTGAACATGCGTTAAATGCTTTATCATGCGTTAGCACATAATATGAAGGATGAGAAAAAGATTTTGCTTTTTGTTTGAAAGAGGAGAGAGTTGAATCTTACGCCATGTTTGAAAGATGAGAAAAAAGATTTTCCTCTTTCATTTGATAAGTTGAATCAAATTACCTTGCAGCTGCCAGAGTAAGAGGGACTGTCATCGATCTTTTGTACATGATAAACTGATCAAGCAAACTTTGGCAATCGAAGAAGTTGTCTTTATAACTGTAGACATGGTCTTGCTAACACCTACACAGTTGAAGCTCATGTTGAATCTAGCCTCTAGTGGACTTAATAGTTTATAGTTAACTAGAAAATTTAGTTAATCATCTATTTTTAAGTCTGTTCATGACTTACTCTAATTTCTAATTTGCTCTCTATTCTTGTGATTGATCAACTGAAATGTACTTGGTATGTTATGCAGGCTATTTTTCAGCCTCCTAAGGCAATTCGTGGCGATATACCAATATGCTTCCCACAAGTACGTCCATCTATTCTTTCAAATTATGGAAAGACTAAGAAAAGGAAGCACCTGTATTATTTAGTTTTCTTTCTGGGGCTCTAAAAGTGCTATGTATGTACCAAGAAATGTGATGGCTTTTGGTACTTGCCAAATTCTACAGAATTTGACTAGTTTTTTGGAAATCAAATGAGTATTACTGCTCTGATGCATTTATTTATCCCCTCTTTCCAATGGTCACTGACTCACTTGCATGCAGTTTGGAGGTCTTGGTTCCCTAGAGAAGCATGGGTTTGCAAGAAACAGGCTTTGGAGTGTTGATCTTGACCCACCTCCTTTTCCTACAAACTCTTCTCTCAATGCTTTTATTGATTTGCTACTTAAGCTGTCAGATGAAGAGCTTAAAATTTGGCCTCACCGGTAGGTCTTACAAATTTCTCTATGTTATGTTTGTGTGCCTCTGTACATCTATCATATGACCCAAAATCTTGGTTTGCTGCTTAGTTTTTCTTTGTAGAAGTTGTCTTCATGCAAATATTTTCTGTATGTAGTATTGAGTTTCGTCTGAGGGTAACCCTGGGACCAGGAGGGGATCTGATGTTGACTTCGCGCATAAGAAACACCAACACTGATGGAAAACCGTTCTCTTTCACATTTGCATATCACACCTATTTCTCAGTTTCAGATATGAGGTATTTTTGCAAATTATATCCCCATCTTATTGTTTGACAACCAAACTTCTACCGGTTGAACCATGTGTATGCTATGTTAGTTTTTTTTTAAAAATTGATTATCCGGTGAAATTATTAAAAATGAGTGTCATTGCTATTACATTGATTTTTTTTAGAGATTGCTGGGAACATAATAATGGCGTGTGGCATGTGTCAATGTGTTATGATTTGGCTTAATAGCCAGTTTGAGAAGTTTGCTTTTGCACCAAAGCCTAATAGCTCAAAATGGTAGAACAACGTGCCTATGCACGATGATGCGGGTTCAAATCCCGCATATGCTATCTATGTGGTATCTCTTATTATGTTTCTCTTTGTGAATAAGAGTATAAGGAGCAAAATAAAATTATAAAGTTCAGAGAGCAAGATAAAATTATAAGCTTTAGAATATAGTAATAAGAGAGCAAGTAGCTCGTATTGACACTATAATAGCACTTCTGCAGCATCTAACCTTAAACTGCATTCGGCATGATTCTTCTGGCACCCTTCACACCCTGCACGATGATGCGGGTTCAAATCCCGCATATGCTATCTATGTGGTATCTCTTATTATGTTTCTCTTCGTGAATAAGAGTATAAGGAGCAAAATAAAATTATAAAGTTCAGAGAGCAAGATAAAATTATAAGCTTTAGAATATAGTAATAAGAGAGCAAGTAGCTCGTATTGACACTATAATAGCACTTCTGCAGCATCTAACCTTAAACTGCATTCGGCATGATTCTTCTGGCACCCTTCACACCACTACCTAGATCCAATAGATTCTGTAATTTCCTTTATGCACGTCTTGCAAGCCCGATACCACATAGTTTGATCAGGCTTAATGAAGCTTATGTATGCCTTTAAGCTAAAGAAGGCAGCCTGTCACAAAGTAGATGCAAAGAATCAAAACCGGTGAATTATTTCACATAATAACTTCATGGTCTGCTCACTAAATGACATAGTATCTTGTCTTCTCCCAACAATGTGTTACTTGTGATATGAGACAGTTTCACAACAATGCAAAATATACTAAAGAAACAGTAAGGCAGTAAGGCAGTAACTAGCTGTAGCTGATCACTATATATTCCATAAATCTTCTACCTGTAGCTGTAGCTGATCACTTGATCTTGTGTTGTTGAAGTAGTAGTAGTAGTTGAAGTTGGTTTTTGAGTAAAGCAGTAAGGCGGTAACTAGCTGAGTCTTTGTCTCCTCTTAAAATCTGTTTTGTCTACCTATGGCTGCAAAAGTCCAAAAGTGTTTTCCTGCCTTGAACAATCTCATCAAAGAAATCATCAAGCTGGGCAATGAGATTGTCAGTACTAGATCTCAAAACCCCAAAACAGGCTCTCAAACTCTCAACCCTTTCCCTAATCCCAGATTGGGATTCCCAGTCCAAGACCCCACCTTTCCTCTCCAGCTCCAGCCTGAGTTCATCCATGACCAGCTTTGACCTCCTGAACTCATACAACAAGATTCCAACATGCCTTTCATTCATCTGGCCCTGGCTTATTAGTTCATCTGCCACCCTTTGCTGCAATCTTGTTGTTGAAACCATCAAGTTTGACCCAAATATCACATACCCTTCAAAGTCATACCCTCTCAGGAAATTGGATTCTGGGCAGCTGCTGTACACCAGCCCACATATCAGAATAATCAACACCAGGGAGCTCACATTTCTCATGGCGTACAGAACCCCTCTGAATCCATAGAACCCATTCAACTTCGACTCGATCGAAACCTTGTTATCGAACCTCAAGCACAGGGCTTGGATCCTTGTTCATTACATTAGACAAGCTAGAGAGTCACAGATATTGCAAAAACAAGCATAAACAGTCACATATTCGAACGGATACTTCAAAATTGTATCCGATACATCAAAGATCAAAGAATGGATTATTTTTGCACAACATGGGGGATTGGTGGAAATTTGTTCAACATGATTTTATTTTTGCTTAATAATAGATTATTTTTGCACAACAATCGAGACTTGTGAAATTGTTCTCAACATGATTTTATTTTCTCTCAATATGTTTTTATACTTTCTCAATAGATTATTGCACAACATACTCTTATTTTTGCTCAACAATTCTTTATTTTTGCACAACAATCGAGACTTTTGAAATTGTGTCTCCACATAATCTTATTTTTTGTAAATATAATTTTATACTTTTTTAATAGATTATTGCACAACACGGTCTTATTTTTGCTCATCAATAGAGTAAAATTGCACGACTCTGTTGTAAGAGTTGCACGACTCTTTTTTTAAGAGTTGCACGACTCTCTTGTAAGAGTTGAACGACTCTGTTTTAAGAGTTGCACGACTCTGTTGTAAGAGTTGCACGACTCTTGTTTTAAGAGTTGCACGACTCTCTTGTAAGAGTTGCACGGCTCTGTTTTAAGAGTTGCACAGCTCTGTTGTAAGAGTTGCACGACTCTGTTTTAAGAGTTGCACGGCTCTGTTTTAAGAGTTGCACGGCTCTGTTTTAAGAGTTGCACGGCTCTGTTGTAAGAGTTGCACGACTCTTGTTGTAAGAGTTGCACGACTCTTTTGTAAGAGTTGCACGCCTCTGTTTTAAGAGTTGCACAACATGGAGGATTGGTGAAATTTTGCTCAACATCATGTTATTTTTGCTCAACTATAGGTTATTTTTTGCACACCAATCGAGACTTGTGAATTTGTTCTCAACATGATCTTATTTTCTCTCAATATAATTTCATACTTTCTCCATAAATTATTTCACATCATGCTCTTATTTTTGCTCATCAATACTCTATTTTTGCACAACTAGTGGTGAAAATAGTGCTGACACTGATATTAGTTACAATTAGTGCTGATACTGATATTAGTTATAATTAGTGCTGACACTGATATTTGTTACAATAACTCTATAAGCTATTTGAAGATTTAGACTTCTCACTTGGATTGGAGTTGATCTGTGGTTAAGGCTTCAGCTCCAATGGCACTTTCAACCTGTGGTAAATATTTTTTCTTAGGTCTCCTGTAATAGAAAAGGTTCGTCACTTCTCAAATTTATTTGTTGTATTTTGAACGCGCATTACTTGGTTTCTTTCTTCTTAATCAGTAGATAAATATCCAAATCAAACTTGAAGATCAACAAAGTTGGAAGAAATCCATATTTGCACATATAACAGTGACCAATCCATGCACACAAAAAATGTCACAACAAGCAATCAACCCAAACATGATCGCTTTACAACAAAACAAAAAATACAAAACAAAAAAAGAAACACCAAATTGTTTCAAATGTTTTCATGTATACTCTGCTGTAAACACTGCACAAACTAGATAAGAATGATTTAAAGAATCAAAAGATCAGGCATATCTATTAACAATATCATGCCATTCGTCTTAGTGTATATAATCGGCAGCAGTGACCACTCGCACTCTCTATTAGCTTGTATCTGCTGAAAATGCATTGCGGAAGAAGCCAAGTAGAGCTGTGCGGAACCAATCTCCCCTTCATAATGCCGACTGTTTTCGCCAGACGAAGTTTCTAGAACCACTAAGAGACTATGCAAAGAGTCTACTTTGTGATTTTCTTAGCCATGAGGTGAGAATCGCGCCTCTCTAGTGTCTGTGTCTCAAGCTTCTCACCGGGTTCAGTCAACTGGAACAGCTCTCCATCGAGCTTATCATGTCTCAGCTTAACGTAAGAGTGGGAAAAGCGCCTTCCGAGTTGATTCTGTTGACTACTGCCTGCTCTAGGAGTCTTGACTGTTTTCCCCATTTCCTGCTCTAGGGGTCTTGATTGTTTCCCCATTTCGCTTAATACTTTCTCTCCTTGCCTGGGATCCAAACCTGTACAGTAAAGGTCTTTTTGGCTTCACATTAGCTTCTGCGGACATGAAAACTGCAAACCCACTTCAGGATCAAAATTTGAGCTTTCAGAGGCAACAAGAGCACCCCAAAACACTCGACAACAGCACTCGAAATCAATAGATAGCAAGCGAAATCAGCAGAAGCAACAAGCGCTCGAAATTCAGAAGCAACAACCCTCTCAAAATTTCAGAAACATGAAGAAACAAGACTCGACAACAAGCAAAATCAGTAGAAGAAACAACACTCGACAACAAGAAACAGAAATCGAGCGAAGCAATGACAACAATTGAAATTCAGAAGCAATGATAGCAACTCTCGAAACAGTCAAAATTCAGAAGCAATGACAGCAATCGAAATCAATATCGAGCAAAAAAAGAGCAAGCATAATCGGAAATTAGAATCGAAATAAGAAATCACATGCCTTCAGGGATTCATCATAAACGAAAGACTCGAAAGACAAGAAGCAAGAACACAAGAAGCAAATCTGATCAAGAATCACTATGAATTTTTAATTCACAAACAAGCTAAAACACCAAAAACTCAATCAGCACATCAATATGGAATCCGTACCCCTAGGGAAGCAACAGTTTCACAAGCCTAAAACAGTAGCTAAAACAACATAAAAACCATAAAACTCTCATCAACAATCGATTTTTCTTATCAATCGATCTTCGATCGATTGATAAGTAAAATAGTCGGAAGCAAAAATCAAGTTGTATTTGCTACTTCCAGTACCTCAAACACTTGAATATCCTTTAATTTCAAATAGAAATCTGTCTAGATACATTATCTAGCTATACCTGCCCATTCACAAATATAGATGACACCTAACACTTGATATTCTTCCTAAATATGCACCTCCTAGTTAGAAAATAAAAGGCTACTTCTATGTGTCCTAGTTTATGACATGAGATGAGCAAAATGAGCAAAATAATCATCTCCTGTAGCCCAACAAAAAACAGCAGCTCAAAGCAACCTAAAACAGTAGCTAAAACAACATAAAAACCATAAAACTCTCATCAACAATCGATTTTTCTTATCAATCGATAGATCGATTGATAAGTAAAATAGTCGAAGGTAATCACAGACAAAATTTGCACATCACAGACAAAATCGATGGCAGATGTGCAGGATTTTGAACATGAGCCTTGCTAAACAAATACAAAATCGAAGGCAATCACAGACAAAATTTGCACATCACAGACAAAATCGAAGGCCAGGAGGGAGGAATCGACACTTACAACCAGATTTGAGTCGATGAAGAAGAGCCGCTCCCTTGAGCTCGCTCCGCCGCCTCGCTCGCTCGCTCTGCCTTGCTCGACCTCGCTCGCCCGCGCCACTTCAGATCTGGACCGCAGCAGGAGCACCGATGGAATTCGACTTCAGATTGGGACTCCCTCGCTCGCTGCCGCTGGACGAAGACCAGACGCTTGCTCCTCGCTCTCGGCCTCCCTCGCTCCCTCGCCCGGCCTCCCTTGCTCCGGGATGGACGCAGATGGAGGAAGATGGAAGGAGGAGCCAGATTCAGGAATTTCTCGCCGGAGATGCGGGAAGATGGACGGGGAAGGAGGAGCTCGCGGAGAGGACGGGAGAGAGAGCGTAGGAGCGCGTAGAAGGGTTTATATTGCGGACAATTCACAAAATTGTCCGACAAAACGCGGCTATTTCGTAAAATAAGTCTATTTTTGTGACTATTTTGCAAAATCTTCCAAATATAAAAGGGTGGAAGTTGAACTTACTTAGGAGACTAAGTGAACTTTCTCCAAATTGGAGCAATTTGACTTCCCGAGAAGTTAAATTTCTAGGTTTTCGTTTTTTAAAAATATAAAGCAAAATTTTGTTTACTGTCATTTTTATTTACTTGTTCTAATGACTTCTATTTAGAAAAATACCAAAAAGACATCTATGACCAAAGTTTTTGTTTAATTCACTTTGCTTTCGTAACTAGTCATGATTCATGTTTTATTAAATGTATTGAATTTTTATATATTTCTTTAGTGTGATAAACATTTAAAATTAAATATATGTGACATTACTTTAATAACCTTTTAACTTTAAATTAAGGTAATATTTCATCATTACCAAAAAATTAAGGTAACATTTCACATATTGTTTCCTCAAATACATACAAAATTGATGTAATAAAATTTTAAAATTATTCAATCCTTAGGGATTTTGGTGATCCGATTAGGTTATGAAATAATCAAGATTCCTTCATGTCCTCTTAGGTGTCGATTGTTATTATTTCATGTCCTTTTTTGCTTTTATGGGCCTTCTAATCAAAGATTTTATTTAACAGATGTTGGGGCATAACTAGGGGCGCCCACCACATTTTTTTCTTAGAAAAATTGATAGAAAGTCTAAAAAAAATTAATTCAAATTATCCATTTGTCATAGATTAACGATTCCATCAATAATTTTTTTTATAGTATGAGAAAATATTATTTTACTTAACCTATTCAATTTTTATTTTTGATTTCGTGTTTTAAAATGTAGGTCATAGAGACAATTACTCATTGACGATAACTATGTTTATGTTGTACAAGCACAATTAGATGTTTGTCTATAAACTAGTGATAATTTGAGATAATTTATAGTTCATAATATGTACATAAGAATTAATCTCCTCTCTTCGGGCACGTTTGGATTCCATTGCATTTTAATTATAATGTAATTATTTTACCTCGTTTTATGTGATCGTTTGGTTTTAAAAATAAAAATCTCGTAAAAACCACGATAAAACTGTAAATTGACCAAATAATCACGTAAAAAGAGATAAAATAATTACATTATAATTAATACATCGTGGAGTTCAAAACACCATAATTTAAACACTTTAAAAAATGTGTTAACCAAACATCACCTTACCGTTTTGCATTATAAACATAATGCGTTTGGAATCCAAACACACCCTTCATTTTTTTTGATCCAAGAGTTCATAATTGTCCCTTCGTTACATGTTAAGGGGTGTCCCACCATCGAATATGCCCAAAATCTGGTATGTAGTTTTGAGAATATTGATAACTAAATACAGAGATCGAGTCATTCCATATGCCCTTCTTGTTCTCCCATCGTCCTTGCATGTTCGCATCTCATGGGGTTTTAAATCTCAAGGACTTTTGTCGTGGTTAGGTTGAAGTCCCAACCCGGTGCAGCCAGGGCCGACCCTAAGGGTTTTAGGGCTAAAGGCGAGGTGAAAAATTGGGCCTCTATCGACAAAATATAGTTATAATTTTTTTTTTTTAATTTATATGAATGAAATATAAGATTAAACGCTTAAATAATATATAACTACTAACAACATATATAACAATAACAAATTCACCTAAAAAAAATACAAAATCAATCAAATAAAGAACAAATCACCACCATATATTTTTTTTTTTTCAACCGATTGTGATTATTCAAAGCATATCCAAAAAAATTGAAAGAAAGGCATGCCCCAAACAGTAAAGGGTGTATTATTAAACACCCACTGGAATCTTGTGAATTTGTGAAAGAGAATGCTAGCACAATGAGAGTAGATTGTAATTGGGATTGAAGCAGAGATTGGAATCGGCAACAAGTAGCTTTACCTAAATTTAGACCTTTATAAAATTGGGCTTTTTTCATTAACTAAAATTGGGCTTTTATAAAATTGGGCTTTTTTTCAATTCTTTCTTTTCCGTTTGATTTCTATATATTCAGGTTTGACCAATCACTTTTAATCTAATATATATATATATATATATATATATATATGGGTTTTATATTGGCTTTTATAAAATTGGGAGCCCATATAAATTGAGGGCCCTAGGCACAGGCCTCTTGGGCCTTCCCCTAGGGTCGGCCCTGGGTGCAGCACTGAGTCTATGTACATTTTGAAGCACATTATGCTTGGTGACCAGATCTGTGCATCATTTTACACAATGGGACAATACTATATGCTCTTCTACTTCAAAACGAGTATATGAGAATGGTGCGATGTGAGATTGGGTTGTCCATTCTCCATTGCGCTTGTCGATGAGATTTTAGTTTTGTTGATGGGAGGTGTGCGAGCAAATGAACTCTATAAACACATTAAGATACACCATGAGATCAGATTGTATTATAGTTTGGTTTGGAATATGCAAATAGTCATTGAGATGTTGTACACAATTATGTATTTATGTATATATATGAAAAATTCTAATGGTTCATTGCTATACATAATCTCTTTCAACTCGTTCATTAACTAACTAATTAACAATTTCTAAATCACTCCGAACATCGCTATACATGATGTTTTTGTTGTTGAAACATCGCATGTTTCAACAACATGACGGTGTTTGCGTTCAGACATGCCATTGTGCTCTGGCGTATGGGGCGGAGATGTAAGATGGGTGATGCCCTCTGACCCTAGAAATTGACGCAAAGCTACAAACTCTCCACCATTATCTGTGTACAAGATTTTTATTTTGGATTTGAAAAAGTTTTCAACCAAAGCTTTATATTTGATGAATGTTGGTTTTGTGTCAGACTTATTTTTGAGAGGGAAAATCCAGCTATAACGAGTGTGATGATCAACGAAAATTACATAATATCGAAAACCATCGTATGACGGAATGGGAGAACTCCAAACATCTGAATAAATAACCTCAAGAGGATAAGTAGACACAATACTGGATTAATAAAACGGAAGCTTGTGGCTCTTATTGATATTGCAAGAAGCACAATCTAACTGTTTGAATGGAAAAGAACATAAATTGAAACTTTTATCTAGAAATTGAAAAATAGCGGTGGATGGATGACCAAGCCGATGATGCAGAGAGGCTGAGCCAGATTTTTGAATGGAATTGACAGTTGGTGAAGACTTTGGCCACAAGTAGACTCCATCAACACATAGACCCTTAATTAGAGTTTTCCCGGACCTGATGTCCTGTATAAAGAAGAAGTCTGATAAGAAAACCACTGCATAAGGACTATTTTTGGTGAGTTGTGAAACTGAAAAAATATTTTTTGACATGGAAGGAACGCAGAGGACATTTTCAAGAGAGAAAACTTGAGAATTAGTTGGGAAAGATATAGTGCCAGAGTGAGAGATTCGTAAACCTATGTCATCACCCACAAATAACTCGTCAAGACCATTGTAGGGGTAGTGAATTGCCAAATTGTTCAGATCATTCGTGACATGATGCGAAGCACCGCTATCAACGAGCCAATGTTGATTGAGGGACGATGCGGCGACATTGGCTTGGGGTGAAGCAGCAGGAAATCGGGCAGAGGAAGGTAGGGCTACTGTTGGATGAAGTTGGCGGAAGACTAGGCATTGGGTGAGGACATGTCCTATTTCTTTGCACCATTGACAACGCCCTCGAAAGGGTTTGCTACCGGAAGGAGGCGCAGGAATAGAAGGTTTTGTAGGTTGCTACCGGGGTTGTCGGGTGGGGTTGGTTTGAGATGGGATGGAGGGCTGCCATACCTGTTGAGTTGAAGGGTGCTTACCTTTTCCCTTGTTGGTGGACTTCGTTTGAACATTGAACGCTGCTGCAGGGCCAATGTTCATCTTTGCCTCCTCCTTGAGGCTTAACTCATGATTCAGTAGCTTCTCGTGAAGCTCCTCGAATGAAATTGCAGAATCTCGAGCATTGATAGCATGTACCACCGACTTGTATGGGTCGTCTAAACCACGGAGAACGTAGTCCGTGATGTCTTCGTTGGATACGGGGGCTTTAAGGGACGCCAACAGATCAGCAGACACCTTCACTCTCTGCATATAATCAGTGATGGTGAGAGAACCCTTGTGTGAGGAGCGGAGACGCTCCTTGATTAGCTTGATATGGCTGCGGGAGCTATTGCCATACATTGTACGCAAGTTGTCCCAGACTTGCTTTGCCGAAATTGCCGTTGTAACTAAGCATGCAACAGATTGTGACAGTGTGCCAAGAATCGCACCATAGAGGATGCGATATTGCCTTTTGTAGGTAAGGTAAGCAGGGTTTGGGTTTGTGGTGGCAGCAGCAGTGATGGTTTCCGCAGGGGCGGTGTGTGAACCATCATGGAACTTGAACAGGTCATATCCTTCTAGGGTTGCTTGGATTTGAACCTTCCAAGTTAAATAATTTGTGGAGTCGAGTTTGACGATGTTGGAGAGAATAACAACTGTAAAGGGGTGATTTGGTTCATGTGGATTGGGAATTTGGGTAGCAAACTCGGCTGCCATGGCTAATTGAGAAGCGTTTTATGAGGATCAATTTAGGAATAATCTGATACCATATAAAGAAAAGAAAGAAGAGAAAGAAAAGTTGTACTTGTTATTGATAAGAGTATCCAATTTATACAAGTTGCTGTAGAAAACTAAGCCTAGAAAATCTCAACAGTAATTTAAAAAATTACTCAGCAAATGCTTTATCTAAATAAGTTACGGGCATAGTTGAATTTGAATTTAATTATCACTAATAGTTTGTTCAGTTGAATGTTCGGAGTGATTTATAAGTAATTCAAGTCTTACCCAACTCACAAGAGCTCTAACTTTTTTTGTTCCAATTGAGGATAACCTTCTAGAGAAAATGGTCCTTTTGCAAACTGTTAATTAAAATGCATACCTAAGTTAGAGAATAAATCATATATATACACAACAATTAATATAGATGTAATAAATAAGATTAATAATTTATTATTTTTTTCAATGGGATATTTACTTCCATACGTCGATATTTGACAACTTGGAAATTCCAAAGGAGCTCGGCAGTCGCTAGATTGGCTCCATTAACCGGAGGGTTCAACTTATCTATCCATTTCCGCTCGGTCTTTTTGATCTATTAGTGGATGGGTGTACATGATTAACAACCACAAAATGTATATATGAATTAGTAATTCACAACTAGTATATATATTAGTGAGTACCGACCAGTGCAGATTCAATGAAGCTCCATAGACTCTTATGGAGAGGCAACCATTCTTCTTTGCGGTAAGCAGAGCTAGATCGAGTGCCCTGTGCTCCGACTTAACCAGAGTGCACACACATGACCTTCCTGCACCCAAATCTCCTAAAAAAACCCCCAACAAGTTAGTAATCAATTGATGATCGGGTTGGATAACAAATTGAACTTGATAAATGCTTGATAATTGAAGTGACCTAGGCCTTTGCATTTACAACTGATAATAGCAGCACATGCAGCCAAGCTTGATTCCCTGCTAGTTTTATATTATTATAGCCGGGGAACCTCAACGATATACATATATAAGTATTGTGCCAAATTCATGAAATGAATAAGCTTTTCATCAAATAATTTTCGTTATGAACAAATAGGTGGATAGAGGTTCTCGCATAAACCCTAATTGTTACTACCCTTTTTGATAATTAATCAAAATTCATAATAAGATCACTTTCACTTCAATATTACAAATAAGGATCATCTACTACTCTCGTAGAAGAATCTTGCAAATAGGGATAAAAGATGAAATCGCTTGAAAAGATCATACATTTGACAAACTTACATGGCTATCGTCGGGCTCACCCCGACCCTAGAAGTAAGGGAACTACTCGCACCTCATAATTGCAAACTCCATAGATGACATGAAAAGAACCAAACTTAGAATTGAAAATAACGTTGGCTTTATTTATATGGCTCAATCCTTGCTACCCAAGGAGAGCGATCTATCTATCTCTACCTAAATCTATCTAAAGATAAAACTTGCTTAATTAAATAAATGGAAAGAAATAAAATTCCCCTAAGTAAATTAGGAATTCACCATAGAGGATCGAAAGTCTCCAAAATAGATAGAAGATCCTTGAACTAATATGGAAGCAATTTCACTCAGACAACTCAAAACGTCGGACAGCTTCTGGAATCCCACTCGATATCGACTCAATAGGTCGATATCGACTCCTCTTATTCCGGTCTCGAGTCATGGCACTCAATGTCGGCTCCTTATGTGTGTGTCTAGTGAACTTTATATATTACTCGACTCCAACTGTAGGCATTGGATATCAGGTGGTGTTCAATCAATCTGGCATGATATACATTACAATGAAAGATGGAACAGCGGTTGCTTTAGTTTTATCAGAACTGATGGATCCACCCAAGTATATCTATCAACGAGCAATCTTAGAGTTTGATAGAGTTTTCCGGAGTATATGTTTATTCAAGGTCAAGCTCGACAAATTAGCCAAATAATTGGACAATGGCCATGGATTATGTAACTCAAGATATATGCGGCCAAATGCAGACTAGCATGGGAGAAGGTGCATGTGATTTCAATGGCTACTATGAAATAGGAGATGATCGAAAGCCCAAGTGTGGGTGTCCACCCGGTTATTCGTTCTTTGATGAAATGGATCGCATGAAAGGATGCACGCACGACTTCATTGCACAAAGCTGCTTGGAGGAACCTTAAGAAAACAATTCGTTTCAGCTTACAAAGATGGATCATACCAATTTTTGGGGATCGGATTCCGATCATTTCGTTGGAATGTCAGAGACTGTCTGTCGTGACTTCTGCTTGTTTGATTATTTACGTGCCGTGATAGTGCACAATGTTGGTCAGGGTCAGGATTGCTGGAAGAAGAGATTTCTGCTTTCTAATGGTTACAAGGGATTGCTTGATTCGGAAGAGGGAAATGCTATTACAGTTAAGAAGCTGAATGAGTTGGTGAAAGAGAACCAAAGAGAATTTGAAGGTGAGGTCAAAGCCATAGCAAGAATAGGTCACCAAAATTTAACAGTTAATAGGATTTTGCAATGAAGATCAGCACCGGCTTTTAGTGTACGAGTATATGCCTAATGGCTATTTGGCTGACATACTTTTCAAGGATAAGAGACCAAATTGGACCCAAAGAATCAAGTTGTGTAGCATCCAGATCATTCATTGCGATATAAAACCACAAAATGTTCTTCTAGATGACTCTTTCACCACAAGAATATCATATTTCGAATTGGCGAAGCTTCTGAAGAAAGATCAGACCCACGCAATGACAAGCATAAGAGAAACCAAGGTTATCTCGCTCCTAAATGGTTTAAGAGCATGCCAATTACGAACAAGGGGGATCTCTATAGCTATGGCATTTCATTGATGGAGATCATCCATTGTAGGGGGTGCTTTATTGCAGGAGGATGAGAGCCAGATGGTGTTGGCTGATTGGGCCAATGGCTGCTGCAAGGAAGGGAGAGTCGACAAGTTACTAGTAAAGGACGACCATGAAGCACTGTCTGACATAGAAACTAATCATGGTTGTGCTCTGGTGCATCCAAAAGAGTACGTCTAATAGGCCCTCGATGAATGATGTTGTATGAAGAGTCTAATATATGATATAGAAATACTCTGGAGGGGGTTGAATAGAGTAGGAAAGTTTTTCGAAAAACTCAAACCTTTCAAAAACTTGCCAATTCAAATACTAAGCAAAGAGAATAAATAAAGTAGAATGCGGAAATATAAATAAATAGACAAGCGAATTGTTAACGAGGTTCGGTACAAACTTGGTATACGCCCCCGCCTAGGGTTATCCAACCCGTATGATTAAAAAACGCTTATTTCACTTTCCTTATGAGCCCTAGAACAATCTAGAAGAACTTCCCTTCTTCTATAAAAAGTCCACCGCTTCTATCTAACAACCCAAACTCACAAGTGAAATAAAAGCCCTTACCACACACCAAAGTGTATTTATGTTCAAGTGTGGAATACTCTTAGCCTCTTAGGGCTCGTTTGGTATAAAAACGCAAGGTAAACGGAATGAAAACAAATTTTATATAGGAAAATATATCTAGATAAGAGAAGCATACTATTTTTTGTGTAAAAAATTAAGATGAAAGGGGTAATGATTAGAGGAGTATGGGGGATATGGTTACCCTTGCTCAAATTAGTAATTGAAATAAGGAGGAACAAAACTGTATGAAAAGTTGGGAGAAGAGAGGAATGATTAAATTTTTTAACAATGTATCTTAAACTATAATTGGATTACATTCGTTTCCTTTCCTTTTACCTTTCCAAAATTTCAACCAAACGAGCCCTTAGTGTAAAACAAATGAATTGTACTATAAAGCCTTTGTGTTTCCCTCAAACTCTCAAAAGATAAACTAAGTAAAAACAAAGAGATAAAGCGAGAGAAAATGTGATTGATTAAATGCAGTGGAGAACTTTAGTGCTTGGTTTTTTTCGCTTCAATGTTGTATGTTCTTCCTTTTGCATTCTTCTATTTATAGGCTTCAATACTCCTTCCTAATAGCAGTTTGAATTTTGAACTCTTGGCTCAACAAGGTCCGAATATGGTGCAACAAAATCTTCAATAACTTTTTGAACATGCTTCTAGAAGGTTGATTGAACAATCTGATTTCCGTTAGAGAAGATCTTCAAGTGCAATCTCTATTTAAATTTCAAACCACAAGATCTTTCTTAACCTGTAAAAATCTTAACAACCAAAATCTATATATATATATATATATATATATATATATATATATATATATATATATATATATATATATTCAAGGTAAGGAGAAATGCATAGGAAAACCTAAAATCGATTAATCAAAGCATGTTGCATAAGTCCAATAAAGATTATGGCCCAATAAACTAAGGCCCAAAATAATTAAACCACAAATAAATTCCTGCACCATAAAAGCATATTATCGGATCCAAAACGGTATTTCATCATCCTTTGTCAAAGACATACAAGTTAGCTTTTAAGATCTTACCATCAAGGTGGAATCAAGGTGGAGTCTTGATCGTAGAAATTATCAAAGGAACTCTTGAAGTATCCCGGACTCACGATTTGGCCTCACGTATCATCTCCATGAATGATTGCTGGTCATTTACTGCTTGAAAAAACTTCAGCAAATTATAATTGCATGTGTTTTTGCATTTGGCTTTATCGAACTTGAATTTGTTTAAAACTGCAAAATATGTTCTATGTGATCTATTTCTCTTTGTCTACTGCATATGTGATCTGTTTCTCTTCTATTGCAATAGATCAAGTCTTTGCCTGATTTTTTTTTTTAATCTATGTGATATGTTTGTCTTTGATTAATGTGATCCATTGCAATCAGGTGTATTATCTAATAATTTGATTTAGGTATCTTCTTTCTTATTGATGTGTTTGACATTTTTGCATGTATTTAAACTCAGGTTTTCAATGGATTAGACAAATAAGGAGTTGGATATACTTGAGGAATAGCTCATTGAAATGATTGCAACCTACATGGATCACTGGGAAGATATTGCTTCCTACACCATGAAAGTTTGTGCATTAGTGCAGGCTTTAGTTGGGAAGCTTAACTCAGTTGAAAGCCCTGATATCAAAGGTAATTTACTTATAGGTGATGTGAGGAAGAAGTTAACCATTTCGGAATGGCTCACCGGAAAGGACTTGTGGGTAGTATCCATAGGTCCCCGTTCGAACCCTGGAATAACCGCTCTTTATTTACCAATTCAAGATGTGAGGAAGAAGTTAGATATGTAGTTTTATCTATACACTAAGGATTCGTATGAGACGGAGTTAATAAACTGACTAAAATTATAAACTTTGTAAAAATTTATGAAAAAAAATATAAACCCTGTATGGAACGAAAAAGTATTTATTTGTAAGAACTGGAGTTTATTGGGTTGTTATTAGGGATATACTTGTGTTTTCAAATCAAATAAACCCCCAAAACCCAAAAAAACCTTCAAACCACAAGCTTTTTTTTAATATCCAATTTTAATCAAAAATCCCATACTAAACAACCCCCATATAAGGTTTTTATTTTCAACCCTCAATTTTAATTAAAATTGGTCCATACACACCCTTAGCTATTGAAGCCAACCAATTCAAACCAGAGGCTTCCAAAATTACTTCCCCGTTAGAATAAGATCAAAAAGATACATAGAAAGGAGAAGAAGAAAGCAAAAGAGTTCAACTCCTTCTGTTGCCAAACTTTTACAAGCATGTTTATGGAGTAATTTTATCACGTGTGTGGTATTCTCTAATTACCTCACCAAGGTATTAGTTATTTGAACCCATACGGCTAGGAGAACATCCTACTCCATATTAATTATGGTATATGAACATGGGAATTATTAAAAATGAAAACTAATAAAATAACTATAAATTAAATAAAGCATAATTTAATTCTTTCTTCATGGACTTGTAAGGTGGAAGTCTTAAGAAGTACATCATTCTCCTTAAGTAGTCGTGGAACCACGTATTGTATGGATCAAGATTGTTGCTTGATCCACGTAAGATCAATCTTGACTGCATCTGAATCACTCTCCTCGCAGTCCTCAACTACTATATCCACACCTCCATCGTCGTCCCTTATTTTAGTGGATTTCACCATGTTTTAACAATTTCATTACAAAAATGAGGAATGAGTAGTTTAATGGATGGTTTGTCCTAATTTAAAATAGGACAGATGGTTTAACATAATATACATTTGGGGTGAAGATAATGAGTGAGTTGGAGATAAAGAATAATGAGTGGCCAATGAAGAAGCAGCACGTGGACATCCCCTCCAACACAAACACCTCCCCCATTCCACAGCGAGAGTGAGAGAGATAAGAGACAGATCGAGAACGCACAAAGGAAGGATTGAAGAAGAAGAAGAAAGCAAGGAGAAGGGAGCCAAGGCAGGGTTAATTGCCATGGAAGCTGCAGTCGGAGCACCGTCTACGACACCGCGACTGATACCCAACAGGCCCTGCAGATCCAGATGCTCTGGTATCGCCTTTGCCATGGCCAAGCCCCAATCCAACTCCAGGCGGGTGAGTCCATCAATTTGGTCTCTTCATTCCCTTCCTCTTCCTCTTCCTCCTCCGTTAATTAATCACTACTTGAATTTGAATCAATTAATTAATTAATTATTTATTTAATTCGATCGGCAGGGCACCATAGTGTTTCCGGTGGGGGAGCCCGGCCCAAAGACCGCCTCTCCGTCCACCGGCCCCCCTCCGGTGAAGCTGCTGACGAGAGTGGAGCAGCTCCGACTCCTCACTAAAGCCGAGAAAGCCGGCTTGCTCTCAGCCGCCGACAATCTCGGCTTCTCCCTCTCCACCATCGAGCAGCTCGGCCTCCTCTCCAAGGCGGAGGACCTCGGCGTCCTCTCCGCCGCCACCGACCCCGCCACGCCCGCCACCCTCAGGACTCTCAGCCTCGCCCTCCTCGCAGCCGGCCCCGCTTTCGTCTACCTGGTGCCGGAGGACTACTCATGGGAGCTGGCTTTGCAGGCTGTGGTGGCGCTCCTCTGCGTCGTCGGTGGCTCCGCCGCCTTCGCTGCTTCTTCGCTTGTCTACGATTTGCAGAAGTCTTAGTTGCATTCATTTGTTCAAACGCCTATATATACTTAAATAAATGCGATCAAGCGCCTTTTTTTGGTTCAGATTCGATCTTCTTCTACTTTGATCGACACCATAGCATATCGAGCATATTTGTTTATCAAATGAATACTCGTTTTCTTTGGGTCGAACAAAGGTATATTTCCAACTCGATCTTCAGTATAAGCAATGTTCACACGAGACAAGTATCGTTAATTTCATTCATACGACTTAAGATTTCATAATTAGTTGAAAACGTGACAACATTTTCGGAGCTTCACTAATAGTAATATCGTCGGACTAGCTATATTTCCATTGATATTCGATCTCTCTCTATATATATTCAAGACACAAAAGGCCCAACATAGTCCAAGCCCACACATTAGGCTCAACTCTTGTACAATATTATAAACAATATTTTCTGGTTTCTTGTTTAGACAGATTTTTAGTGTAACAAACTTCGGGTGTAAGAATGAAGAGCTTCAACCTTATGGTTTCTTGATGATTCTTCATGCATACAAGTTTGGAGCAATAAGATTCAACCTTATGGAATCAGGGCCAAAATCTAATAGTCGTTACTCGTTAGATTAGATGTATTAGTTCATTTAGTTGATTACTTTCGCTGAAATTTGTCTACAGATGATGTCTCTATTTTCATAAACCTTTTACGATATGATTTCTTAGTTCATGAAGCGCACATTTATATAGATCTTCATGTATGTGATTGAGATCTTAGGTTGGAACTGCTATCTGGAATGAAGTATTGATTTCCGATTTGTGATCGTTTTGATCAGCAGTTGTTGAACTCTATTGTCATTGCGATCAGTTGATACATAGATTCCATGTTGGTTAGATCTGAGTTTGAGATTATCTGGTTGCTAATTTGTATTATTGTTTCATGAACTGAGAATAAGAATAGGTTATGTTGCATTATTGTATTGTGATTTGCTGAAATCATGGCAGATAATGAGAGGCTTCGAAGGAACGAAAATATTGAGGTTGATCGGAGGATGAACATAATGAATCTTGGAGGAAATAATACAAATGCTTTGTTTCTTGTAAATTTCAATCATCTCAGACAGCAATTAGTTGCATCGAAACTCAGTGGCTCCAATTCCTAGTGTCTGAGCAGTATGTGATTGGTGGAGACTTTAATGCTCACATTGGCAAGGGTAATGATGGGTTTGAAGAAGCGCATGGTGGGTTTGGATTCGGTGTAAAAAATGATAGGGGTGTTTCTTTGTTAGGGTTTGTTGTTGCTTCTGGGAGTATCCTCTACAACTCTTGGTTTCGAAAAAGAGATTCACACTTGATTACTTTCACCAGGACTCTTGGTGGAGACTTTAATGCCACTATCGTGGCGTCTCCTGGTGGAATGAGGAGGTAAAGGCCAAGGTGAAAGCAAAGCAGTTGACGTTCCAGAATTGGCTGCAAAGTGACAATGGAGTAGACAAGGTGGAGCTCAAGTGTAGATACAGTGTGACCAAGAGAGAGGCCAAACGGGTTGTTGCTATAGCGAAAGATAAGGCATTCGAGAGAATGTACAAGGCTCTAGATGATAAGGGGGGAGAGAGGGGTCTTTACCGCCTTGCGCAAGAGAGAGAGAGAGAGAGAGAGAGAGAGAGAGAGAGAGAGAGAGAGAGACTTAGACAATGTCAGATGTGTCAAAGATTATGTTTTGGTTATGTCCTTATGATCAAGGATTAACTACCATTTATCATGCTTTTCCCTTAGTAACATTTCTAGCTCAGTTCATTTCCTTTTATTATGCTTTGTCTTGTAGTGTAATAAGAGACTTTGTCTCATCTAGACACTATCATGTGCTTGGCACATGTCTCTTGTTTGGACACATATAAAAGCATTGCATCCACTACCTTGAGAGGTAGGGTTTTGGGATTGCTGCCGTCAATCATGAGGCTCCAGGTTTCCTTTTGTTGCTTCTCCTGCTGAGCATGAAAGACATTGAATGTCCTAATTGATTTGCTTCATTTTCTACTCTAAGATCGGCTTATTGTAGCTGATCCTTTGCTTAGTTTTACACCCATCTTGGGCATGCTCTTAAGGAGGACTCGACGAGTGTAGAAGCAGGCTATGATCACCGGCTGCACTGCGAGCATCACGATGGCTAGCTTCCATGCAATCACTAGCCCCATTATTGTTGCAATTGTCATCGCCGATATGGTTTGGACTATCAGTGTCGTTCTATCTCCCACCAGTGATCTCACCTACAATATTAGTATACATAGAAAGGGAGAATGAGCTTCAATTAGCTATCAATTTTGTACTATTGAGATGTGATGCCAATCCACATCAATTATTCAATGAAATAAAAATTTACTACTCTCTCGGTTAATTAAAACATATTGTTTACTATTTATACACGTTTTTTTAGAAGGATAAAAACTATATATAATATTAACTCTTTTTTTACATTTATTTTTATAAATTTATTAAGTCTATTAAGTATGAAATTATTTTTAAAAAATTAATATTTTATACATTTTTTAATACCTAAAAAAATATGCGTTAATAGTATATAAGTTCATTTAGTGATTTTATGATAAACTGAGTCTTATTAGACTTTATGTCATTTGGAGTTTTGGTCAAAACTAGACTCATAAAGACATCTCTACCACATCATCTAAATAATTGAATTTTTTTTTTTATTTAGATAGATTTTAGGTGTTTTGTTGCTCCAACAAATTTCCTAAATTTTTCTACAAAGGGAGAATTTGATATATATCATTACTATATAAAAGCCCAACTATAATTTTACTATTCATCAATGCTGATTACCATTTTGTCCTTCCTTTATCTTCTCATTATTCACTCAAATTAGGGTTAGATTTGTAACTTTACTTTATTAAGTTGCTCCTTCTTCATTCCACCGCCTGCCTCTACATTCTCTGTTTCTACTGGCCTTCCTTCCTCTCGCCCGTGCTTACAACTCTCTTTCGTCGTCGGTGCTCGCATCTTCACAATGGTGGCACTACTCGGTCTCGCAGTCAACCTCTCTCCTCCGGATCTTCCTCCTTTCTTCAACATATTGCGGCTGTCTTCCCTCCTCTGTCGGATTCGTCTCCGGTTCTAGGTTCCATCTCTCTCGGTCAAATCTTGGTATGTACATCGATTTTGTTTTATTTTTGTTACTTCATGGGGCAATTCATTTTCTAAATTTGGGATATATTGATCCCCTTTCTCAATTTCTCAATTTCTCAACGCTCTTCTATGGTTCTAGGACTGTTGATTTTATTTCTAGGGTTTCTTTTTCTAGGATTTAATTGCTGTCAGATCGATGTCATGTTTCCTGGTGTAAATTCTCATTCCCGTTTTTAAATGACCTCTATCTTCAATTCCATCATCAATATTCTTAAAATATCAGTAGAATGACACTGATTTTGGTACTTACCAACTGACAGAAGGGCCTGAAGTCTGTTCTTGAATTGAATATTATTCCAGCCTTTGAGATGTCATGCAAGGCAATGTTTGAACAAGTTGATGGTGCCTTCAAGAAGGGTATGTCTGAAAATGTCGCAGCTGCTCAACATCAAGTGGAGTCTGTTCATTCTTCTTTGGCCATGACCTTGAGGGTATGTCTGCATATCCTCTGTTCATAACACAATTCTAAAAGTAGTTTATTTTTTCACTACTTAATCAGCAATATGGTGTTGGGCACTTGGATCATTGGACTTGGGTTTTTCAAAGTCATCCCTCGTACATGAGAGTCTATTGCATCATATGATTTGTATTAAGTTTAATAACCATAAAATGCTTATGGTCCGTTCTGCTTTTATGTTGCCATCTATTTCCTTGTTCATTTTCCCTTCGGTTACAATAAAAAAAAAAACTAGCATGAGTCTTATGGGGGATAGTGGAGCATCTGTCTTTCAGTCAAGTGAATAAACACCATTTTCTTTTGCATATATTGTCTTCTGATCAACAGGAAACCATTAACTCAGCATCATCAAATGATATGGACTAACAGGACTGCAGACGACATACTCATGGTGTTTTGAATTGGGAGAGGTAAGGATGCCTTCAAGGTGTTTGATGAATTGCCAAATTAAATAGACTTTGTTTTTATTGTTTCGTGAAGATTTTTAATTGGAATAAAATCACATACTCTTTTATTAATGGTTTTCCAAGTTTTATACAGAGTATAAATTTTGGAATTACCCATCTCATTGAATTTTGATTAAATTAATCTGTTTTGGTTTCCTCCTTTTGATAAGTGCTTGGCTTCTGCTCATTTTAGAGAAGAGGACCACTTTGATCTCCTACGATCTTTCTATGGTATTTATCAACTGATTCGTACTCCAAGCATTGTGTTTAAGCGGTTTAATACATGGTATGTTTAGATTGCTACATGAAAGTTCTCTTGTTTATGAGAAAGACAAACATATTTGCATAGGATTGCAGCATTGAGGCTGGTTGGATATTTATATTCCTCAGCTGTTTTAAGCGATTTTTCTTACCTTCTAGGGTTCCTTTTAGACACACTTTTTGTTGTTTCTCAAAAGAAAACAAATAAATTTCTTTTTTAAAGACAAGAAAATTCATAATATTTGAGTTCTGATAGGATTATGGTGACACTTTTTGTAATTTGGGTTTTTTTAGGATTATGTTTAGCTTAGATTGGCATGAACTTGCTTAAATATATCTTCTTACTAATATTTTGATGCAGTTGCTCAACTCACAAACCCTATGCTATCTATTTTGTTGTTAGACTTGAGCATTAAATAAATTTATTCCTTGCAAAATTAAGTTAATGAGTTGGTTGATATTCAGCTATTCATCATTTGCTTAGATGCTTTTCCAAACTTCTCATTTATCAGTCGCTCTCAGCGCAGCATTTCCTGATTTCAGATTGCAACATGTGTGTTCCATAACTAAACATTGTTCTTTTTCTAGCTCCATCCTTTGATAATCTTTCTTGGCTTGCTAACATACAATGCTATGTTCCTCGATGAGCTATCCAAAGCTTCGCAATGAATTATCCAAAACAGATGTAGTCATTCCATTTTTGTTATCCTTGGGAGGATGAACTTTATACATTTCATTGATGTGATTGTTCCTCTAACAGTTTAATGGCTTCATTGATTTAGATGTATATGACACTATAGCAATGAAGGTTAAAGGAGACGGTCGATGCTACATATCTACGGTAAGGTGTTCTTTTCACCTTTTCGCCCAAACATAGCATTTATATTGGTGAAGATTCCTTACATGACAGTAGCCCTCTTGTAGATATATACAGAAAACTGGGTAAATTCACCTGGGCAGGAGGAGGATAATTTTTGGCAAGCATTTGTGTATGTACCCAAAGGAAATTGGTATATTGCTAAGGCAAGTTCCAAAATTTTGCCCTCCCCATCTCTAGTTTTCGCCTATAATGATTTGCATATATTCAGTGATTCTGGAAAACATGCTTTGCTATTTAAAAAACTTTTAAGCATCCCTTAAGCTGATAGAATGGAAGGTAGTACACCTCCCAACTATCCCTGGATGCTATCCGTATACTGTTTTCTTACAAGATAGTAACCAATGTGATGCTATCCCCTGAAAGATTAAAAATGAAGTAAATAAGTAATGCTATGGCCTTTTCGTAGATTTATCATAATGTAATCTCGAGAACTTGGCCTGTGAGAATTTTGAGGTTATAGTTGATCACCTTTTGAGCCTTGACCCATAACATGAGAGTAAGCAATCTATAAATGAAATGAACGATCTGAATCCAAAATAGAAAATAATCTAGATTAGGAATTGTGAAAACCTGCCAGACATGTAAACTGACCCCACTGGATAGTTTCAAGTTAACTTGAAGAACTTGTTAACTCATAACTCGAAACTGTTTGACCTTTAATTAAATGACATAAATCTGAAGATTAACTGTCCAAACAAGAAACTATTCATTTATATATAATGAAAAATCTTGTGACAATATTGTTACTGTGTACACATGTGCATTAGTCTTTGACATTATGTTTGAGCTGTCTTTGGTGGTTTTAATGTGACAATATTGTCAGAGTGATTGCCATAAAAATAATCCTTGAACATATAATTGAGAAAAATGATTTAGAATGTAACTTAGCATTTTATTTGATTCTTCTTTTTGACCTTTTTTTAACTAACTCTCTTAAGAAGCCATTATGTGTTCAAATATGGAGTTGTACAAAAATATTTAGAACACTAAGGAATTCTTTTTTGTGCCCCTTAGCCATCAGAGATTAATAATGAGCTCAAAAACTAAAAGAGAGATTACTTAGGAAACCAATGTGGTTAAAATGTATGTAAGATTTTCATTTTATCATATAAAAGGGAATCCAAGAAATATATAAATCGTTAAAACCATAGGAGCAGTAGGAGGCTAGGAGCACCATAGGTGGAGGATAAAACTACCCTTCACTTGTGCTCATTTCAAGCTGATCCGGTACCTAGTGATATCATCAAAAGTCTGCTATGAAGCTCAGATGCACCCTTCTTATTCTGGATGATAAAATCCTTTATCACTTCATGGATAGCAAGCATACCTTGCAAACACATGGTGGTTGCATTTCAACCAATTTCGACTTTCAAGTCTTAGTTCAGGTAGTAGCATGAAACGGTTAACCAGACTCTCAAAGACTACTGGGTCATTGGCAACGATTCCACCATCAATGAGGTGGAATTCCTTCTTGGGACCATATTCATCATATTTATTTTCAAAGTAGTGAGCTGGTAGAAAAGTTGGCACAACTGATGTGCTGATACATATATCCGCCATCTTTGCATTAAAGGTTGGATGAGCGTTCAACTGCACCACAAACATGGAGGAAAAGACTTATGCACGGATTATCAATTCATTCATTTTTAGCTTATAAGCTTCCTATGGTAGGTCTGAACTTGTGAAATAACTAAGGCATCTATTGTTATGATTCATTAATGCAGGTTTGCAGAGAAAATTAAGGAATGGAGCAAGCTATATTTGTGAATAAAGAGAACCTTGTAGGAAGAGAATAAGACAGGTTGGTGGAGCTTGATGTTGAAGGCAGGGATCGCGACATTGGTCAAGGTATTGTGCAACCTCGACTCTTTTAGTTTCTCTTTGAGTAGTTTGTGAAGTTATTTGCCATCATGTTTGGGTCCTGTCATTGCCTTGAAAAAGCTTGCTACATAAGCAAATAGACCCCTGAAGAAAAAGGATGGAAAATAAAATAAATAGGATAAACATACTTGCTTATCAGCTTATGCCTTGTATATATATAATCACAAATTACGTACAAATAGACAGGATAAATCACTTGTTAACCTAATATATATGGGTTGTATTGTATCATTATTGTTCATGTTTCTTGATTCTAGATCATTCAGGAACATTCTGTCCACATAGTCGGGGAAAATGATAGGCACATCTTAACTATCTAACCCTCCTCTGAATGGGATATATAGGGTTTGTTGTTGTTGATAAATATGAAATATATATACCCTTCAATCTTGTTTTATGTGTGTGGTTTTAGAATTCTATGCGAAATGAAAAATACAAAATTTGGTGAAGTAGGCAAGTGCTATGTGTGACTACGTTTATAAGAACCTCATATGTTGTTCCTTTGTTACTCAGCCTAGCTATTGCCTTGTGGAAAACTTGCAACTATGGACAGGTTAGTTCTGGTGAAATACTTTCAGAATCCACTCCTAGAGGCAAACACATTAGATGATGCCATGCCAATGAAAAAGGCAGTGAATAGGTCTTATGTTCGAGGGAAACGAATCAGGCTGATGATGAGAAGATGTCAAAGGATGCTAATGAATTGTGGACAAGATTACACTTGTAATGTACGAGAAGATGTCAAAGGATGCTAATGAATTGTGGACAAGATTAGAAGGTCAGAAAGGAACAAGCTAACTATCCAATTCCACCTACCGTTACACAAACTTGGAAACCTAGTGTGTCTCTCTCTCTCTCTCTCTCTCTCTATATATATATATATATATATATAAAGGGTCAAATTGTCCAATTTATCCATTATTTTATTGAAGGATTTGAGAAATCATAATAAAAAATTTAAATCATTGTATCGGTTGTAGTTAGAGAATTTTTTTTTATTTATAAAATTGAATTTTACTTCTATATAATACTACCTCAGGTTCAGAAATAGATATCGTTTTGACTTTTTAACGCGTTTTTTAATGAGCTAAAAATATATAAAATATTAATTTTTTAAACAACTTTTTAAAATAATACGACACTTATTAATAAAGTATTTACACTATATTAAAAAAATTACTAAAAAAAATCATATTTTATATAGTTTTTAGATCATATCAATCTCGTTTTGATTCGTGGTATTTCAGGTTAAGTTGTGATATAAGCTTTAAAATGAAGTGTATTTATAAGAAAGATTAGAGCGAGGAGATCGATGGATTAATGCATACCACATTGGCATCTTTGGCAAGCCTTGAGCAAAGAGATCCGGTAGAGTTGTCATCCTGATCGAACCATCCGACCTCAAACGTCAGCATCTTCGACAACATCTTCAGCCTCACCCTCCTCGTCAAGTACTCGCCCATGTACGCGAAGCTATAGTGCTGAACCACATTCACTCCCAGCGAGAACACGAACAATCCGAGGAAGAACATCGAGTAAAACCTCGTCTTCCTCGTGATCTCCTCGCTCGACTCGAAGTACACCGACACCAACGCGCCCATCATGTACGAGTACACCGGCTGCACAGCCCCGAAGAGTGTCGCGGCTATGCACCCCGCGGTGGCTTGCTTCCACTCGGGCACGTTGAGCTGCGGCAGCCTCTTGAACGATGGCGGATTGTGCTTATATATAGGAGGCGTCGGGACTGCCTGAGTCGGACCCGTTTTCGGCCTCCTCTAGTGATCGTGCAGAGCTCGAGCGACTCGTTGTCGAGACCCTGCGGCAGCTCGAGCTGTTGTTTCGGTCGTGGAGGAGGACGGAGGGGGTTTGGTAGGGCTCGCTGGATTCGGTTTACTGGAGGTGGATGAGGGAGGCGTAGAGGTCGTTGAGGTCGTCGTGGGAGCCGGACTCGGAGACCTGCCCACATGCAAATTAATAGTTATTACTTTTTTCCCCTTTCACATCCGAATTGCCCAACAGCTACATCCAACTCCTCCTTTCCTCCTTGTGACTAAATCACACACCTTATCTTCTCCTCCCTCATGGCTCTGCCTCCCCAATTGTGGCAAAGAGTCATTTCTCCAGAATCAGCCAGCTGCAACGTTGCTTTGTCCCCTCTAAAACTCTCAACTTTTCAGTTTTCCCCACACATTTCATTTCAACCCAAAATCCCAAGCACACCCTTACCTTTCTCCCTTTGGTTTTGATCGAGAACAGGGCTCCTTTCATCGATCCCTTTGTGGAGCCACCACCTCCACCTCCTTTCACCACCACCATTCCACTGCGCTTCCACCACAACACTGAGCTCCACTCGGGCGCCCCTGACCGCCTCCCGAGTGCTGTCCGAGCCCCACCACGCCTTCCTCCTCCATCCTAGCCCGTCAGCAGCAGCAGCAGCAGCACTTTTTTCCACTCCTGTTGAACCACATCTTGTTTTTGAGCAACCCGGGAGCAGCCCTGGGCCACGATGTCCGAGCCTGAGCGAGCCAGGAGCCGCCGGAGCGCCGCCACCGAACCATCTCCCTCACGTTCCCTGTTTTCTTCCATAAGAGCGGTAAGCCCGCCTTCTTCCTTTTCTTTCGCACTCAAATGCCATCAAGATTCAACCTTTAATCTCTCTTCTGTCGTCCTAGGACAAGCTGATGCTATTCCGCCTCCGTCGAGTCCAATCGATCACCGATCGAAGCCTGACGATTTCGGAACCCCTCGGTGAGCTCTTCCTTCTCCTTCTTCCCTTCCTCTTTGTCATGTGTGTGTTCCGAGAGGTCGGAGCTCGGCACCACCGCCGGCGGCTCTCCCTCCGTCGCTCTGTTCGAGCACTTTTGCTCCTTTGTTCTGTTTCATTTCAAATAGGGGAGGAAGAAGAAGCACGTGGGCCCCTTGCCATCTCACTTCCACATCAGCAACATGGGCCCACTCGTTTCTCAATTTGGATCCTGTAACACTTTGTCCGTTACACTCGATGCTACACCTCATTATTTCGGTTATAAATTAACATTAAAATTTTTTAAAAATTATATTCATACTCTATACATTTATATTAACATGTTTATAAATTTTTATTATTAAAATATATGTTTTAGTAAGATAAAAAAAATATTTTCCAAAATAATCAATCTTTTAATTATTTATAATTTTTAATAACATTTTTTCATAATAAAATTTTATAAATATGTTAATATAAGTTTATAGAATATATATATATAAATTTTATAAGTATGTTTAGACGGCTTGCCGTCTGCCGACTTTGTCGGCCTCTCGAGGTTCGGGCCTGTCCGGCCTCGAATTATTTCCTTATAAAAAAAATAAAAAATATAAATTTTATAAATTTTTAATGTCAATTTATAGCCGAAATAATTAAATGTAACGCGAGTGTTACACCTAGGGATTGTTGGCCCTTTTGCTTCCCTTCTTTCTAACTCCGTGATTCAAAATGAAGGAGAGGATTGTTGGCCCTGCGGGCCTAATTTTTGGGCGAAACTATTTGGTTTTAAAAAGGGAGGTGTTGGTCCAGATTATTGTTTTAAAAGAGATGAGACTTTGGTCTAATTTATAAGGCTGGGTCGATTTCGAAAATTGCAAAAATATAAGGGTGGTTTTCGGTAATTTAATTAAGGGCTGAATTTTATAAAATAAAATGGTGGGGTCTATTTTATAAATATATAATTTTTAAAGGATTGAAAATATTTTATGAAAATATTAAAGGAAAATGGTATTTGAAATATTATATTATATTATGTGAGATTTAAAATATAAAATATTATTGTTGAGATTTAAAGATATAATATTACGGTGATTAAAAGAAATTATAATATTACGAGATTTGGAGATTTAAAAGGGTATTATCGGAATTTAAGTTGAGAAAGGAGTTGTCGAGCATTTTAAAAGAAATTATAATATTATGACGCCACCCGAGGTGCCCGGACATCCATAAGCAATATCGCCCTTACTTGGTCTATCAGCCTCATTACCACCATCCTCATGTCCCTCCTCAGTTGCACTCAACACCTTCACCTGGGCTAGATTCGGGTAGTTGGACTCCATGTGCCCAAAGCAACGACACCTTCCACAACTCCATGGAAGCCATTCAAATATTATCTTCAAAGTGCATTCGATGCCCTTAAGCTTCGCTAGTCTTTGAGCGATTAATAAAAAGCAACCTATACCTACGAGTTCATCATTCATGCATAGCCTTAATCAAAAGCAACATCAAGTGAAATGGAGCACATGATCAGGTGAATAAACATCCTGACATGTATTTAGCGATCAAAGCATAGAAGTAGAAATCATCCAACCTCACAAGGAATATATTATATGTTTCACTCATGTTCTCATGTGTTTTGGAAATTAAGTTCAATTCTAAACTCAATGCAAAATGCACTAAGCCCATAGACATTTACAACAATATAATCAAATCTCCACCGAATTAAATGCCATCACTTGCGGAATTTCTCTCTAAAATTCTCCAAAATCTTCAAAATGGAGAATATATTGGAGATGCTCCAAGGAGTAATTATTCATAGAGTTATAATTGTTTCCAAAATGAAATTAAGAAAAGGAGCTAGGTAGGTTGTATCTAGATTACCATTAAGGGGTGTGTATCTCTATATAAATAGGTCAAAATGCATATACACTTGCTCCATCTAATTTCTCAAAACTTGAAACAATTTAATTAATTTAGGTATCTACAATCTCCAGGTTGTCATATATGTAATCAATAAATTTGCAGTTAGTGTTTTCCCACACGCATCTCTTTTGCAAAAGCCCTCCTTTCCGGGCATATATAGCTATAATTTCTGTTCGGGATCGATCCATCCATGGACATGGAGGGGGACGTAAAGAAAGCGGCAAGGAAGAAGAAGTCGTCGTCATCGTCGTCGATGAAGGGGGTGTTCGCGCACGGGGACTGGGTGGACGCGGCGCTGATGAGGCTGGGCCTCGTCGGAAGCATCGACAACGGCTTGACGCTTTATTCCTTCTCTTCCTGAAAAAGCAGCAAACTCAGGACTAAAAAACTGATTCTTCCTTCTATTTTACCGAAGACTTCATGATTTTCGAGAATGGATACCAAACGTATGAGTAACTAAATTTAATTTAAGATTTAGTTTGGGAAAGTGTTACCTTTTCACTAATGCAATCTTGGATAACAAGGCTATCACTCGACACACTCGTAATGACTTCCGACCTTCTCGAAACGTGTAAGTCGAAGCACCGCTTTTAGGTACCTCACCCTCATCCTCGACGCATGTCTCTCCGCTGTTCTTGTCCAGCAAAACCCCTCTATGATTTTTTTTAACAACAAAAGTAAATGGATAAGAAGCAAAGTATAAACCCTTTATTACTTTCCTTAAAGACTTGATGGAGCGTGACACTTACCTAAGAGGCTAAGAAGCAAAGACATCATGCTGAAATGGCGACGAACCAAAGAAGCTTTCCGTGCTGTCGCATAAGCCAATTCACATCACTTTAGGAATGGATTTAATGGGACGGATTTTCTGATTAATTATGTTCATCATTTTTGTCAAAAATGTGCATTATTCTCACGTCACTTCTAATTAATCGGAAAATCCGTCCCATTGAATCCATTCCTAAAGTGATGTGAATTGGCTTATGCGACAGAACGGAAAGCTTCTTTGGTTCGTCGCCATTTCAGCATGGTGTCTTTGCTTTTTTAGCCTCTTAGGTAAGTGTCACGCTCCATCAAGTCTTTCAGGAAAGTAATAAAGGGTTTGTACTTTGCTTCTTATCTATTTACTTTTGTTGTTGAAAAAAAATCATATAGGGGTTTTGTTGGACAAGAACAGCGGAGAGACAAGCGTCGAGGATGAGGGTGAGGTACCTAAAAGTGGTGCTTCGACAAGATGTTACATACTTCCACTTACACGTTTCGAGCAGGTCGAAAGTCATTACGAGTGTGTCGAGTGATAGCCTTGTTATCCAAGACTGCATTAGTGAAAAGTTAACGCTTTCCCTAACTAAATCTTAAATTAAATTTTGCTAATCATACGTTTGGTATTCATTCCCGAAAATCATGAAGTCTTCGGTAAAATAGAAGGGAGAAGCAGTTTGTTAGTCCTGAGTTTGCGGCTTTTTCAGGAAGAGAAGGAATAAAGCGTCAAGCCGTCGCCGACGCTTCCGACGAGGCCCAACCCCATCAGTGCCGCGTCCACCCAGTCCCCGTGCGCGAACACCCCCTTCATCAACGATGATGACGACGACTTCTTCTTCCCTGTTGCTTTCTTTTCGTCCCCCTCCATCTCCATGGATGGATCGATCCCGAATAGAAATTATAGCTATATATGCCCGGAAAGGAGGGCTTTTGCAAAAGAGATGCGTGTGGGAAAACAATAACTGCAAATTTATTGATTACATATATGACAACCTGGATATTGCAGATACCTAAATTAATTAAATTGTTTCAAGTTTTGAGAAATTAGATGGAGCAAGTGTATATGCATTTTGACCTATTTATATAGAGATACACACCCCTTAATGGTAATCTAGATACAACCTACCTAGCTCCTTTTCTTAATTTCATTTTGGAAACAATGATAACTCTATGAATAATTACTCCTTGGAGCATCTCCAATATATTCTCCATTTTGAAGATTTCGGAGAATTTTAGAGTGAAATTCCGCAAGTGATGGCATTTAATTCGGTGGAGATTTGATTATATTGTTGTAAATGTTTATGGGCTTAGTGCATTTTGCATTGAGTTTAGAGTTGAACTTAATTGCCAAAACACATGAGAGCATGAATGAAACATATAATATATTCCTTGTGAGGTTGGACGATTTCTACTTCTATGCTTTGATCGCTAAATACATGTCGGGATGTTTATTCACTTGATCATGTGCTCCATTTCACTTGATGTTGCTTTTGATTAAGGCTATGCATGAATGATGAACTCGTAGGTATAGGTTGCTTTTTATTATTCGCTCGAAGACTAGCGAAGCTTAAGGGCATCGACTGCACTTTGAAGATAATATTTGAATGGCTTCCATGGAGTCGTGGAAGGTGTCGTTGCTTTGGCCACATGGAGTCCAACTACCCGAATCTAACCCAGGTAAAGGTGCTGAGTGCAACTGAGGAGGGACAGGAGGATGGTGGTAATGAGGCTGGTAGACCAAGTAAGGGTGATATTGCTTCTGGATGTCCGGGCACCCTAGGTGGTGTAAAGGTTCAGTCGACATGAGGCTATCCTGCTCCTCTTCCCATCGGCTCTGCTGATACAACTTCAGTTAGGATCCAAATGGAAGAGATGGATTGTCCTGATGCTGAGGGTGATACATCGGGAGGTGATCAGGTTGTGCATTCCGCTGGGTTGGCCAAGACTGTGGACAAAGAGCTAGTAATGCACAATGCCGCTACTCAGACGGATTTTACAATGGAAGAAGGGATTGGTAAGGGTGATCTGTCCGGGTCTCCTCCGTCCCACAGTATGCAAGCTGATCATGTGAAGGAAAAGAGGGATGATGAGCTCAAGGCGGACCCGGTTTAATCCAAGGTATGCGCTGCGCTGGTGGCTGCTGCCTGGGCGGAGGACTCGGGGATTTTCACTTCGGTTGATGGCCGAATGAGAATCAACAGGTATAAAATTCCTCCTCCGAAGCGTTCGCAAAATGTGGGAGGAGTAAGGAAAGGGAGCTACTTGCTTCGTGGCACATCGAATCGTATTCCTGGAGATACTCAAGTGTCCCCGCCATCTAAGATCCAAAGTCGGGGGACAAGGCTGCACAATACTTTGCTCAATTCATGGAAAATGAGGAGGATGAGGAGGGTTCGACAGATGATGAGTCCTATCACCTAAGCTGAGCATGTGGGTTGATCGCTTTGGCTGAACGCTTTATTTTTTGGTCGTAGAAGGTTGGGAGAGTTTGTAACAATGTATGTCAGTAATGTCATGGATAGCAATGAGAACATGTTGCTGAAGTAGATTCTGCAAGAGCAACAACAACAGTAATACAAGATGATGTAAAGAGCAATGATGACATTCTACAACACCTGGAGAGTAAGAAATATTATACAATGAAAATTCTATCAAGCTAGCACATTGAGGTATTCAATCCAAGTTTTTGAATTGTTCATGTAGGTTTATCAGAGCAGCAACAAGGATCGATCTGTATCTGAAATCTGGACTGTTATCAAAACTCAATCCGAAGATCTGGATGCTTTTCCGAAAGATCATTCCACTCAGGCTTCATCTATAAAGAAGGAGGCAAAGGAGACCTTCCACCAAAGATATATGGTCTGGTATGCTTATTCTTATTCATTCTTTTCCCTTTATATATTGATTTGGTTAGCCCAGTAGCTTTAGTTTATCAAGAGTTCTCATTGCCTTTTGATTTAGGCTTTGTTTGGACAACTTGAAATGGAAGCTAAAGATAAAATGTCCTCTTATCTGGCTTGCATTTCATCGAATTCTGAATTACGTACTAGATGGCACTTCAGAAGGAATTCATTCTTGGGCATCATTTGAAACCAAAAAAACCACAAAAATTTCCTAAGTCAAACTTTTGACATTACCAGCTCCTGCATCTTCCAGTATAGCTGAAGTAACTCCCCTGAGAGCAGCGAAGAGGTTTGGCTAAGAGGAAATAATGCAAGACCGGATGAACAAAGGCATATGCCTGTTTTGTGATGTGGCCTTTACTCTCAGGCATCATTTGAAACATATGAAAGCATTAATATTCATGTGGAGAGTGAGGAGTTTGTGAATCTGATGCTGAAATGGAGGAATCTATACCCAACTCTGCACCACCTCCTTCAGATGGTGTGAACGGATAAGTCTATTAGCTTTTTCTCAATGGCACGAACGGTACCACTGCATACAGTCGTATGAGGATCACTGGTCAGTAGGGAAGAAGCATTTGAACATCTTGATCAATCCAAGAAGCTCTCGTAATTTCATAGACTTAAACATGGCTAAGGTGCTGGGATGTCTCCTCGAACCAGCATCTCCTTTGCTGGTCAAATCTGCAGTTGCTAGGAGTTTAATGTCGGAATATAGATGTCACAATTTCTCTTGGCATCTCCAGGGTATGAAATTTATAGCTGATGTAAATACAGTACCCCTAGAGTGTTTTGATGTCATACTGTGGATATACGGTGGTTGATTACGATAATAAGCCCGGTTTGGTAGGACTATTTATGTCCACAATCCACTTGAAAATGAAGTTCCAGATGAACGGGTAGCAATGTGATAATGCACCTTTTTAATGGGCATTATAGGGTAGTTTAGATGCATTTGCATTGTATAATATGCATGTTTAGTGTCAATTTAGATTAAACTCTTTTCGTGGCAAAGTTCGGAATGCTATTTCGGTTGAATTGTGCAGAATCATAGATCCGACATGGTGGAAAACAAAGGAAAGGTGAACAACATATCCAAGTGAAGTCAAGAAAGCAAGCTAAGAAAAGAAAGAAAAGAGGCAAGAAAGAACGAGGGAAGAATGAAGAGAAAACAAGCTTTTGGGCATCTGTCGCTGCCAGCGAATGGGAACTCGCTGCCAGCGAGCGGAGTCAACGAATAGCATGTCCAGCAGCCAGCACATCTCGCTGCCAGCGAATGGGAACTCGCTGCCAGCGACTGGAGTCGGCGGGAGCATGTCTAGGAGCAGCACGACTCCCTGCCAGTGAAAGGAAACTCGCTAGCAGCGAATGGAGTCGCTCTAGCGGAAGGATGGACTCGCGGCTGCGGATGGCCGGACTCTCTTCAGTGGACGGTCCCTTTCGCTGCAGCGGATGGAGGCTCTCGCGGAAGCGGAAACAAGGAAATCGAGGAGGCTTGCCGAATTTCTAATGCATGAGCATTCGCTAGCAGGGAGTCTGGTAGCGAGGTGCTAGCGAAAATTCAACAGTAGCTTGATCAAGGCCATTCGCTGCTAGCGAGGAGCTTTTCGCTGCCAGCGAAATCTGACGCTGAACTATACATGGAAAGTCTATCTTCTATCTAGTTTTTTTAGGAAGTTTCTATCTTATTTGTCTATCTTTTACCTTTTTTATGCAAGACTTTAGGCTTATAAATAGGATGTTTATGGTTAGTTTTCTGAAGGATTCAAGTAGAGAAATCACCATTGAAGAGAAGAAAACTTAGGTAAGCTATGTTTGGCTAATTTTGTAGTTTTCGCCTACACTTTCGAGACTTGGTTGGTGGTTTGTGAGTTTTTAATTCAAGTTATTTTTCCTCTATAATTCTTTCAACTTCTTTGTATGATATTGATTATGTTTTCGATGCTATCTTGATTAGCTACCTTGATAATATTGATTTCATGCTAGGATTAACTACTTTCGTATTTGTGTTATTTCCGTAGTAGCGCGCATAAGATTATGGATTCCGTGTTTGAAATATGATTATGTAGAGTTGACATATATCTTAAACATTGATTTATCGTGTTTAATTGGTGTTATTTATATGCTCAAGTTCTTGGGACTATTTGCTATCTCTTTGTTAAATCTTTACCGCGTTAAGGTTGCATTGAGGTGTAAGGGATTAATTGGACTCATAGAACTTTTAATCTACTTAAACCAAGACGGGAGGAATTCGTAGGAAACGATAATGACTTGAAAACGATTCGATGATCAATAAAACCAACCAAAGTTGAGAACTTGTAGGCGGAAACGCTTTTCTTCTATCCTTTATTTGCTTTTGTCAATATTATTTTCTTTTATTTTCATTCATAAAAATCTTATATTTTATATTGATAAATGCACTATATTTAGAAATACTTGATTCTCTTGGGTTCGACCCCTTACTTACATACTATACTAGTTTGTTTGTTTGGGATTTATTTTTGGCGAGTTAAACCAACGACTTTCCCTCCGTCAAAATTGGTGCCGTTGCCGGGGAATCAAGTTTATTTCTTTGTTTTGTGTATTTTTTGATATTTGTATATATATCTAACCCCATCGTGTACCTATCTTACGGTTCGCGAACCTCGTCACTAATTATTTGCAATGGAGTTAGAGTTATGGCAATACCAGTGATAATACTTTCACCATTACCTCGCAAGAGTGCAAGATTTAGTGGACGACCGTGCTTCACGGGGTATCCAAGATGATTTGAAAGAACAAGTACTTTGCGTTCAAGATGGCATGCTTCCCGAGATACGAGAATTCGCCCAATTTTTGAAAGAGGAAGGCTTTTACGGTTTGGATTGGTCAGAATTGTGGGATCTTTTCCTTTGCGTGGGTGACATGGCGAAGGTGGAAGAAGACTATAAGTTGGCATCCATACCCTTACCTTTCAAACCAATGGCATGCGAGATACATAAGGGAAGCCAAGACCCAAGAACAAATGGTTCAATCGAAGATAGAGAAGGGAGCCCGATGCCCCTTGACATGGAGTCTCATGAGTGCACACATGAGAAACTATGTATTTTTGCACCTACTCCACCAATAGAAATCATCCCCAACTCATCTATTGAGGAACCAAGTCCTGAGCCTATTTTTGTGGCTCCCGAGCAAGGTAATGATATTTCTTACACTTTTGTGGATTTTAGTGAATATGTAGATCCTTGGGAGCATTACTTCAACAAACCACTAGCGGAACTGTGTTGGTGGTACTACATACCCTCGGCGAGAAGTCACGCTCGAGCATATGAAGAGTTGAAGACCTTCTTCAACATCACAGCTTTTGACTTCGGCTTCTTCATATGTGGTGCTCGTCTACCTAGATGGTGTGCACCAGAGTTTGATTTTCTAAAGAGGGCGTTGGCGATGTCTGAGTGAGTCTTGAACACATGGACGAATAAACCGTCGAGTCTATGACGATTAACAAGGACGCTTCTCGGGAGGCAACCCGAGGTAAGTTTTCTTAAATTAGTTATTTCAATTCCTAGTGAGTTAATTAGTTTTGCCGTTAAATAAATTAGAATTGGTTTATATGGTAGATAGATGTTTTCGGATATTTTGAGCTAACCATGCAGGGAAAAGGGAACAAGACCGAAGAATAGAGATTTTGTGCTAAATTCGCTGCCAGCGAGTCCAGCCACCCATATGGCATAGGATCTGATTTCATTCACTGACAGTGAACAAAACTCGCTGCCAGCGAATCCATTAGTTAAGCCCAATCTTCATCCATTTTCGTCGCAACGCATCTTATTCATTCTCCGTCATCTTCATTCATCCGTGCTCGTGGTTCGTTAGTCTTCGTCGTTGTCGTTCTTCATCGTTCTTCTTCCAAGCTTGTCATTATCAATCTTCATCCTCTTTGCCACCAAAACTTTTTAATGATGTGAGTTATTCTTTACCCTCTTTCTCTCATATTTTTATGATTTGTTGTCTTTGATTTTCATTGAGGACAATGAAGAGTTTAAGTGTGGGGGAGGGTTGCATTCATAGATTCATGCATTCATGTTTATTTTGTCGTTATTTTATTTATCGATTCATGTTTATTTTTCGTTAATTTATTACATTAGAAAATGAAAAAAATAATTGAGAAAAAAAATCCAAAAATATCATGCATTGCATATATGTGTTATTTAAATACTCATCTTGCCTTAGTTTGTCCTCTATTTTATTTTTATGAGTTTTACCATATATGTTCCATAATATGATTGAATTATCTAGCCTTGTCACATACTTGAAATGATTTTTATGGGAGCATGACTTGTTAGTTCAATTGAGCAAAGTATGATTCTTAGTCTTGGGCATTATTGAAATCCAACAAAAATATTGTCCTAGTGAGAATTTTTGGCCTTATAGAGATTTTCATCATATTTATTCCCTTTTGCTTTCTTGTGTGACATTATACTCTCCTTATGCAATTACCTCTTGAGATTGACATTGTTATCTATATTTGAGACCAAATTTATATGTCTATTGCTTATGAGTATCAAATGATAGAGGCATGATTTTCTTAGCCATGTTAATATCCATATCCACCCTACATATGTTTCCTTCACTTGTAGTCAATTTGAGCCTTAGCCTTTTCTTTGAAGCTCCACAAAATTTATCCATAGCCGATGATAAGCCTTACCCTATCCGGGAATTGGGATTAGAGTTGGTGAATGATTGATCTAGTAAGCTGAGGGGAAAAGAAGATATTGTTAAGAGAGTTACAAGTTTTGGATTATTATGTAATTTTGGTTTTATTTCTCACATTGCGCATTATTGTATTGTTGGCTCTAGGAAAACAATTTGAAAAAAAAAGAAATAGAAAAAGAAAGGAGAAGAGAAAAAGAAAGAAAAAATGAATAAAGAGCCTTTTACCTTTATTATATTTGTGAGAGTTAGAAAAATATTCATGGTTGCGAGAAAGTTCTTTTGTTGAGAGTGAAGGTTTGAGTTATTTTGGTTTTGGATGTATTTGGTTTTTAGTGTTCTTCCGAGTGTTCTTAGGGATCCTTTTTTCCCGGATTTTGAGCACCATAAGCCTAAATATTTTCCTACCTATAATTCTTTACCGATCCCCATTACAACCTTGATAAAAGACCTCTTGATGTTTCTTATAAATGATGGCATCCACGGTGGAGAATATGTGATATATGTGTCAATTTCTATGTAGCTTTTTGCATTTTGGATTGAGCTGAGAGATACATTGTTAAGCCTAAACACATGAGAGTGAGAGTAAACACATGATCCCAGTGAGGTTGGACTAAATGTGCCTTTGACTTTGAATCGCTCATATACTTGCTAGGATGTTGGCTTTCATGTTCATGTCTCCTACACTTTGATGTTGTTTTTGACAAGGTTAGTGCTTGAAGATCATATTTGTGGTATGATGGTTTTTCTCTTGTTATAGCATTGCTTGAGGACAAGCAAAAGGTTAAGTGCGGGGGAGTTTGATAATGCACATTTCTAATGGGCATTATATGGTAGTTTAGATGCATTTGCATTGTAGAATATGCATGTTTAGTGTCAATTTAGATTAAACTCTTTTCGTGGCAAAGATCGGAATCTATGCTATTTCGGTTGAATTGTGCAGAACCATAGATCCGACATGGTGGAAAGCAAAGGAAAGGTGAACAACATGTCCAAGTGAAGTCAAGAAAGCAAGCTAAGGAAAGAAAGAAAAGAGGCAAGAAAGAACGAGGGAAGAAGGAAGAGAAAATAAGCTTTTGGACATCTGTCGCTGCCAGCGAATGGGAACTCGCTGCCAGCGAGTGGAGTCAACGAAGAGCATGTCCAGCAGCCAGTACGTCTCGCTGCCAGCGAATGGGAACTCGCTGCCAGCGACTGGAGTCGATGGGAGCATGTCCAGGAGCAGCACGACTCCCTGCCAGTGAAAGGAAACTCGCTGCCAGCGAATGGAGTCGCTCCAGCGGAAGGATGGACTCGCGGCTGCGGATGGCCGAACTCGCTCCAGAGGACGGTCCCTTTCGCTGTAGCGGATGGAGGCTCTCGAGGAAGCGGAAACAAGGGAATCGAGGAGGCTTGTCGAATTTCTAAGGCATGAGCATTCGCTAGCAGCACTGTTCTAAAAAACCCTTCAAGATCCGCCTAGACCCCCGCCTAAACCTTTGAACTCACCCTAGCGCCAAGGCCGTCAAGGTCCTCAAAACCCGCCTAGACAACAAAGCTCCGCCATGAAATCCACCTAAACCCCGCCTACACCTCTCTTAGACCCTTGACCTTACCCTACCGCCAAGCACCCGCCAAGCGTTTTTTGGAACATTGGCTAGCAGCGAGTCTGGAAGCGAGGTGCTAGCGAAAATCCAACAGTAGATGTGTTCTATGTCGTTCTAGTAACTCTGGTTGCAAGGTCATCAAACGAAGGGCGATGAATAAATCCTGCCAGCAGGGGGCTCAACTAGCCCCTATTGGCCTATGGAAGGTTTGTGATCTTGTTGATATGGGAACTGAATCTCATATATGCCAAATAGCCACTTTAGAACTGAAGAAATGAGGAATGATGCAGCATCTACTCCTGCAATTTGATGACTTATTACTGGAGCCAGCAAATCTTGCACCATTTAGAGATGGGTTTGAGCACAAGGTACCACTTCTTAGTGTTGCAGAACCGATAAACAAGCTCCCCTGCCGATATTCCACTTTACAGAAGTATGCCATCGAATCTATGATAGAGGAGATGATGGAACAAGACATCATACAACATAGGACGGGCCCTTATTGATGCCATCAAGATGGGTCCTCTTTGGGCCAAGGCGGTTCGAGGACCCGATCATCCCGAGAAAGAAGAAGGCGCCACAATGGATTCAATTCAAGCTTGTTGAAGGGTCGACATGGATTCAATTCAAGTTTGTTGAAGGGTCGACATCGAGGGTTCCCTAGGGCTGGCCGGTTCCTCTTAAAGAATTTATTATATATATTTATCTATTTTTATTTATTAGTTAGATAAATAAAATTGAGGGAATTATCTATTTCCTTACTTATGAAAAAAATAATGTTTTTATATATCTTTAGTCATTTTTTAGATTAATAGAATTATTAGTATTTATTTAGGATTTTTATTTATTTACCTTTAATTGTGAGATAGCTAGGGTTTCTTTTGCATAAGAGCCAATCTCACTTATTATTTTTTTCCTATTTAAGTTATAATTTGTTTTAGAATTAATCAGGTTGAAATTAGAAGAGAAGCAATTGGCTAAGTGTTTTCTTTTCGTCAACTCTAGAAATCTCGCCTCTACTTTCTTGCTCGTACGAATTCAATCACAAGTTTTCTATTCGGTCAACAAATAAGTTTTGCCGCTAAATCCACCCAAGGTTGATTTGTACAGCTTACCCGAGTCAATGGCTTATGGAATTGAAGATTGATTAACTACTTTGTTAATTAATTATTCTAAGGTTGTTCCTAAGTCAACGTGGGAGCTACTAAGGCCTTGTGCTTCAATTCAAGAAAAGGTCCAAGATTTGAAAGAATTGATTCAAGAAGCAAGAGTTTATCAAGAATTTGCAAGATCGGCTTTTATTATGTATCACTTATGCCTCTCTGCTGGTTTTAGTGAAGAAGAAGGATGGCACATGGGCCTTGGTGCTCGGACATGGTGCCTTTTATCTGCACACGAGCATCGTCAATTGGGCACAACCCTGATCTTTGTGATAAGGTCGCAGGGCTTGTCTTATATCTACCAGCTGGTCATTGTGATGAGATTAGCTGGTAGCAAAACTCCCTGATTATCTTCTTGTATCCAACTTTTTTGTATCTCTAAATGTAAAGGAATTGTGAACTATATATGATAGTTTTCTTCCCCTTTTCGATTATTCAGGTTACTTATGAAGTAATTTATTTTCACAAGAAAAAGCCTCTGAACTGTCATCAAATTCGTTAACTCCACCTTGATGATAGCGGAGAATAAGGTCTTACCGGTTGATAAAAGCCAAAACCCTGGTTTCCAGATTTTGGTAATTAAGATCTTACTATGTTGGCTCAAGAATTATATATATGTTAGGCATATGTATGACATGGGCTCAACATAATTGAGCCTATTTTACTAAGTCTACAATTCTAGATCTAAGGTCCAATATATTAGTGGATCTAAATATATGGGTCAGATTCCATGAATAGCCTTCAGTGGATATATATATTTGGTTTTAATTCTTTACAGTCTATCGTATCTATCAAATATATCTACTAGTTTGTTGCTGAGATTTTGTAGGGATTTGTTTAAGTCATCAACAGCCAGTGATTCAAATCAATCAAATCTTAGGCAAGATCCCAACGTATCGTTATGAAGGTTCTGGAACGTTTTTCAAAAGGTTGTTACTCCTTCCAGGCGGAGATCTTGCAACGTTACTCAACAACTCAGAAGTTGAATTCAAAAGTTCAATTGAAGATTGAACGGGCTGGCCTTTATAAGGAGAAGAAGAGGACTGCAGTAGATAGATCTACATACAATGCTAAGAACCTTTTGCATTCTCATCTTCTGCAAGCATTAAAATCTCACATCTATCTCTTTGCTTAAGGTTTTTATTTGGTTGAGTGTGTGAGGGTTCATTCGAGCTTTATAGTATAATTCATTTAGGTTATACTAAGGGTTCTTTACCGAAACGTATAGGGTACTCCGGTAATTATAGAACTTTGTTTTACTAGTGTGCTTGGGTTGCTAGATAGGAAGTTAGTCTAGAAGATGGAAGGTCTTCTAGAGGTTGTATCTAGAGCTCATAAGATAAAGTGAAATAAAGTTGTATTGAATCCTACGGGTTGGATAACCCTAGGCGGGGATTTAGGCTGGTTGTGCCGAACCTCGTTAACAATTCTCGTGTCCTTTACTTTCAGTTCTTTTCATTTGTGTTTGTCTTTTCCTTACATCTTATTCGCTAATTCGTATTAACTTGTCTCTGTGTTCCAGATAAGGTCTTATTGATATCATCTTATTTTATGTGATTTTAGGTGTCTTGTGAGTAGGTTTTATGTTTATTAAGTGTCACTTTATATGTGTTTTTATGTGATTTATGTGTTATTTCGAGTATAGAGGTCTACACATGGTGTGTGTTAAATTTCAGGTATTTCGGTGCATATTTTGGAATATTTAACGAGCCAAGGAAAAGGAGCCAGGAATGAGTCATGTTCGCGGATGATCATTAAAGTCGGAGTATGCCAATAGAGAGCATTCGAGAGACATGAGTCGAGGCAAGAGAGCTTTCAAGGTCAAAATCAAAGAAGCAAGGCGGACTCGGACTCGAAACCTTGAATTACCGAGTCGGTACAACGAGAAGAGAAGGAAACCACGACATATCGAGTCGATACTTGCAACTATCGACTCGGTACCTGAACCTTTCTAGTGAAAGAAACATTTAGAGTAGCGAAGTATCGAGTCGATACTCAATTGTATCGAGTCGATACTTGTCCTCAGCGTCGGTTCGTCGGGATTATTTATTCGGTTTTATATTTTGCTGAACGACTTTTTATTATATTTATTATTATTTTAGGATTATTTTCATATTTTTCTTTGAGGAATATAGATAGAGAATTAGGGTTGGAAAAAGGACGTTCAGCTTTTCACGTCAGAAACGCTAGTGCAGACATTGAAAGTTTTAGGCTTTTTCAGAGATTTCTTCTTGAAGGCTTGTTTTGCTGGATTCAAGAATAAGTTCTTTTAATCTAGTTTTATATTCTTTCATCATGAATTATTTGATTGTGTTTGAATCTATGTCTGGCTAACTTTCTTGTTCTAGGGTTGGGGTGATCCCAACGATGCTGAGATAGACATGTGCGTATGATTGCCTAAATAGATTATATTATTTGTTTGATTTGATCCATGAGTGCTTAATCCGATTAATTCTATGATTGATCGGAATTCTTTTGATGTTCAACATGCGCCAGCTGCGAATTGAGATTGGATATTTAGATAAAATTGTTAATCTTATTGGAAAACAGGGATTGAACTTGAGAATTGTTTATGAGCAATCTATTTAGTTCTCTTGAGGACAATAAACTATCGTAGACAACCTAGATTTGAATTGATTTAGCGGATCACGCATGCGATTGTTTGATCGATTTGCTCGCTAGGGTCTAAGTGCTTAATGAGTCCAATTTGATTGATTAATCTACAACAAGCGCAAGCTGAGTGGTAATTGATTGAAATGGACATAGTTATTTCAACATGCGTAGACTGAGCGATAATGCTTTAGATAGTTTACCTTCAAATATCTCTTTTCAATTTGTTCAGGCAAGAAAAATATATAGTCTATCGAAGATGCATTGTTGCGGTAAACCCTGACTCTGGAATGTTTATCATCATATATTCACAAACACTTGCAATTTGTTATTTTTCCTCTTCTTATTTCCTTATTCCGTCAAAAACCACTTCTCTTATTTGGCTTAGTAAACTAGTTGAGGTTCTGCAATTGATATTCACACGGTCCTTGAGATTCATACTCTATTCACCCCCCTTCCCTTCTAGAGCATTTGCGTGCTTTTTATCTGCCTATTCCGCACTTCAATTGGGATCAAAGCCTAACTCGCGTATATTAGATATTACTATCTGTGAGTCTAACCATTGCAGGCGAAGGTCAAGGCGGCTTCAGTCAAGGAAGATGTGTCTCTCGTCCACCTCTCTTCATTAGGGACAACTTCATGCATTGGAAATCCTTGATGCAAATGTTTATCATTGATCATGATCTAGAGCTCTGGCATATCATTACGCGAGGGTCTAATATACCCAAGAAGGATGGACCCAATGGGACGAAAGTGAACAAAGTCCTAACAACACACCCAGACACTAGATCTAAAACAAACATGTATGTTCAACTCCCTAAAAAAGAGGTAGCAACTTTCAACCCCTAAAAAAATCATAGAACATATATATATATATATATATATATATATATATATATATATATATATATATATATATATATATATATATATATATATAATTAATTCCTCCATCCGATCATGAGAAACTTAATCTAATCAATCTATCATCGACGCATGATTTCCTCCGTGATCGTCGCTTCACATTGAACCAAATTAGAAGCAGACATGAAAAAAACAAACAACCAACCAACCAACCAACTAAACAAACAAACAACAAGAAGAAAGAGATGGAGAGAGAAACTCTCTCTTTTGGAGAACCCCTTCTTCCCACCCCTAACCCTAGAACATCCAATCCCTCAAATCTAATCCCCAAAATCTTCTTTGTCGTTAATCTAAATGGGGCTTTGAAGCATTTCGTGCCTCTTTTCGCAACTTTACTCTTTGTTGCTGCTTGTGAGGGCAAGAAAGATCTAAATCAGTGCATCCTTTCATGGTTTGGGTGGTTCCTCAGAGATGAACAAATTGAAAATAGAGGAAAAAAAATCCGTTTGGAAAGGGTTAGGGGAAGTAATTTCTGGGTTTTGTCCATGGTTGTGGTGGTGGTGGGATGTCCTTGTGCATGTCCTCTTCCATGTTCGGCCTACGTTCCACCTTTCTTCCTTGATTCTCTCCATTGAAGATGATGTTTCCCCGGTCTAGAGGAGTTGGAGGTTTCTACTCATCGATTCAAGGGAATCCCATTTTCTAAGGTACAAGTTGTGGTTTATGAGAAATCTCAATTCGGATTTGTCTAATCTACTCTCAGTTTGGATCTATTTTATTTTTAAGAAATTATTGCCTGGTGACCTTGAGGTAAGGCTAAATTCGCTAGGTGTACGAAAGTTTCACATAATTCGTGAAATGCCCCTAAAGTTTGTAAATTTTTCGCGCCATGCCCCTCGGTTAAATTTTTACAAAAACGTTTTACTGTCTTCCACATTCTTCGATAGACGATAGGCGATGCCACTGTTTGAGAGAGATAAGGTATGTAGCAGATCAACGCCGACGAGATGAGGTAAATGCCAAAGAGAGGAGGCCGTTGCGGTGGAGCATACCATGGTGACGCCATTGAAGGTAAGTTTTCTTCCCTTCTCGACTAGTTTTGGGATTTAGGGTTTGGATATTTAGATATTTTTTCGAATTGGGGGTTTTGGGTTGGATTCCAGTTGGAGAATATTCGAAAGGGAGGTTTTTTCGAATTGGGGGTTTTGTGAGTGTCTGATGTTTATGTGGAAAATCAAGCATTGATTTGCCTGCTTATGGATTTTGTTTGGTTGTAAATGGCAGAGGCCAATGAGAGAAATGGTGGAGCTATTGAAGACATAAATGGAGGTTGACTTGCTGAGAGATTGTATTGAAGTAGGAAGCAATGATTTGAAAGGTTTGTTTCAGATTTTGAAGGATTTAGCATTACAATATACACTGGTGAATCTCAGGACTTGTGATTGGAAACTACCGCTCTTTAGAATTTTCAAGTGATGACAAAATTTTGATGCCTGAATTGATGTGGTTTACTTGTTGCAACTACTCAAGCTAGTATTTACGTCACCTTGCAATTTATCATTTTTGTGGATTTTGAAGACTGGAACTTATCCTTTTTGTGACCTGTTGTGTTGCTAATTTTTCTTGCTCAAACTGTCAATGATTTAGTGTTTTTTTTTTTTGCTGTTTGCTTGATTAACTCTAGCTTGTATTTCGATCCTAGTACAAAGAAAGAAGGAAAAATAGGATATCCTTTTTTTCATGGTTTGATTTGATTAAGCTAAAAGTAGAGTAAGCTATATTATTTCCCACTTTGGTAGAGCTTGTTTATGATTGAGATTGACTTTGTGTTAGAGTGGCTAATATTAAGCTCGGATTAACAAATAGCCTATTAGCTCAATTGGTAGAGCGGTGTGTTTATACACAAAGATGTGGGTTCGACTCCTACATAGACTAATATGTTCTCTTCAACAAAATGATGTTAAACTTGATGAATTTACCACATCAAATCCAATTCGAAGATCGAAACCGGACCAATTAGTCAGGTATTACGGCTCAAATCATGTTTTCGTGTCTTTAGGTTTCAACAAACAAATATCATGTCTTTAACTTGATGAATTTACCACATCAAATCCAATTCGAAGATCGAAACCGGACCAATTAGTCAGGTATTACTTGGATGAATGATTCCTGCCATGATTACTGTCATGCTTATCATCCTATCTTAATTACAGAGATTGACTTGGAATTATTGTTAAAATTTAGACTGTGTTACCTTCCTTTTGTTATAGATCTAGATTTTCTTTAGAGCCATGTCTTCATTTTATCGATGATGATGCAAATGCAGGCCTACCTTGGGGTATGTTTTCAGCTCTGTCACATTCTCTCCCTCACTTCAGCTGTGAATGTTTTTTTGAATGCATTCATATCTAAGGTAGTTGAATCTGTTCATATTCCTTCATTTTGTGCATGATTGGGTAGAATATAGGCTTCATCTGATGCTTGATAAAATTGATCACATTTATTGGATGACAATATTGGAGGGAACTTGAAGAACAAATAAATAGTTGTTGGCTCTTTTGTTTAAAAAACATTTTAGGGAATGTGAAATGAATAGATTTTGACTTCCTAATAACTGAATAAGTATTTAGCTATGTGAGAATATGCTAACAAAATATATCTAACCGTATAAATGAAGTTAAGCATCCATTAATAAATAATTTACAATAGGTTTCAATTTGATAAATAAAGTGATAATTTGGTATACAATATTTTTTAATGACTTTGATATAATGTTTTTTGATAAATAAAGTGATAATCTACAGTGGCTGTATTTAAAAGGATATTCTTGAACCATGAAAATGATGCATATTCAGGAGAGTTCATGCATAATTGGATTAGTTTTTTTTAATAAGGTGATTCAAACCTTCACAACAAGCAATATTCTTTCTCATTACCATTTCAGTTGGAGATGCACCCTGCCTACATTCATGTACAAGACTGATGTTTCAGAAGTAAGAGCTTGCAACTTTTCTAAGCACTGATGTTTGAGAGGGCAACAAAATTTAACCTTTTGAGTACTTTTGTATCTTTCATTGAACAAATTCAGAAAATCATCCATAGCTGACAAGAAAAAACCCATGACAAAAAAAAAAGAACTATAATTTGAATATTAAGCAGAGATTAGCCTATACGGGACTCGAACCCGCATTGGTGTGCATGAGCACACCACTTTACCATTTGAGCTAATAGACCTTATAAGATAGTTCAATGTATTGTTTTCTTGGAGTTTTGTTCAATTTTATAATTTGTAACAAGAGTAATTTTGAGTGGAAAATTGAAAATTTGAGTCCTAGTTGTTGGGAATTTCATTGAAAACTCAGGAAGCAGCCATTCATTTACATTACAAATTCATACAGCAAAGCATACATGCTATTTTTATTTTTCTCAGAGTGAATTCACAACTACTGCATATTTCTCCTAATTGTATAGAAACACCAAAAAGGTATCCTACACTTATACGCATAAACATATCTAACATTCAACCTACAAGTTTAACTCATATCAATCCAAAAATGAATAAAGCCCCAAATTCCCAAACCCTAAATCAGGTAATTTAGAAGGGAGATGAAATCAAATACATGCCATAAAATTAGATGCCTTCATATCCATAAAATCAACCAACAAACTCCAATTCCAAGATTCTGCAATGATAATCACCAAAAATCTCAAATCGAAAAACCTAAATCCCCAAAATTGTAAATCTCGTTGAATTTGATAGGAGAAACTTACCTCCACGACAATGGATGGTGTCCGGTGCCTCCTCCCTCCTGGCGTAGGGCAATCTCAAGCGGTGAGCCAAGTCCGAGCGTGACTCCAAACTCGAAGTTCTCTCTCCTGGCGTCAAGGGTCGGGTCTCTCATATATGGTGAGTCGAGCAGGAGATTCCTTTCTTTCTTAACTCCATTATACAACGTTTTTCATTAAAAACAAGCGAGGGGCATTTTGCGAAAAAAAAACATCGGGGGTATTTGGCAAAATATACCAAACTTTTGTACACCTGGCGAATTTACCTATACCCTGAGGGTACCAGGCGAAAAATCCGTTATTTTTATCTCGTTCTGGACCTCCCTCTTCATCTACCCCTTTCGTTGGAGTTCTCACTGTGTCTCTTGTTTTCTTCGCTTGGAACATATGACTAGCGGCTTCAAAAAGCATCAATCTGTGGAGGAACTTCTGTTCTTCCACACACTACCCCCCAAAAGGGCAAAAAAGTATCACTCTGTAGAGGAACTTATGTTCTTCCACATATTACCCCCCCGAAAGGGCAAAAAAACCATTTATAGACACCAAAGAGGTTGAGGGGCCCCAATGATGAAAGAAGAACCACAATAAAAAAAATGGCTAAATAAAGAAACATTAAATGGAGTGCTACGCGGCCTACGCCGGGGTCGAATCGGGTATGTATACTGCTGCTTTTCTTGATACATAATACAAATCACTCTTTGAGTTTGAACAAAACCGTGAAGGGGCCTTGGTCCCCTTTACCCCCTACATCCCGAAAGGGTTCTCAAATTTTCGTGAAGAAACTGATGCTTGAAGCGCTAATTGTCCCTTTTACCGGTGGTGTATCCTCCACTGCAGTGTCGACAAAGGAACCGAGTATGCTGAGGCCTGTGGGCTATCAGGTGAAAATAGGTTTTATCGAGTATGCTTTTATAGAAAAACTACACTTGATCCTTTATTTCATTTCGTATGTTTTGGATATGGGATTTAAGATGCCAAGCTTCATAGTAAACACCCTTGGCATCTCCAGGGTAATCACAATATTGTTGATTTATTATGATGGGTAAGAAAAGGAGAGTTTCGATCTTCTGTTAAAGAAAGTTGTACTTGTCAAACAAAAGAAGGTGGTCAATGTTAAGGATAATTAGATAAGTTGATGATTTATTATTTAATTACTCTTGAGTAGATAATTGTTAATAAATCAGTTAGGATAATCTTAGCAGATTGTTGGAGAATATCTTAAGGAGTCTATCTCTTTATTGTAACAATATTTATACGTGTTCTGTCAATGAATACAATCAGTCTTTCAAGGCAAATACTCTACATGGTATCAGAGCTTTTGGATTGGTTTAAAAACTCACTTTTTAGATCGGGTTATTATTTCATTTTTTGGAGGAGAAAGAGGGGGTGAAGGAACTAGGGAAGGAGGACTGGATGAAGTTGACGTTAGAGGAGTTCCAGATATGGGAGATGAAGGCGCTGAACTAGCATCAGGATTAGGGGCCGGGTTTGTAGGGAGCGGGTTTGAGCTGGTAGGAGAGGAAGTTTGATTGGATGAGGTTGAAGTGGTGGGGTCCTCATCCATTGAAATGGCGGAAGCATGTGGGAAAGGGGTTAAGATAGGGATTTTTATTTGGCACCATTCATCAACTGGATTTTTTTGGTGGGTTTTGTGATGAAAGGTATCGAAATGGGTAATCATCCTCTACAAACTTGACATGTCTAGAGGTATAAATTTTATAGGTTTGAGGGTCGAGATAGTAGTATGCGCTTTGAGTTTGTGAATAACCAACAAAAACACAAGCTACTGATTTCGGATCCATTTTATGAGAAGTGTATGGTTTTAACCATGGAAAACATAAACACCCAAAACATTTTAATTTTTGATAATTGGGTTGTGTTTGACAAAGCTTATAGAAAGGGGACAAATTTTGAAGAGTGGGAGTGGGCATTCGATTTATAAGATAAACAGCTGTTTGGAAAGCAAGAGGCCACAATTCATGCAGGACACTTGAGTATGACATTAGCGCCAAACCCGTTTCAACAATGTGTCTATGACGTCATTCCGCAAAACCATTGTGTTGTGGTGTATGGGGAGGAGACGTCAGGTGAGTAATACCACTTGTTGCCATGAATGAAGCTAGAGCAATATACTCACCACCATTGTCGGAATACAAAATTTTTATTTTATGTGAGAAATAATTTTCGACCAGGGCCTTAAACTTGACAAAAATGGATTTGGTATCTGACTTGTTTTTCAATGGATAAATCCATATGTATTTTGTAAAATGATCGACAAATATAACATAATAGCGAAATCCATCAAAAGAGGTTATAGGACATGTCCACACATTAGAGTATATGGCTTCTAAGGGACGTAGTGACTCAACTGTAGAGGAATGAAATGGAAGCTTATGACTTTTATTAAGTGAACAAGTAGTACATGATGTAGACTTCAAATTGCAATTGAGAAAAGGAGACTGATTTGCATGAGCTGAATAATTTTAAAAGACGGATGACCCAACTTATGATGCCAAGCAGAATCATCGGACAGCTGAGATGTGTGGACTTGTGGGCGGACAGACCGTGGCCAAGAGTAGATGCCATCAACACAAGGACCTCTAAGGAGTATGGTTCTCGTTGCTAGATCCTTCACAAAAACAGAGTGATGTAAGAACTCGATGCAAACATTATTTTCAGCACAAAATTGAGACACTGAAATGATGTTTTTGGAAATTTTTGGTACATGAAGGACATTATAAAAAAGAAATGTTTTCGTAGGTGTTTTGAAATCAAGTTTTCCAACATTTTCAATGTGTAAACCATTACCACTTCCGACAATAAGCTCATCTGGACCGCTGTAGGGGTAGTGAAGGCTGATATTTTCAAGGTCGGTAGTGACATGATGGGATGCACCACTATCAACTAACCAAGATGGCGAGGCTGGGTTTGTTGTTGTATGGTGGGCCTGAGGAGATGGAACAGTTGGGCGATATGGAGGGGGTTGAAGGTGAGGTGCAATTTGGCAAAAGGTTGGACAGTAGGCGAGCACATGTCCGACCTCCTTGCACCATTGGCAGCGACCAAGGAATGGTTTTGAAGGAGGTAGGTATTGGATACTTAGGGGACGGTACTGGTTTGATGGAGAGGAGGGCTGGTAGTTACGGGGTGGGTGCCACGGTGGTGGTGAGGTCGATTGGGAATACCCAGACCAGGAGTTGGCAGGTGCTGAAGACAATTGGGGTTGTTTGGCCTTATTTTTGGATGGTTTTGCTTGCATTGTTAGTGGAGTTGCAGGAGTGATACCAAGTGGAGAGGACGCTTTGTTTTGGAGCTCCCTAGTGATGAGTTTCTCATGGAGTTCCTCAAAGTTAATTGTTGTTTCTCGGGCATGGATTCCATCAATGACTGGCTGGAAAGAGGAATCAAGCCCCTTAAGAACATAGTCAATGATGTCCTCCGGATCTTGCTTCTTTCCAAGTGAGGCTAGGTGATCATAACACATCTTGATTTGCTGCATAAATTCAGAGACGGATTGATTTCCTTTGGTCATCGTCTTCAATTTTTCTTTTAGAAGATTCGTATGCCCCCTTGATGGGTTAGCATACGTATCCTCCAAAATTTTCCAGGCTTCCTGCGATGTTGCTGCGGTAGTCACAAGAGGAGCGACGTTGGCAGACAGAGTGCCCACTAATGCCCCGTAAAGAGGTTGGTCTTGACGAACCCAAGTTGCATAATCAGGATTGGGACCTTCAACACCGTTGGTGGTTATTGTTTTTGGTGGTGCAACATGAGTTCCATCCATGAATTTGAACAGACCATACCCAACCAGAGTGGATTTTATTTGAGCTTTCCATGAGACGTAGTTCATGGGATTCAGTTTGATTGCATTGTGAAATTGGACAAGAATGAAAGGGCGATTTGGTTCGTTTTCATTGGGAATTTGATGGTTGTTTGGAGCAGCCATCTTGAAGAAAAGGGAGGCTGATCTATCAACAATTGTGGAAAAAATCAGAAAAATGGATCAAGCTCTTGATACCATGTAGAGTATTTGCCTTCAAAGACTGATTGTATTCATTGACAGAACACGTATAAATATTGTTACAATAAAGATACGCTACTATAAAAAGCGGCCCTTCTCCACGTTTTTCTCTCGACGATATTAAACTCTGTCATGAGAGAAATTATGCACGCGTTTATTATTGACAGTATTTTCGACGTTTTATTACGTGGGTAATTGTAGACATATAAAATAGTGGAAAAGACTTAAAAAACGTAGACAAATGAGGAGGGGGACTTTACATACGGAAATCCCAATTTTTTACTATAATTTTTAATTTGAAAAAAAAAGAACAAAATCACAATCCCACCTCCCACGCTTGACGTTTTCACCTAAACCGACAATCGATAAAAAAAAACCCTCGCTTTTTTCCCCTTGAGATTTCAAATGCTCAATTGCCTAGTTCGACAGGCGCGAGTTGCGAATTCAGTTTGGTGAGTTGCGATTTTAGTTCTTCGGAGTTGGATTGTTGAAGGCGGTTGCTTGGTGGTGGTTCCGTTCACAAGAGATTACTGATTACTCTTTTTGTGAGTTGCGCATTCTGCGATTTCAGTTCTTCAGAGTTAGATTGTTGAGGACGATTGCTTGGCGGTGGATCTTGAAGCCGACGGTTCACAAAAGATCACTGATTACTCATTCAAGATTTCACCAGTTCTTGTGATTGCGGGTATACTTCGTTTCACCCCTTTCTCAATTTTGGTTTAGAAATTGCTATTAGGCTTTCGAAGATTCATAAATTTGGTTCCTTTGACATTCTAAACTCTCAATTTTACCCGAATTTGAACGAAAATTAGTGTTTTGCTAATTTGTTTTGAAGAGGTATTTGAAGATTCGAAAACTTAGGCATTTGTTTTGTTTGGAGTTTGCAGATATACCCTTAATTTTGAGCAATACCCACAACGAATTGCTAATTTCTTCCATTTGACGCTCAAGGAAAGAAAGGTACGTTTTATTTATATCTTTGCCATAGTTTGATAAGTTTATTAGTAACTCTGTAATTAGATTTTTCTGTGGTTCAAGTGAGTCTTATATGTACGTAGGTAGTTACTGAAGAGTTCAAAATCAAATATTGGACTATACATGGCATTAATTTGGGTTTGAACTCTTACTGTCATATATTTTTTTATAAGTCAACACTTCATTTTGTTAATTCAACACTTCATTTTGTTCAAACCAAAATTAATGTCGTAAACACTTCACATTATATGACAGTAAGAGTTCAAACCCAAATATATGACAATATAGATTGTGAATCTTTTCAAACAAATGAAGTGTGTCTACATGATATATTAAACAATAAAATTCTCTATTATATTGTGATGCATTAATGTGGTTATAACCCACTGTCATATAACCCGCTTCGGTAGCACATTATAACACAAAATTTTTTACGGCATCACATTATAACCACTTGCACAAGTTAGCAAGTGGTTCAATTGAATTTAAGTGAGAAATTCATTTGTTTGAAAAGAATGTTTATAGAATGAGGAGGCTAACCTATACTTGTATATGTACGTAAGTAGTTGGACTATACATGGCATTAATTTATAACATGTGTATGTATTTCTTGGGTGGTAGTTGGAATAGATCATAATATTCATATATATATACGTAGGTATGGATACAAGTTGGATTGAACTACCAAATAATCATGAAGATTATTTAAATGGAGTTGTCAAGTTCATAGAATTGGCTAAAGAAAACCTTGTAGAAGGTAGAACTCGATGTCCTTGCAAAAAATGTAAGGTGTGTGTGGGTAAGTGGTTGGCTGTAGAAGAAGTAGAGAAACATATTTTGTGCAATGGGTTTTACCCATCTTATAAGAATTGGATTCATCATGGGAAAAGGGGATATAGTTCCACGTATTTTGGGAGATAATTTACCGAGCAGCAGTGAAGCAAGAGTTAACGACATTGCGCTGGCTGGTCAAGATGATATGGCAGGGTTATTAAGTGCGGCTTTTGGCCCTAACATTCCTCATCTCTCTTCTCATCAAAATGATTTCCCGGGAGAACAAGCAAACGACTGGGAAGAATTCAATGATGTGCCTATTGAACCTGACCTCTGCGTAAATGTTTCTGATGAAGGGGGGAGATCAATCACCTATCTTAAATGTTGATGAGGGAAATGCTCAGTATGAGAGATTATTGAAAGCTTCTACAGAGGAACTCTATGTAGGTTGCACATCATTTTCAAAGTTATCATTTCTTTTGAAGTTGTTCCATCTCAAATCTATGCATCATTGGAGCATCGAGTCTTTCAATGTGTTGCTCACGCTGCTAGTTGATGCATTTCCATAAATCATGGAGTTTCCACTATCTTATTATGAAGGCAAGAAAATGATAAAAGACTTGGGACTTGGATATGAAAAAATTGTTGCATGCCCTAACAATTGTGTTTTGTACTGGGGTGATTATTCAAAGTTAGACCGTTGTCCAGTTTGTAGTACCTCTAGGTGGAAGACGGGCAAAGGAAATGAGGATAATAATATGGATGATGATATCATTGTTAAGAAGGGTAAACCACAGCTAAGGTGATGCGTTATTTTCCTCTAATTCCTCGATTAAAAAGGATTTACATGTCACCTACGACAGCTGAAAACATGATATGGCATCATAAAGATCGTGATAAGGATGAGAAGCTACGTCATCCAGCAGATGCTTTGTCATGGTTAAAATTTGATGCCATGTATCCTGATTTTTCCTCCGAGCCTCGAAATGCAAGGCTTGCTCTTGCTAGTGATGGCTTCAATCCGTACCGCCTCATGAATACTAATTACAGCACATGGCCTGTTGTGTTGATTCCTTATAACTTTCCACCATGGTTAGTCATGAAACCATCATAATTTATCCTTTCGATGATTATTCCTGGAAAATATAGTCCCGGCAATGACATTGATGTGTACTTGCAACCCCTACTGCATGAGCTGAAAGTGTTGTGGAAATGTGTCAAAGTGTTTGATGGTTATGCTAAAGAATGGTTTAGATTGCGTGCGGCTTTAATGGGCATTATAAATGACTTTCCTGCGTATGGTATGTTATCTGGTTGGAGTACTCGGGGTTATAATGTTTGCCCCATATGTACAGACTCAACTCATTCATTCAGATTTGGGGGTAAAATTAGTTATGGTGGACATCGAAAATGGTTACCGGCTGATCACCCTTATCGAGCGGAAGCTAGTCTATTTGATGGGACTTGTGAATATGATCATCCGCCAATTCCCACCTCTGGGACAAGAATTTTAAGGTAGCAAGAAGGTACCAATTATGTGTATGGAATGTCAAAAGACCTCTCAAAGAAAAAGAAAAAGAGAGCAAGGCGAGAAGTTGGCCCATCAAATGAAGGAGATGATGAGGATGACAATGTTCTCTGGAACAAGAAGAGCATATTTTTTGACTTGCCTTATTGGGAACATAACCTATTAAGACATAATTTAGATGTTATGCACATAGAAAATAATGTGTGCGCTATTTTGTTAGGAACTCTTCTTGACATGGACAAAAGCAGGGATGACGTTAATGCTAGAAAAGCTATTCAAGAATTAGGGTTAAGGCCCCATGGTTGGCTTCAACCTCGTCCTAGTAGAGATCCAATCATGCCTCCTGCTTCGTACACCATGACAGTACAAGAAAAGCAACGGTTCTTAAGAGTTCTGCAAAAGCTTAGGGTTCCTGATGGATATGGATCCAATCTTTCTCGTTGTGTGAACATCAAACAGCGGAAATTGATTGGCCTTAAAAATCATGACAATCATGTACTAATGCAAGATATCCTTCCTGTAGCTTTACGTGCGTCCAATTCTACCAGAGTGATTGATGTGCTTTCAGACTTGTCTTCATTTTTCAAGTATTTGTGCTCTACAACTCTCGATCTAGAAAAACTAGATGTTGCTCAATAGAGGATAGCTTTGACTCTTTGTGACTTGGAAAAATAGTTCCTTCCAACATTTTGCAAAATCATGGTTCACTTGTTAATCCACTTAGTGGAAGAGGCAAAGCTTGGTGGACTAGTTCACTATAGATGGATATATCCGATTGAAAGGTTGATTTCTATCATTGTCCTTAATCTGACATAATCATTGATGGATCTTACTAACTATTACTCCCTCCGTACCAAAATAAAAGTCGTTTGACTTTTCTGCACGCATATTAAAGAGGTAAAAACTATATAAAATACTATTTTTTTAATAAATTTGTTTTTATAAGTTTATAGTTATCAATACCGACTATGAAATTATTTTAAAAAATTGATTAAAAAAATAATATTTTATAGTGTTTTTACCTCATCAAAAAGCGTGCAAAAAAAGACAAACGACACTTATTTTGGAACAGAGGGAGTATTTATTAACATAAATAATTTTGAGAAGGTATTTGGCCCATTTAAAGTCATATGTGACCAACAAAGCACAACTAGAAGGATCTATTGCGGAAGGATATCTTTTAGAAGAGACAACCATCTTTTGTTCGAGATACTTGGAAGGTGTTGGTACAATCTTCAACAAGTCTAGAAGGAATGATGATTCTGTAGAAAATATGAATACATATTTGTTTAACTCTAGTGGCCGAGTACTTGGAATGATAAAGCGGGTTCGTCTTGACACAGGAAGTTTGAAACAAGCACATCGTTATGTTTTACTACATTCCGATGAGATAACTGATTTGAAATCGTAAATTTTTATAAAATAATCTTTAGCTCCTTAATGACATAGAATTTGTAGAAAGAACTAACTGATTTCTATCACATGATTGGAAATGAGTTTTCAGATTGGCTTCAAAATCAGGTTATTTGGTTTGTAGTAACATTGCAAAATGCATGGTTTTCTATCAATATTCGACTATAATTTTCTTTCTTACTAATTTAATAGGTGCACACGATAGATGCAAGCACCGAAGAGGGAAAATTGAGAAAGTCGTTAGCTGGTGGATTGAATCAATATGCAAATAGATTCAAAGCCTTTAGGATCAATGGCTATCAATTTCAAACTATTGATCGAGAAGCGTTTCGGAAGACACAAAATTCTGGAGTTATGGTCGAAGCAGATAGACAAGCGTATTATGGGAAAGTGAAAGATATATATGAGTTATCTTATTATGGAGAATATAAAGTTGAGGTCTTTCGGTGTGAATGGGTTGATATAAACAGAAGCTTGAGGATATATGGCAATGGAGGTGTTTGTGTTAACTTTGCAAAGTCAATACATACGGGTAGATTATTGGAAGATGACCCATTCATTTTGTCATCTCAAGCGAAGCAAGTTTTCTATGTTAAAGATGAGTTAAAAAAAGGATGGTTTCATGTCATTCACACAAAGCCTAGAGATTTGTTTGATTTAGGCAATGCGTAGACATATGTTTGATTTGGGCAATATTATCCCTTAGTTATTTTAATTGTTTTGGATATTGTTATTTGTTTCTATTTTAATTCTTTATTACCTAAATAAAGAAATGATTTCATTAGTGATAATATTATCCCTTAGCTGGTAGTAGTTGGTTCTTAGTAACATCAAGAAAAAATCAGAAGGTAATTTCTGTTTTGTACAAGATTCTGAGCTTTTTACCTTGTCACATTCTGATTTTTACTTGAATCTCAGTCATTACCTTCTCATTTTAACTGAAAAATCAAAATTTATGTTCTGTACAGGAATCTCAACCATATCTGATGCTTTTGGAGGTGACTTGCAAGAATAGTAGTGTGTAGGAAACTAGCATTTGATTAGGTATTCTATTGAGGTTTTTTTTTTAATAAATGTGATGGATTGTTGCTGCCCAATCTATTGTATGCAGTCAGTTTAGGTTCTATATCTGATGCTTTTGGAGGTGAGTTGTTGCCTATGTTTTTTTAGTCCAAATTCTATTTAGCATTAACATGTGGATGTAGTGAGTTTGGAAATGATTTGACCCTTGAAAGTTGTGGTCTACCCTTGTTGTTCACTGGAATTAGGACATGAATCTTTGCTAACTTGCAGATGTAAACTTTTTGGCCTTTTATTTGTTTAGGTTGCTTCTGCATCGATCGGTGATAGTGTTCGTAATGGAATGGACAAGTGTTCGTAATGGAATGGACAATTTCCACCTCTCAAGCTCGCCAAACTAGATGGATTAATTATAACTAGTTCACTTTGATTTTGTGAGACATCAAATCGTATAAGCTTAGTTTGATGCTTTTGGACGAATTGGTGTATGCACTAGTTAGCAATATTGTGAATTACGTTAACCTACTTTTATTATGGTTAGATATTCTCAATTACATTTGTGTTTTGATATAGACAATATTGGGAATCATGCTTATTTTGTTTTGTTGATTTGAATGAATGAGAAGCACATTTTACATTTATGAATGAATGAGAATTATTGTTGATGTGTTTTTTTACAAGTGGTATTGCTACAAAAGGTTACTCTCGGCTGGTTTTTTAGTATTGGTATTTCAAAATTTAGCACAAAATAATTCTTGACGTTTTTAAAAGTCAAAATAATGCTTTTGTGTTATGGTTATACATCTCGATCTTGACGTTTTTATACGTCTTAAAATTTTTAAAATTTGGCGCCAAGGATAATATTTTTGGCGTTTTTAAACGTCAAGACATATTCTCGACGTTATATTATGTCACTAAAAGTTGTGTGATGTGGCAGCAAAGAAAAGATTCTCGACGTTTTTATATGTCACTAAAATTTCATTTTTGGCGCTAAATTAATTTCCGACATTTTTATGCATCAAGAAAATGGCGGTATCTAATGGTTAAAGAGCGGGGGAGGTGAAAAAGAAAAACATCACCAACATGATTTCCGACGATTTATAACGTCAAAGATTTCGACGTTTAAAATCGTCGGCTATTTGTGGCTTTGACATTAGCGACGTTTTTTGGAAACGTCGGGAGAGTTTTTGCCGACAATTAAAAACGTCGAAAATGGTCATAGAAATCGCCAAAAATGGCCGCTTTTTCTAGTAATGAGATAGACTCCTTAAGATATTCTCCAACAATCTGCTAAGATTATCCTAAATAATTTATTAACAATTATCTACTCAAGAGTAATTATATAATAAATCATGAATTTATCCAAAAAGGGAGTTTTTAAACCAATCCAAAAGCTCAATCTTCATGCCCAGGTAACCTCTCCCAAAGAACCACAAAATATCACCCAAGCCCTAAAAGATCAGGATTGGCGAAACGCTATGACATTGGAGTTCAAAGCTTTATGCTCTAATGCAACGTGGGATTTGGTTCCATACCAGCCGCATCAAAACGTGGTTGGATGCAAGTGGGTATTTCGAATAAAATATCATCCTGATGGTTCCTTGGATCGGTACAAAGCAAGATTAGTCGCGAAAGGCTTTCATCAAAGGCCTGGTTGTGACTTCACGGAAACCTTCACCCCCGTCGTCAAGTCTGTAACGATCCTAACAATCCTAGCAATAGCCGTTCAGTCTAGGTGGCCGATTCGTCAACTCAATGTCAACAATGCGTTCCTTCAAGGAACGCTACATGAAGATGTGTACATGGCCCAACCACCAGGATTTGTGGACAAGTCTAAGCCTCACCATGTCTGCAAGCTCTGAAAAGCCATATACGGTCTCAAGCAGGCTCCGAGAGCTTGGTATACGGAGCTCCGCAATTTTTTGCTTCAGCTGGGCTTCACCAACTCAGTAGCTGACACCTCATTGTTCATCTATAATCATCACGGTATGATCATTTACCTACTTGTTTATGTAGATGACATCATCATAACTTGCAAGGGAGATAACACAACGACAGCAATTGTCTCCAAGTTGTCTCAGCGCTTCTCCCTCAAGGATTTAGGTCCACTAGCCTATTTTCTTGGTGTAGAAGTCCATCCTCACCCAACTGGTCTCTTTCTTAACCAACACAAGTACATTAATGATCTACTTGTGAAGGCTAATATGGTAGATGCAAATTCAATGTCCACGCCAATGTGTGCTATGAGCACTCTCTGCAAGACTTCGGGTGATCCTCTTTCATCAGCCACTGAATACAGGATGCTCCTTGGCAGTCTCTAGTACTTGTCTCTTACGAGACCTGATATTGGGTTTGCTATCAATAAAATCTCATAGTTTATGCATAGCCCTACAACAACACACTGGAGTGCGCTCAAGCGTCTTCTTCGATATGTCAAAGCTACTGCTGACAAAGGTATTGTGATTACCCGTGAAGGACAACTTGCTTTCCATGGTTTTTCAGATGCTGATTGGGAAGGTAATAAATATTATTACACCTCTACAACAGGCTACATACTATACCTCGGAGGAACTCCCATCTCTTGGAGTTCTCGAAAGCAAAAAACAGTTGCAAGGTCATCCACAGAGGCTGAATATCGAGCACTAGCCGACTCTAGTTGTGAGTTATTATTTGTTATTTCTCTGTTGGCTGAGTTAGGGGTGCTTCTTCAACAACAACCGATCCGTTATTGTGATAATATGGGAGCACAAAGTCTTAGTTCCAATCCAGTTTTCCATTCTCGAATGAAACATGTCGCTCTTGCCTTCCACTTTGTTCGAGAACAAGTACAAAGAGGTGCACTTCGGGTGTCCTATGTATCTACAAATGATCAGTTAGCTTATGTCCTCACCAAGCCGCTACTCCGAGCAAGGTTTCGCACCATTACGGACAAGTTAGGACTCTCCTCTCAAGTGTCCAACTTGAGGGGCCATGTTAAGGATAATTAGATAAGTTGATGATTTATTATTTAATTACTCCTGAGTAGATAATTGTTAATAAATCAGTTAGGATAATCTTAGCAGATTGTTGGAGAATATCTTAAGGAGTCTATCTCTTTATTGTAACAATATTTATACGTGTTCTGTCAATGAATACAATCAGTCTTTCAAGGCAAATACTCTACAGTCAATTCATATCTATCTTTTGCTATTTTGTGCACCATTAGTTTGTATTACCTTGCTACGAATACCAAGTGGTGGAATAACCTTCCCTTGAGACATCCATATAGTTTGATCCCTTGTGATGTAAAACGGGGAAGTGATGTGTCGGTTCCCCTAGCAACCCTCTCCTGCCTTTCCGTGATTATTGAAGAAATAGATTATGATGCATCCCGGTTTGATCTGCTTGCACAACACACAAAATCTGAATCCTTTCCTCCTCCTATCGTTGCTCCTGGTGCTCTTCTTCATCGGCTTTGCATCAGTTTGAGCAGCTAGGAGTATGAGTTTCTCCAATCTCTGGTTGTGGCATGATCAAAGGTTGCTTTGGTGAACCTGACTTATCATCATCCCGACTGAAGGGAAATCACGAGAAGCTCTCCAATTTCTATTGGAAGTGGCTAAAGTTGTCATCTACGGATCAGGCAAGAGGATTAGTTCTTTCAACACCTATCTACAAATTGTGCAAAAGAAGTAGAGGAGAAATGGTTTTGCATTATTCTCTTATATATCAGAATTGTATTTCGATTCTCACTCGATCTTGCCTATAATTCTAGCAGCACAAGTTTTGTTCTAGATATACATGAAGGTAAATTTGTGTAATATCTCTTTTTCTGATATAAATTCTAGCAGCACAAGGTTTGTTCTGAATGCTACGTTTGTTTGTCTAATATGTTACTGTTGAGATTTGTATATATATTTCTCTAAGTTTTTTTTATGTGTATAAGTGTAACATTTCATGTACAGAATAGAGTTTATATGTAAGTGGATATGTGTGTTTAACAGGCCTGGACTGGATCGAATTGAGCCCACTTGGGCTTGATCTCCTAACCTTGACCTGATGCCAAGAAGATTGGCCCAAAAGCTTATTACAGATCCTCTGGCCCACTGGACAGCTGAGCTCGGCATTGCTAGGGTTTGAAGCTTCCCTTGCTCCAAACGCAGCATTTCACCTTAGGGTTTTTCTTGAGAGCCTATATAAGGGATCCTGTTCACTTGAGCTCCTCACTTCGTGGTCGGCGTCTCCAGGTAATCCAAAGAGAAAGAGAGCGAGAGCTTCTGGCGATTCTAGGGTTTGCTCCTCAAGCCACTTCCGTGCAATCGTCGCTCCCTCTGGCGAAGATCTTCTTCTCCGGCTCTTCCTTTGGCAAAGGCGAAGCTCCTCCGGCGTTGCTAGCTTCTGCTGTCCTGGGTTTCCGACTTGGGATCTCGAATCTGTATCTTCGAGATCTAGAGTCTTTCAGGGAGTGTTCTTCTTCCTGTTTTTCATTGTTTGTTCTATGCTTTATGTTCTTGTTTGCTTAGATCTTCCTTGTACGCATAAACTCGCACCTGTTTTGTAATCTTCTCGATATAGTGGATTATGGCTGCCTCTTGATGCCCCGAGGACGTAGGATCTTAGATCCGAACCTCGTAAAACTCTGGTGTCTCGTTTCTGTCTTTACATCGCTCTGATACCAATTTGTTATGCGAATAACGAATAGATGCTAAATCTTTTGATAAAATCAATATGATTAAACAACAACTTAAGAAACAGTTTGATTTGAAGGACTTAGGTCCTGCAAAAAGGATCTTGGGCATTGACATCATAAGAGACAGAAGTAAAAAGGTTATGTATTTGTGCTAATCTGATTATGTGCTTAAAGTGTTAGAAAGATTTCATTTTAAAGATATTAAGGCCAATACAGTTCCTTTGGGTGGTCATCTTGATCTTACTAAAGTAAGAACTCCTTTATCTTCTGCTGAGATTAATAGAATGAAAAAAATCCCTTATGATGCTGTTGTTGGTTCAGTTTAGTACTCAATGATATGCACTCGTCCAGATCTTGCTTTTGCTATAAGTGTTTTGAGTAGATTTATGTCTGATCCAGGTGAGAAGCACTGGCAGGCCATGAAATATCTGTTGAAATATTTGTTTGGTACTGTGAAGCTTTGTTTGAAATATGCTGCAGGTCAAGGCTCTACTTATGAGCTATTTGGGTATGTTGATGCAGATTATGCCTCAAATAAAGACAGTAGAAAGTCTACTACTGCTTTTGTTTATACTTGGGCAGGTAACTATATCTCATGGAAATCCCAACAGCAACCTATTGTTGCCTTATCCTCCACTGAGGCTGAGTACATAGCAGCCACTGAGGCCTGCAAGGAAGTCATTTGGCTCCAAGGTCTCTTAAAGGAGATTGAAAAGAAACATTATACATCTACACTACATATAGATAGCCAGAGTGCATTATACTTGTGCAGGGACCCTATGTATCCCGAACGTACCAAGCATATAGATGTTAGGTATCATTTTATTCGTGAAAAGGTTGATGATAATGTTATCCATAAAAAGAAAATAGATGGAACACATAACCCTGCAGATTTTGGAACTAAAATTATAACTGTTGATAAGTTCTTATTTTGCAGGGATTTCATCCATTTGGAGGAAATAACTTGATAGTTGATGAAGTTACAGGTACATGGGCCGACGATGGACACAGTCCTCTAATCCAAACTTAGGTTGTTCTGCCAAGTGCAGACTTTGAGAACTACAGGGGCAATTGTTGAGATTTGTATATATATTTCTCTAAGTTTTGTTTATGTGTATAAGTGTAACATTTCATGTACAGAATAGAGTTTATATGTAAGTGGATATGTAATATAGGCTTAAGGTCTCAAGAGGTACTTGGGTGTTTAACAGGCCTGGACTGGATCGAATTGAGCCCACTTGGGCTTGATCTCCTAACCATGGCCTGATGCCAAGAAGCTCGGCCCAAAAGCTTATTACAGATCCTTTGGCCCAATGGACAGCTGAGCTCGGCATTGCTAGGGTTTGAAGCTTCCCTTGCTCCAAACGCAACGTTTCACCTTAGGGTTTCTCTTGAGAGCCTATATAAGGGATCCTGTTCACTTGAGCTCCTCACTTCGTGGTCGGCGTCTCCAGGTAATCCAAAGAGAAAGAGAGCGAGAGCTTCTGGCGATTCTAGGGTTTGCTCCTCAAGCCACTTCCGTGCAATCGTCGCTCCCTCTGGCGAAGATCTTCTTCTCCGGCTCTTCCTTTGGCAAAGGCGAAGCTCCTCCGGCGTTGCTAGCTCCTGCTGTCCTGGGTTTCCGACTTGGGATCTCGAATCTGTATCTTCGAGATCTAGAGTCTTTCAGGGAGTGTTCTTCTTCCTGTTTTTTGTTGTTTGTTGTATGCTTTATGTTCTTGTTTTCTTAGATCTTCCTTGTACGCATAAACTCGCCCCTGTTTCGTAATCTTCTCGATATAGTGGATTATGGCTGCCTCTTGATGCCCCGAGGACGTAGGATCTTAGATCTGAACCTCGTAAAACTCTGGTGTCTCGTTTCTGTCTTTACATCGCTCTGATACCAATTTGTTATGCGAATAACGAATAGATGCTAAATCTTCTGATAAAATCAATATGATTAAACAACAACTTAAGAAACACTTTGATATGAAGGACTTAGGTCCTGCAAAAAGGATCTTGGGCATTGACATCATAAGAGACAGAAGTAAAAAGGTTATGTATTTGTGCTAATCTGATTATGTGCTTAAAGTGTTAAAACGATTTCATATTAAAGATATTAAGGCCAATACAGTTCCTTTGGGTGGTCATCTTGATCTTACTAAAGTAAGAACTCCTTTATCTTCTGCTAAGATTAATAGAATGAAAAAAATCCCTTATTATGCTGTTGTTGGTTCAGTTATGTACTCAATGATATGCACTCGTCCAGATCTTGCTTTTGCTATAAGTGTTTTGAGTAGATTTATGTCTGATCCAGCCGAGAAGCACTGGCAGGCCATGAAATATCTGTTGAAATATTTGTTTGGTACTGTGAAGCTTTGTTTGAAATATGCTGCAGGTCAAGGCTCTACTTATGAGCTATTTGGGTATGTTGATGCAGATTATGCCTCAAATAAAGACAGTAGAAAGTCTACTACTGCTTTTGTTTATACTTGGGCAGGTAACTATATCTCATGGAAATCCCAACAGCAACCTATTGTTGCCTTATCCTCCACTGAGGCTGAGTACATAGCAGCCACTGAGGCCTGCAAGGAAGTCATTTGGCTCCAAGGTCTCTTAAAGGAGATTGAAAAGAAACATTATACATCTACACTACATATAGATAGCCAGAGTCCATTATACTTGTGTAGGGACCCTATGTATCACGAATGTACCAAGCATATAGATGTTAGGTATCATTTTATTCGTGAAAAGGTTGATGATAATGTTATCCATATAAAGAAAATAGACGGAACACATAACCCTGCAGATTTTGGAACTAAAATTGTAACTGTTGATAAGTTCTTATTTTGCAGGGATTTCATCCATTTGGAGGAAATAACTTGATAGCTGATGAAGTTACAGGTACATGGGCCGACGATGGACACAGTCCTCTGATCCACACTTAGGTTGTTCTGCCAAGTGCAGACTTTGAGAACTACAGGGGCAATTGTTGAGATTTGTATATATATTTCTCTAAGTTTTGTTTATGTGTATAAGTGTAACATTTCATGTATAGAATAAAGTTTATATGTAAGTGGATATGTAATATAGGCTTAAGGTCTCAAGAGGTACTTGGGTGTTTAACAGGCCTAGACTGGATCGAATTGAGCCCACTTGGGCTTGATCTCCTAACAATGGCCTGATGCCAAGAAGCTCGGCCCAAAAGCTTATTACAGATCCTCTGGCTCACTGGACAGCTGAGCTCGGCATTGCTAGGGCTTGAAGCTTCCCTTGCTCCAAACGCAACGTTTCACCTTAGGGTTTCTCTTGAGAGCCTATATAAGGGATCCTGTTCACTTGAGCTCCTCACTTCGTGGTCGGCGTCTCCAGGTAATCCAAAGAGAAAGAGAGTGAGAGCTTCTGGCGATTCTAGGGTTTGCTCCTCAAGCCACTTCCGTGCAATCGTCGCTCCCTTTGGCGAAGATCTTCTTCTCCGGTTCTTCCTTTGGCAAAGGCGAAGCTCCTCCGGCGTTGCTACCTCCTGTTGTCCTGGGTTTCCGACTTGGGATCTCGAATCTGTATCTTCGAGATCTAGAGTCTTTCAGGGAGTGTTCTTCTTTCTGTTTTTCGTTGTTTGTTCTATGCTTTATGTTCTTGTTTGCTTAGATCTTCCTTGTACGCATAAACTCGCCCCTGTTTTGTAATCTTCTCGATATAGTGGATTATGGCTGCCTCTTGAGGCCCCGAGGACGTAGGATCTTAGATTCGAACCTCGTAAAACTCTGGTGTCTCGTTTCTGTCTTTACAATGCTCGATCTTGCTTTAACCTCGAACTCGCATATCCAACTTCGAATATATTCGTTATTCGCATAACAGTTACCTAGTCTACCTGATCATAGAGAATGAATACTAGATAAAAGAAGCGGCCAACGCCACTTCTAAGATAAACACTAGCTATGTGTTGGCTCTTCTTCACTTATCCTGGATTACTGGAAAATCTTAGTCGGTGTTAAAACTACCTCTAAGCCTTGTTTGCTTGTGAGTCTCCTCTTCCAAATCATTTTCGGTTAGATATGTGAGCTAATCCTCTATCCGTGCCTAACTTTCCTCAAAAACAACTATAATAGAAACCCCATTCTAAGATACCATTCCTGTACGATGGTGAAGTTCAAGCTGAAGTATATAAATGCCGCACGGGCATGGTTAGTCTATGAATTTAGAACTAGAAAAGTATTTGTTAATCTAGTGTTCTCTAGGTTCTATTGTAGTACTGAAAATCCTTTGTCGACAAGCAAGAATGTAAAATTCTTCAGAATGAGTAATAGCATTGGAGGCGGTCTTCCCATGTTCTTGGGTCTTAGTCCGACTCCGATGAAGCTTTGCTCGAGAAAATATATTTCAAGCAACTACCTGGACTGGATCGCCCTTTTATCATAAGTACTAGTTTGAGAACGATCGGAATTTGTATTTTGTGATTGTATATATTTGCTATATAGTAGGAAGTGAAGTGAAATTAAAGGCTATCACAGTTAATTGTACATTTGATCCATTACTAAAGGAGAAATGGATAGTTAAATACAGTCAACAACACCCATATGATTCAATGATCCCACTCTCTGGGTTATATTCCTTCCCATTTGATAAAAAAATTATCTAGTGTTAAGCGATTGAAAGTGGGATGGTTTACACATGTACTTAAGAAACAATCACAAAAATGCTATCATAAAAAGCCTAGGAAAATCATATAAAGAGTAATGTGTTGGTATGGGAGAGATAACCTTATGCTCAACCATACGAAAAAGAGGTGGTCATGATTATAAAAAAAATTGTGGTCGAACATTGAGGGATGACGTACCTTAGACCATATACAAATGCTTATTCTAGTAGAAACAAAGATCGAATCAGAACCAAAAGAATCTCTATGAAAAAATGCGGGATTTACAAACATCTGTTGGTCCCCGGCCTCTAGTCGACATGGGGTATTGTGCTATTATGGAATGAAAATTCATTTATAAATGAGGCAATCTCGGTGGGGATTCACCTTTCGAGAATTATAGGAGTAAAATATGAAAACATAAAGGAAAACTTTACATGCCTTATGCTTTTTTGTATACGTACCCCCTAACCCTGCAGAAAAAGAGGATTTTTTGGAGAAATCTATGCAACCTAATTGTCCAAAGTAACCTCCCCTGCTTAGTGATGGGAGACTTAAATGAAATTAGCCAAACATCGGATAAGTGTGGTGGTGCATAAACTTTACCGGGAAGATTCCAACGAATAATGGAATTCAAAAATGTGTGCTCCTTGGTAGAGATTCCTTCCATTGGTAATCCATTTACATGGAGAAAGAAACAAGGAGGACCAGATAAGATTTTGGAAAAATTAGATAGGGTATTAGTTCATCATGAAATTATCGACATGTTCCCAGAGTTAGTAACAAAAAATTATGCATTCTCAAAATCAGATCACTGCCCCATCTCAATTACCCTCTCCAAAGACACTACTTTCAAACCACCCTCATTTAAATTCGAAAGCATTTGGGTAAAGAGAAAATACTTTCGAAATATAGTCAAACAAGCATGGAGAGCTTCTTGCGCAGGCTCAGCAATATTCCAAATCATCCATAAATCAAATATCCTTAAACAAAAAGCCAAATTATGGAATAAGAAAACATTTGGAAATATCTTTCGCCAACTTCAAGAGGTAGAGGAGGCATTAATAGAGATACAATCAAGCCATCTTACTAGCCAAACCCCAAAGATATATGCAAAATAACATAATCTCCTAACAAATAGAGAAAATCTACTCCTCTTCCTTAAAACTTACTGGAACCAAATAGCTAAATCAAAGCATCTGAAACTAGCAGATACTAACTCCTTCTATTTTCATAGAGTGACCACATGGAGAAGAAATCGAAAGATCATTAGAACAATTACGTCCGCGGAAGGAACCCAAATCATAGGTGATGAAAACATTAAAAAATAAATACAAAAAGATTTTGAAAAACGTTTTAGTAGTGAAAAAACTTACACGACCGCTCAACTAGAAGAGTACCTGTCAGTAATCAACCCGAATATTACAGATGAGGAAAAATTATTACTTATTCAGCAACCTACGAACAGTGAAATAAAAAAGGCGGTCTTTTCGATGGGTTGCAACAAATCTACCGGTCCGGATGGTATGACGGCGGAATTCTATAAAAAAAATTGGGACATCGTAGGCTCTGATATCATCAGGGCTATAAAAGCTTTCTTCCACTGAGGCAACTTACTAAAACAAATCAACCACACATTTATCTCCTTAATACCAAAAAATGACAACCCCTCTATAACTACACATTATCGACCGATTAGTCTATGTTCCACGTTATACAAGATTATTTCTAAAATAATAACTGAACGGCTGAAAATAATTATAGGAAAGCTTATCCATCCACTTCAAGGAGTCTTTGTATCCGATAGAGCAATACAAAACAACATCCTAATAGCACATGAAATCTTTCACTCCTTCCATACTAGAAAGGGTTCTAAGGGGTGGACTGCAATAAAACTCGACATGGAGAAAGCATATGACAGAGTAGACTAGCAATTTACGAAATCAGTGCTCTAGAGATTTGGCTTCCACCAAAAATTTGTAGACATCATTATGGAATGTGTGAGTACAGTATCTTTCTCGGTATTAGTAAACAATGGATCAACAGACCTATTCAAACCAACGACAAAGGGTTTGAGACAAGGGGACCCCCACTCCTCTTTTCTCTTCCTTCTCGGTGCAGAAGTCCTAGCTCGAAAACTATTGGCGGAGGCAGACTCTAATCACAAAAGCGTCGATTTTAGATTCGGCCACTCGGGACGCTGCATCCCTTTCCTGGCCTTTGCGGACGATATAATAATATTCTCCAAAGGAAGTAATGCAGCCTGTACAAAAGTTACAGAAATAATTGAAGACTACTGCAAATATTATGGGAAAAAAGTAAACTACTTTAAATCATCCTTTCAAACCACACCGGGAATTATTAGATCAAGAGCAAGAGACTTAGAAGGAATTTTTAATATAAACCTAGAGCTGAATTTGAAAAAGTACTTGGGTTGCCCAATCATAAATGGGAGGGTTACCAAGGAAACATTTGGAGAAATTATATCCAAATCAAAAGATCAGCTAAGCAAATGGCGTGCAAATGCCCTATCACAACAAGGAAGAGCAACCCTAATAGCATCTAACCTGTCATCAAAACCTTTATATTTGATGCAGAGCTTTATGCTCCCATTGACAATCCATAAACAACTAGACCAAATCAACAGAACTTTCTTCTGGAATAAAGACGCACAGCATAGTCCTGTACATGAATGGCGTGCAAATCAACAGAACTTCCTTATGAAACAATGGTGTGCAAATGCACCACTGCTAACGCTATTGCTGCTCCTCCTCCTCCTGCTACTACTACTACTACGGGTTAACCTGTCCTCGACCCTAACCTGAACTCATAACCCGTCGCACCCATTTACCCTTGAACTTGTAACCCGTCAAGTCACCAACACGTCCCAATCTACCGGGTCACATGGTACCCGTGACCCGTGGCCATGCCTAGGTCCTTTTAGTGTTCGGGGTCTCTGAAGATCCCTCATCTAGATTAGGGGAATGTCATAATCATCTCTTTGCTTGTCATAGATTTCTGCTTTCCGTTTTTTCTAGCGGTGAGACATTGTATTAGCTCTTGTTATCCCATGTTCTCGATATTCACATTCCTTTTTCTTGTCTTCCACTCTGAGCGTTTTGCGACAACTCCAAAGGTTATGGGTTTTTTTTTTTTTTTTCATTTGGTTGTTTATGTATTTTTATTCTATCATGATGTTCAATTGGTCCGATAATTTGTATGATATTTCGAATTTTTATCTATATTCATATATTTTTTACAGGGAACTTCTGGGTCCCGCCCATTCAATGATATGTCCTTTCCAGGCCCAACGTCCACATTTGGTCGAGTAGGTCCAATTTGACTAATTGACCTTCGCAACATATGGCTTGTGCTTTCTTCGTCATTAGGAAAGTAAACACTATCTTACCTAACAAAGTAACAAACACACACCAAAACAATCTACCAAACGAAAGTATGCTAATATATATAATAATAATATATATATACTAATATATTTATCTATGGGGTGATTACTAGGATGTCTAAAATTTTGGGCTTTATTAGGAAAATGTCCACCACCCTCTCCATATTAGCAATTTTCGCGTTGCTGACATTGCTGAAACCGAAGTTGCTGAAGTTGCTGATGTTGAACCTCGATTTCAGCAACATTGCTGATGTTGAAACCCTGATTTCAGCAACATTGCTGATGTTGAAACCTCGATTTCAGCAACGTTGTTGATGCTAAAAATCCAATTTCAACAACGTTGTTCATGCTGAAACCCCGATTTCAGCAACGTTGCTGATGCTGAAATGGTTATTGTTGACACCGCTGAAATGGTTATTGCTGACGCTGCTGAAATGGTTATTAAGTCATGCCTTCTTATACTTTCGTTGATAAAATGAAACTAAGCAGCCATTAATCTCCACACCAAAAATTATTTTGCCTATGACTGAAAGTATACCTGTCAAAACATAACCCGACCCGAAAATCGGACCCGACCGTCCGAAATTTTTTGGGTCAAGACCCGAAAATTTTGACCCATAAAATATTTTTGGACCCAAACCCGAAAACCCGATATTTTTCTGGGTCAAATGGGTTTCCACCTGGTGACCCGACTGACCCGCCCGATTTGTTAAAACAATACTTTCACTAATTAATAAAAAATCAAGAAAATCTCAAAGTCATATTATGGTAAGTTTTGACCTAGAAAATTTTTTTGGACCCAAACCCGAAAACCCGATATTTTTCTGGGTCAAATGGGTTTCCACTTGGTGACCCGACTGACCCGCCCGATTTGTAAAAACAATACTTTCACTAATTAATAAAAAGCCAAGAAAATCTCAGAGTCATATTATGGTAAGTTTAGTTACTAATATATTAATATAATTAATTAATTTGTAATTATATATTAGTAAAATTAATTAATTTATAATTATATATTATTAAAATTAATTAATTTATAATTATATATTATTAAAATTAATTAATTTATAATTATATATTATTAAAATTAATTAATTTATAATTATATATTGTTAAAATAATTTATAATTATATATTATTAAAATTAATTAATTAATTTACAATTATATATTATTAAAATAATTAATTTATTTATAAAGTCATCAAAATACAAATTTTTATTAAAAAAATTTAAAAACTTGACAAACCCAAAATTGACCCGATTTTACCCAAAACCGGGCTAAACCCGATCTTGAGTTAACCCGGATCTACCCGAGACCCGTTTACCCGAAACCCGTTTTACCCGAAACCCGAAATGACACGAACCTGATGATCTGATTGACAGGTCTAACTGAAAGTATATAGCTTCCAAGATTTTCAATCAGAAACCAATGTACAATTTCAACAACAATTAAGAGATTTCATCACAAATTAAGAGATTTCAGCAAGAGCGGGAGGAAGAGATCTTTATTGACGAAATCAAATCGCCTCCATCCAAGGCGAAGGAAATCAAGGCACAATTGCAAACCCCATCCATGGCCGACTCTTACAATAATGTCGCCTGGCGTCTTCTCTTTCCCGGAGAAGAAACGCGTAGCATATCGTAGCACTGTAAAAGCTTGGATCGAAGATGTTTCGATCCCAACAACACTGTAAAGCCATGGATCTGTTGGAGACTTAGTCTCCAGTTTCCCCTACAAAAAAAACGTCATGGATCTGTTGGAGACGCGCGGACGCCTTCGATTGGAGCCTTCGATCCCAAGAGCACTATCCCGGGGACACAGTCAAGGTCGCAGATCACCGTTGAGGTCGGGGAACATATCTATCGTCGTGGGAAACACACGGATGGGGAATAGATCCATCGTCGAGGTCGCAGCAGCCGCTGAAATCGAAAGCAGAGATCGCCATTGGTGATGACGATCGTGGATCTAGAGTTCCACCATTGAATCGGAGTCGCACCTCCTCGGCGAACTCTCTCCCATAAGCATCGGGTTCCCTAATTAGATGCAAGGACGCCTCGTAGTTCCACCATTGAATCGGAGTTCGCTCCTTCGGCGCGGCGATGGTGCAGCAGGGCAGAGGCTTGTCGTCGGAGAGGAGGAACGAGAGCGAGAGAAGGAGGAGGTTCCACCATTGATTGAGCAGCAGGCCGAAAGAGAGGAAGAACGAGGCCAAGGAACGAAGGGCGAGGAAGAGAGAGAGGAGGAGCTGCCAAGGTCTTGCTGAAAGGCGAGGAAGAGAGCGAGAAATCTCTGAGATTAGGTTTAGATCTCAGGGGCAATTTTGTTCAGAAAAATTAGAGGTGAACAAAAACCTAATTTGTTGGGTTTGGAGGACACTCTCTCAATAAAGGCTAAAAAAAAGGTATGTTGGGCAAATTTTCTCTTTATCTATTATCTATCATATAATGTATAAAGTAGGACTCATCTATACATATTATTTTGGATTGCATTTTACATTATATAAAAAATTATACAAATTATATTTATACTCTACATTTATATTAATATGTTTACAAACTTCAATTATCAAATTTTATGTTTAACAAATATAGAAGAATTATTTTATAAAAAAATCAATCTTTTAATTATTTATGATTTTTAAAGAATAGCTTTTAAAAAAAATTATAAATATGTTATAAGTGTATAGAGCATAAATATAATTTTATATTTTTTAATAATATAAAATTATATCCGAAATAATTAAATATAATATCGAAGGTAACTCATATTTTGTATGCACATCCTGATTTTTTTAATATGCTACTAATGCATTTGAAGATTTGACTAAAAAAACAATTTTTTTTCAACCTTTCTTCCTTGAATTTTTAAATAAAGAGCGTTCATATCCGGGGTTTGGAGACCTCTAGGCAGTGACGGATCCAGGAATTTTTGTAAGGGGGGGCTGAATTTTTTTTCCAAGAAATGACGGTTTGAAATGCTCAAGTCTAAGATTGTTCCTATATCCTGTTGACACCTTTAGTCCTACTTACTTGTTGAATGACACCAAAAACGACACTATATTATTTTGCGAATTCAGGAACCTATATCACCAACTGTAATATAAGTAGACTTGAGCAAACGACACTATGTTTTATCTACTTCTATCCCAAAAAAAATAGTTGTTGGGGTAGTGAACAAACTGCTTGATGTTGTCTACTTAGAACAAAAAAATGACATTTGTTGAATTTTAATTAATAGTGTACAACATTTGAAACAAAAAATAGATGCAACATTTATAAAAAAAAAAACAGATGCAACATTTAAAAGAAAAAAAATAGATGCAACATTAAAAAAAAACAGATGCAACATTTAAAAGAAAAAAAAAGATGCCACATTTAAAAAAAAAACAGATCCGGCAGAAAAATAGGAAGGTTTAGTGTTTTTTTTTAAAAAAACAAATGAAACAAAGCACCAAAAAAAAGGCGGGTCAATGGGGGCACCCGCATACACATCTTAGATGTGCGGCACCCGCGTACACATCCAGGATGCGCAAAGATTGGCATGCCCGCGGACAAATTCCGCGTGTTGCCACACGTGGGAAAGTGAAGGATTTTAAAAAAAACGTAAATAATAAATAAAATAAAATAATTTAGTTCCTGAAAAAAAAAAGTATATGAAATAAATAAAAAAATAATTTTAGTGAAGAATTAATGAAAAAAATAGTATAACTAATACATGGATAAATATATATATAAATATATTAAAAAAAATAAAAACGTAAATAATAAATAAAATAAAATAAGTTAGTTATATAAAATAAATAAATAAAATAATAAATAAATAAATAAAATAAAAATAGTTTGATTATATACATAAAAAAATCAAGAATTAATGAAAAAAATAGTATAATTAATACATGGATAAATATATATATAAATACTTTTTAAAAAAAATAGGGCAAATTGCATAAAATAGCACGAACTTTATGCATAGTTGTATTCAGTGGCACGAACTTAAAAAAATACAAAAATAATCACCAACTTTGGGGTTTAGTTGCGGTCAGTGGCACGTACCCCCTATGTGGACTAGTGGGGGTGCTTACATGAAATTTTTTTAATTAAAAAGGCATATAGCGAGATATGAATTAGTGAGAATGCTTACATGATTTTTTTTAAATTAAAAGACATAAAAGATGTGTCCAAATTATGAAACTAGCTAGGTTCCAAATTTATTTTTTATTTCATGTAATTCCAAATCAAAGATAATTGTGACAAATATAACATGTAAAAATTAAAATTTAGTACTAGTTATTTTAATTTGCAAAACTTATATTTGTCAAAATTATATTTGATTTGGAATTACATGAAATAAAAAATCAAAATGGAACCTAACTAGTTTCATAATTTGGGCACATCTTTTATGTCTTATAATTTAAAAATAAAATCCATGTAAGCATTCCCACTAATTCATATCTCGCTATATGTGGAAATTCATATCTCGCTATATGCCTTTTTAATTTAAAAAAATTCCATGTAAGCACCCCCACTAGCCCACATTAGCGAGATATGGGATATGTGCCACTGACAGCAACTAAACCCCAAAGTTGGTGATTATTTTTGTATTTTTGTAAGTTTGTGCCACTAAGTGCAACCACCCCCAAAGTTCGTGCTATTTTATGCAATTTGCCCAAAAAAATAAAAACGTAAATAATAAATAAAATAAAATAATTTAGTTATATAAAATAAATAAATAAAATACATAAATAAATCAAGAATTAATGAAAAAAATAGTATAATTAATACATGGATAAATATATATATAAATATATAATAAACAAATAACTATTTAATAAATTAATAAAAATATAAATATATATATATATATTCAATACATATATAAAAACTATAAAAATAAATGAAAAGTTAATAAAAAATAATATATTTCATAATTACTTATTATTAAAATTATATATAGATACATAAAATAAAAATAATTTGTTTATATAAATAAATAAATGAATAATTAATAAAAAAAATATTTAGTAAATATTGAATATAAAAATCTATTTATATAATTACTATATATATATGTATATATAAATAATATAATCACAACCCGGATTAAAATGGGGTGAAACCGGTTATCCGGCAAACCTGCCCAGCAGGTAACAGGTTGGGATAGTGGGGGCCAACCGTGACACCTCAGCGAGGGAGAGAAAAGGAAGGCGAGAGAGAGAAAAGGAAGGAGAGAGAGAGAGAGAGAGAGAGAGAGAGAGAGAGAGAGAGAGACGTCCAGGAAGGAGAGAGAGAGAGAGACGTCCATTGAGAGGAGAGAGGCAAGAGAGGGAGCTTTTGAGTTTGATTAGACAAAGAGAGAGAGAAAGGTAATTGAGTTTGACAGGGACTCTCTGAACAGTCCGGGGAAGGAAAATTCCCGCCAAACATTTGCGCCAAAAAATCCTGAAGAGAAAGAGGAAGGAGGAGGGAAGAGGGGGAGAGTATATAAGCATTGAAGCTCCACCTCAGTCCAATAATTATTCCACATTAATGCACTGCAGTAGGAGAATTAAAAGGAGGAAGGAGAAGCTCCGGCAAAGAGTGAAGGAGGAGGGTTGGTGGCCAATGATATGAGGATCTATATAAGGATATGTGAGGGAATGATGGGGGTGGCATTTAATGGGTACCAGGTGGAAAAAAATCTAAAGATTCACAGAGTAGCCAATGTAGAAGAAGCAAGTGGGCCGGGGTTTATCTTAAAGTTGAAGCGTTACGAGTTAATATTAACTGGACAACCGGGAGAGAACAACGTGACAACCAACAGCAAACAACGTGACAACTGGTGGAATAGACTGGACCAAGTTGCGACCGCCTGCAGATACAAAATGTGTAAGTAGTCTCTCAAGGAAGATGACGAGAAAAAAAACTTTGCTACAGCTTAATGTAAACTTACTGTATCCCCTCTCTATGTAAATGAACAGGGGAGAAGACAATCGTATGTCTGACTGTGGTGCTCGGAGGATGGTGGGCTTGCGAAGAAGGCGGTTGGGTCTTCAAGGGGTCACGGAGCCAGAAGGCTCTGCTGGTGGACGAACGTATCGACTACGTTACACTAAAGAAACTCGTGATGGAAAAGTTTTAACGTCGATGGGAGAAGGCATGAGGTGGAGCTCACATATGGGAAGCTGAAGAAGGGCGGGTGCATGCCATATGCAATAGGAGATGACGAAGACCTGCAGACCTTCAAGTTTGTAAACGGACTCACTGGAGAACGATCGTGGCCTGTCGACCTCCATGTCTCCCTGCGAATCAAGCTTTGTGGCAGGACTGTGGCACCTACACAAGGATCGTCAACGGGTGGCTCCGGAGGGTGGGGTATCTCAGTGGCGGGAGGTGAGGAATTTATACTGCCATTAACTGGGCCGCATGTGACCCAAGAAGATCACGCATATACGGGCATCCAATTGGCTGGTGGTGAAGAAGACGAAGTCCTGGTAGTCGGATGTGTCCAGGCAAAACAAACTGGCGTCCAGTTAGATGCCCATTGCGTCCAGTTAGAAAACGAATGTGTCCAGTTACATAATAGTACCGACGAGTACGGGCGACATGAGGAGTTGGAGTTCGAGTTGCGAAAGAAGGCAAAGAAAGCCGAGGAAATAAGACGTGGGAAGCAAGTCATTTCTGTCAGCAGTGATCCGGAAGATGAAGTTATTCCACCGGGTGGAGATGGACGGGTGCCCATTGACATCGGGAGCTCCTCCTCCGACGATGAGGTACTACCATATGCGGTGAAGATGGAGCTCGGATGCGCAGTTCCGACCAAGTCGTGGTCATGGGATACTGAGGCCGAGCAGGCTGTGAGGGAAATAGAGGAAGCATACGCACGCGGAAAACAGAAGTTGGGACCAAATACGGAGGGTGTGGAAAGTGAACCAATGGTTGCGGTGAACCCATTGGGTACCCGTCAGCACACGGGTGAGCTCCGGGAGGGAAAAGTGTTTCGGTCGAAGGAGGAGGTCCCACAGACAATCAAGTGGGCGGCCCTATCTAGGTGTTTCACGACCAAGGTGAACAAGTCGACGAAGAGCTTGTATGTTGTGCGTTGCGGTGGTCCTAATTGCAAGTGGCTTTGTCGGGTTTCCACATACAAGAAGACGCGGATTTGGATTATCTCGAAGCTTGTGGACGAGCACACGTGCGACCTGACCGACATGATGACACAAAAGCGTCGTGCGATATACACCCAGGTGGGGCAACACATAGTGGACGGGTATCTCCTTCGCTCTAACCAACCGAACTGGACAGTATGTTGTTTATAACTGGACGCTGGTTAAATATAACTGGACAAGAAATGTTATAAAGCTGGACAGGTATTTCGATAAACACTAACCCAATGCGCCTGTCCATGTGCAGTTTCGTTGGTTCAAAGAAGGCCCTTGTGCCGGAGCAAGTGCAGGCTCTGACGAAATCCCAGCTGGGGGTGCCGTCCAGTTACTGGAAGGCGCGGCGAGCCGCCATGAAGGCGAGGGACACCACCTACGGGACGGACGAGGACAGCTACCAGAGGATGCACTCGTACATGCACATGCTGGAGCAGTCCAACCCTGGCACGTACACCAGGATAGAACGCGACACAGAAGGACGATTCAAGTATGCGTTTGTCAGCCTTGGAGTGTGGCGGAGGGCGGTTCCCTATCTAAGAAAGGTCAGTCTCTCATTCGCCGTACCTTGTGTGTCCTTTACTGCAAAGCTGTTAAACTCATACAACTACTACCATTACAGCGACCAACTACCTTGCATGACGTCCTCAGGGAATAACATGACATATAGGTTATATGACATGACATTAGTCAATAACGACATGACAACGGTAACCATTGCGGTTGTTGAATTTGCAGGTGGTGTCAGTGGACGGGGGGGTCCTGAAGGGGAAGTTCCAAGGGTGCCTCCTGTTCGCGACTGCACAAGATGCCGACCACTCTGTCTACCCAATTGCATTTGCAATGGTTGACGGAGAGAATGATGGGTCGTGGGGGTTCTTCTTCAGGCAGATGTTGCATGTTGTTGAAGACACGACTGATCTCATGTGGGTATCTGACCGCCATATTAGCATCGAGAAGGGAATACGGGACAGCTACGTCTTCGCCAAGCACGGCATATGCACATGGCACTTATGGCAGAACGTCCGGTTTCGGTTCAAAATCAGCGCTATGAAGGACGAATACTTCTCCATGGTCAAAGCATACACATAGGACGAGTTTCAGTCGTTGTACAATGACTTCTGTGCGGTTTCTCCCGCCGCGAGCCAATACCTACGGGAGGCCGGATTCGAAAAGAGGGCAAGGGCGTGCTACTCGGGTAACAGGTACAACATAACCACCACGAATAACTCGGAGTGCTTGAACTCGGTTTTCAAGTATCCTCGGGACTTGCCACTCACAGCGCTGATGGATGCCATTCTTGATACCGTCGGGGACTGGTTCGTGAAGTGTTGTGAGCTGAATTTGCCATATTTTACAGTAACTTTAATATCGTTTTCTGCATAATTTGCATACATTTGGGTTAGATAGTACAGAATCTATGTAGTTTATGCTTATTTGCCAAATTATGGAATCTACATCAGTTTCTGTTAAATTCGCAGAATTCGAGACATTTTACAGCAACTCTAAGGAAGGCCAGAAAAGCTCGGAAAACCACTACAGAAGTAAAAGAAGCAGCGGAACCAGTCGAATCAAGACGAGAGCCCAGGCTACTCGATCTCGAGTAGGCCTTCCTCGATCTAGACGAGCATGTCCGATCACAGGCATTGTCGACTAAGAGCAATGTCGAGAGCCAGACCAACCCAGCTCCGGAGCCCTACTCGATCTCGAGGACCACTAGTCGAGATCGATGACACCACAGCGCCACGCCCGGAGTTGACGAGAAGAAGAGCTGGTCGACAAGCCGAGGCCGACAAGGATGCACTCGCTGCCAGCGACTCGACTCGCTGCAGTGAGCCTCTCGCTGCCGCGGAAATCCCTGCTGCCAGCGGGCACCACACCCGGAGTCGAAAAGCCGAGGACGAGGACGAGGATGACCAGACGACACTCGCTGCCAGCGATTCGACTCGCTGCAGCGGACCGCTCGCTGCCGCGGAAAACCTCGCTGCCAGCGGGATGCACCAAGCCAACGGAGAAGCCCACTCGCTCCAGCGGAAGGGGGCTCTCGCACCAGCGGATCAACGACCTCGCTGCAGCGGAAGAGGCAACTCGCGGAAGTGGAGCGGGAGAACCCAACTCGATGTCGATGAGCCTTGTCGAGGTCGACGACGCCCAGGAGCCATGTCCGAGCCTTGTCGAAGCAGAGACAAGCCGAGGAGCCAGTCGACAACACTCCTACTCGATGTCGACGAGACCCTAGTCGACATCAACGACGAATCCAGAAGCTGTTGACGTGGCTTGACGAATCCTACTCGGAGTTGGAGTCCTTGGAGCCGAGGATAGCCTATTCTATCCGATTTTATCAAGTTACATCATGAAGGAGAAGATTTATCCACTTAAGACAATTTAGATATATTTAGATTTAATTTCTTTATCGCTTTTATTTATCCTTAAGCATTTTAGATATAATTTTAGATATAGATAGAGATTTCTATCCTTGATTAGCAAGGATTAAAGAGCTATAAATAAAGCCCATGGGGCTCAGTTTTAACAATTCAATTTCAGGTAGAGAGGTAGTTCCACAGAGACAGTTTAGGGAGTTCAGAGGTTTTAGGGTTTTGGCGTTCAACGAGAGTTGGATTGCCAGGATTGTAAAGGCTTTGAATTTAGTTTAATGCAAGTTTCTTTTCATCAATCAATGTCTGAGTTTGCGATGAAGCGTGAGTAGTCCACCCACTTCTAGGGTTGGGGCGAGCCTGACGATAGCCATGCGTGTTTGAGGTAAAGATCTGACCTTTATCATGTTTTTAGCATTTTCCTACTTGTTGATGTGTTTATTACCCGTCTAATGGAGATCCATGCTAACAACTTGGATTATAAATATAAAATCGGTAGAGACAATTAGGGTTTCTTGAGAGAGTTGTCTAATTGTTGGAAAAGGCGAAAGCTTAGTCCTTTGATGCGATTTACATGATAATTTGTTTGGTTCTACCTTATGCATGCTTGGTTATCGTTGTTGCAAACCCCAATCTTGGAAGCCTTTTACATACAGTTTATTTCGAAAGTCCCAAAGCATTTGCCTTTACTTTATTTCTTTATTTCGTTTTAATTCTCTGTCTACTCGATCTCGACCAAGCCTGGTCGACCTCGAGTTACTGATCTTCGATCTAGCATCGATGTAGCTTAACTGTGCAGGTACTCGACGAGACGAAGCGAAGTCGACGAGGACAATACTCGACATCGAGTAGCCCCTCATCGACATCGACAAGCCTCTGCCTGTGCTAGCTGCTGCGCTGTGTTCGACTGTCCGATCTTCTGTCGACTAACACCTAGTCGAGATCGAGGACCCTGTTGTCGACCTCTGTTCGTGAGATTTCACCGCTGCCTAGGATCCGCTGACACGCTTCCTCGTGGATCGATCCTGACTTCCCGCTGCTGCATCAGGAGGAGGTCCTGTAATTATTTGCAAGGGACGGAATCTGGTTTGTTGTGATTTATTTCTATTTTATTATTGCAAGTCTCGATTTCCTCCTACACAACAAATTGGCGCCGTTGCCGGGGAAGCTATCATTCGCGCCTTAGGTAGTTAAATCTCACATCTGCTTTGAGTTATTATACAGGTGTATGCGCCGTTCTGGTCTACCACCTGAGTTTGACGCCTTAGACGAACCAGAGCGTTACCTACACATCCACTCTAAACTCAAAAGGATCATGGCGGCCGTTGAAACACAAGAGCAACTGATCGAAAGGCTTACAAGGGAACTAGCCGCAAAGGATACCACTATCGCGAATGAAAGAGCAGCAAGGGAACAAGAAGTTGAGCGCGCGAGGCAAGCAGAAGCTGAGCTTGCCCAATATCCAACCACTGCTGAGGATTATATGCATCCAATTCTCGTCGTGCCTTAATCGGCGATTCTAATCCTTGATTACTCTTTTGAAATTCGCACTCAATTTTTGATAGAGCTTAAAAATAATGCTTTTTATGGCAAATTTAATGAGTGCCCTCTTGAACATATTACTAATTTTCATGATATGTGTCGTACTCTTGCTGAAGGTACAACTCTGGAATATGTCAAGATGAAATCTTTTCGCTGGTCTCTCGCTGGACCTGCACTGAAGTGGCTTGAAGGGCTGAAGTCGAGATCTCTCACCACCTGGGCCCAAGTAGAGCAAGAGTTCCTGAACAAATACTTCCCACCCGCCAAAACAGCACTTCTCCGTCAGAAAATCACCGCCTTCAAACAGAAGCAAGGGGAACCGCTGGCAAAGGCATGGGAACGCTACAAAGAACTGCTGCGATCTTGCCCTACTCATGGACAGCCACCCTATGTCATTCAGGAGATCTTCTTCAACTCTCTTGATCAAATCACCAAGGACATAATCAACCATTATACTCGCTATGAGTATCTGACGATGCCACCAAGCGATGCATGGGGTGTGCTAGAAAAGCTCACTAACTACGACAACAAATATGGGGCTTCTACAAACTATGAGGAGAACTCCTACGCCAGGCCAGCACCATCAATGCCACTCTATGAGCCAGCAAAGGAGATTGACCCAGATGTCAGGGAGCAGTTCTACAGAGACCAAAATCGCAAGCTTCTCAAGCAAGTCAAATATCTATCTGTCAACCAGCCTTGCATCGAATGCGGATCACAACGGCACACCACTACTGAGTGCCCACACATTGAGCAAGTCAGGATGGCAGAAACACATGAAGAGGCAGCCTACGCTGGGGGTCCAAATCGCTACATGGGAAACCAACGGTTCTATCAACCACAGTGGAACCAAGGTCCTCCTAGGAATCCCCCACCCTACAGAGCTCCAGGACATCCAGAGAGGGATCAAAAGAAAGATGATCTGCAGCTGATCCTTGAGGAGATGCGTCAGAATCAGGGCACCATCAACAACAAATTCCAGAACATCACTACAAGATTTGGAGAATTAGACATCTGGAAAAGGGGAATAGAGACGCAGATGGGTCAGATCGCTGCACAGATCCCACGACCATCCGGACAACTCCCTAGGCAAACAGAACCAAATCCTAAGGGGAAGACCGGACACGTCGCAGCTATCAAACTGAGGAGTGGACATCAATTACACGAGCCAGAGGTCGGAAAACAGCAAAGCAAGGCAGAGCAGCAACTCGACATAGAGCACAGCCAACTCGATCTCGAGGAAGGTGTACTCGACATCGACGATCCTCTACTCGACAAAGACCAGAAGCTGAGCTCGGACTCCGCTGCGCAGACCAGCAACTCAAGGTCGACCACTGCACTCGATGTCGACGAGCCCGTTGTCGAGATCGACGAGCAGAGTCTAGCCGACGTCGACGACTCTGCAGACCTCCGACAGCTAATCAGGCTCCGAAACCGAAAAAGTCACTGCCTTTCCCTTCAAAGGCATAGAAAGATCCCACTGTAGGTAGGTTTACCAGATTTGTTAATATGCTACAAGAACTGAATGTTTCTATTCCTTTTACAGAAGCCCTGCAAGAGATGCCTGGATATGTCAAATTTCTGAAGGAAATCCTAAGCAAGAAGCGATCCATCTCAGAGATCGCAGGCGAATGCAAAGTACTCCACTTCCCTGAAAAGAGACCTGACCCTGGTAAGTTTTCTGTTACTGTGGGTTTTGGTCAATATAAATATGATTCTCTATGCGATTTAGGAGCAAGTGTGAGCATCATGCCTTTATCAATCTGGCGGAAAGTAAAGATAGGATGCATAGAACCTGTGGATGCTAAGCTATACATGGCAAACAATACAGTAGTCATCCCTACAGGTATAGTTGAGAACGTCCCTGTCCAGGTTGGTAGATTCTTTGTTCCAGCTGATTTCCTTATCATAGACTGTGCTGAAGATCCTACTAGCCCTATTATTCTTGGTAGACCATTCTTAGCTACTGCAGATGCCAAAATAAGTGTCAAGAATAGATCGCTCACCTTCACCATAGGCGAAGAGGTTTTGGATTTCTCTTTTGGCCCTGCAAAAGAGGAAATTTCATGGCTGGAGGTGAAAAGCATCAGCAACCACGGGACCAAGAAACCAGCGAAGGAAGGTGCTGACGTTGTACTCGAGATCGACAAGACCAACTCGATCTCGAAAAGGGACCTACTCGACTTCAACAAGCCTTCGTCGATGTCGACAACCACTGCAGAGCCAGAAACTTGCCAAGATCCTAAGTATGGGGTCCCTGTACTCGAAGTCGACCAGCTGTACTCGATGTCGACTAGCCCCAAGCCCAAAGATTTCTGTTTTGGGTCCGAAAAGGCAAGTTCAGGTATGAATCCCACTCCCCCTCAGTCCATAAAGAAAACTATCAATGATTTAAGGAGAGATAAGACGCCGTGGCAAGAGAATCTGCGAAAACTGAGAGCTGGAAGGAAAAGGGAGAAAGAAAAGGGAGATGATGCAAGCAACAACCTGTCAGCTGAGCTTGCATACTACCAGCAGGACCTAGATGATCCAGGAGAAGGGCCAAGCATGAGCGGGCCCCACCATAATGATCCTTGAGCGCAAAATGGAGAAGTCGGCCTAGCGACTCTAAAATCTAGAGCATGTATATAAACTTTATGAATTTTTGGGACTTTTGAACTTTTTTTTTTTTTTTTTTTGGTTTTGGTTTTATGTCTTTTAGAATGTTTTATGTGGATAGTCTTGTGTGCAATCTAACACTTTTAGGTCGGCAAGCATAAAAGGATCGCGAAAAGTGGAAAAAAAAGTCCCTGAAAAATAGTCAAAATCGACGAAGGCCAAGTCGACGGCGACAAGGAGGAGCAGCCCAGACACAACTCGACCTCGAGTAGACGTACTCGACATGGACCAGCCAGACGCTCCTCGACTTCAGATTCCACCAGACACTGAGAGCCTACTCGATATCGGGTACTGTACTCGATATCGACAAGAACATCTACTCGACATGCACTGATCCGCCTTCCTCGATGTTTTATCCTGTGAGTTCCTTCCTTTACTCTTGTTTTTAGTTTATTTTTATACAGTGGGGACACTGTAAATTTTAAGTATGGAGTGGGGGAAGGGCTTACATTATGCATATTTACTTTATTTGATATTATATGCATTATTTCTTCGAATTGCTATATGACTATGTTGGAATGCATTATTGATTTATGTGCTTATATGCATGTTTTCCAAAATTTTGAAAAATGACCCCCATTTAAAATTTTGAATAATGTCATTGAAGCTTTAATTAAACTCGACGATGCAAAATTGGATTCATTAGAGATATAGCATGAAATTGCCTAGTAAAGGGAAGTCATAATGAAATGCATATTTTGATGAAAACCATGAAAGGAGGTAAAATTTGAAGTTGCTTTTGACATGTTGCATGATAAGATGATGGAGGACTTTATATTTCCATATAATGCTCATTGTTTCAATTCCTAGCCTTACCTATGCTTATGCATTACACAAAACCATAATATGCCTTATTTCAAATATTGCTCCATATGATCTAAATATTTGCCATTCTTTACCTTATCCGGGGATTATGTTGAGAATGATGTTACATTATGGAGATTATCATATGGTGTTTGTGTTGTGATTATTGTCATTATTGGAGTTTGGAAGGAAATTGTTTGAAATATATGGAAAATTTAATGAGTGAAAGAAAATCCAATCACCTCAGGAGATAAAGGTAGATTGACCCTGCTCTCTAAGATAATAGTTTGGAGAGATGGGACACATTGTGAGGAGTCCAAAGCACTAAGTATCAGGGGCCATTCATGACACCCATGTTTGCGACTCGCGAGAAGGCAGTGCTGAGGTAAGAGAGGTAAAAGCATTATTGTTGATAAAAGCATTATGAAAGGTGATGAAACTTATGAAAAGGAATGTGGTATAAAATTCAATTTGGAAATACTCCATTTCCCCGGATCATTAGCACCACATTGCCAAAAATTGCCCACCTTTAGCCTTTTACCAAATCTACTCCTTATTTGAGCTTAAATTGAAGTCCTCTTGATTATCAATGCTTTGTCACTTATGAATGTTTTTGCATAATCCTCCTTTTGTGAGTAGATGTTGCTTTGATATAATTGCACATGCATGGATTTGTGACACTAGTACCTTTTCGAGGATGGTAATTGATTGTTGGGTTATATAAAAATGAATCTGATATGTTGAGAGTTTTTTATTTCTTCCCATGAATGACAAATAAAGGTATTGCTTGAGGACAAGCAAGCTTAAGTATGGGGTGTTTGTTGTGAGCTGAATTTGCCATATTTTACAGTAACTTTAATATCGTTTTCTGCATACTTTGCATACATTTGGGTTAGATAGTACAGAATCTATGTAGTTTATGCTTATTTGCCAAATTATGGAATCTACACCAGTTTCTGTTAAATTCGCAGAATTCGAGACATTTTACAGCAACTCTAAGGAAGGCCAGAAAAGCTCGGAAAACCACTACAGAAGTCAAAGAAGCAGCGGAACCAGTCAAATCAAGACGAGAGCCCAGGCTACTCGATCTCGAGTAGGCCTTCCTCGATCTAGACGAGCATGTCCGAGCACAGGCCTTGTCGACTAGGAGCAATGTCGAGAGCCAGACCAACCCAGCTCCGGAGCCCTACTCAATCTCGAGGACCACTAGTCGAGATCGATGACACCTCAGCGCCACGCCCGGAGTTGACGAGAAGAAGAGCTGGTCGACAAGCCGAGGCCGACAAGGATGCACTCGCTGCCAGCGACTCGACTCGCTGCAGTGAGCCTCTCGCTGCCGCGGAAATCCCTGCTGCCAGCGGGCGCCACACCCGGAGTCGACAAGCCGAGGACGAGGACGAGGATGACCAGACGACACTCGCTGCTAGCGATTCGACTCGCTGCAGCGGACCGCTCGCTGCCGCGGAAAACCTCGCTGCCAGCGGGATGCACCAAGCCGACGGAGAAGCCCACTCGCTCCAGCGGAAGGGGGCTCTCGCACCAGCGGATCAACGACCTCGCTGCAGCGGAAGAGGCAACTCGCGGATGTGGAGCGGGAGAACCCAACTCGATGTCGATAAGCCTTGTCGAGGTCGACGACGCCCAGGAGCCATGTCCGAGCCTTGTCGAAGCAGAGACAAGCCGAGGAGCCAGTCGACAACACTCCTACTCGATGTCGACGAGACCCTAGTCGACATCAACGACGAATCCAGAAGCTGTTGACGTGGCTTGACGAATCCTACTCGGAGTTGGAGTCCTTGGAGCCGAGGATAGCCTATTCTATCCGATTTTATCAAGTTACATCATGAAGGAGAAGATTTATCCACTTAAGACAATTTAGATATATTTAGATTTAATTTCTTTATCGCTTTTATTTATCCTTAAGCATTTTAGATATAGATAGAGATTTCTATCCTTGATTAGCAAGGATTAGAGAGCTATAAATAAAGCCCATGGGGCTCAGTTTTAACAATTCAATTTCAGGTAGAGAGGTAGTTCCACAGAGACAGTTTAGGGAGTTCAGAGGTTTTAGGGTTTTGGCGTTCAACGAGAGTTGGATTGCCAGGATTGTAAAGGCTTTGAATTTAGTTTAATGCAAGTTTCTTTTCATCAATCAATGTCTGAGTTTGCGATGAAGCGTGAGTAGTCCACCCACTTCTAGGGTTGGGGCGAGCCTGACGATAGCCATGCGTGTTTGAGGTAAAGATCTGACCTTTATCATGTTTTTAGCATTTTCCTACTTGTTGATGTGTTTATTACCCGTCTAATGGAGATCCATGCTAACAACTTGGATTATAAATATAAAATCGGTAGAGACAATTAGGGTTTCTTGAGAGAGTTGTCTAATTGTTGGAAAAGGCGAAAGCTTAGTCCTTTGATGCGATTTACATGATAATTTGTTTGGTTCTACCTTATGCATGCTTGGTTATCGTTGTTGCAAACCCCAATCTTGGAAGCCTTTTACATACAGTTTATTTCGAAAGTCCCAAAGCATTTGCCTTTACTTTATTTCTTTATTTCGTTTTAATTCTCTGTCTACTCGATCTCGACCAAGCCTGGTCGACCTCGAGTTACTGATCTTCGATCTAGCATCGATGTAGCTTAACTGTGCAGGTACTCGACGAGACGAAGCGAAGTCGACGAGGACAATACTCGACATCGAGTAGCCCCTCATCGACATCGACAAGCCTCTGCCTGTGCTAGCTGCTGCGCTGTGTTCGACTGTCCGATCTTCTGTCGACTAACCCCTAGTCGAGATCGAGGACCCTGTTGTCGACCTCTGTTCGTGAGATTTCACCGCTGCCTAGGATCCGCTGACACGCTTCCTCGTGGATCGATCCTGACTTCCCGCTGCTGCATCAGGAGGGGGTCTTGTAATTATTTGCAAGGGACGAAATCTGGTTTGCTGTGATTTATTTCTATTTTATTATTGCAAGTCTCGATTTCCTCCTACACAACATGAAGCGGAGAGAGATCACCTCAAAACCTGGGAAAGTTGTAAGCGATTGGGTCGCAAATGCCATTAAAGCAAACTTCGCTGAGTCTCTGTCGATGTTGGCTAGGCCGCTCAGCCCCCACGAGTTCGAGGTCCGCAATGGTCAGTCCACTTGGCTTGTCAACCTCACGAGACGATTATGCATCTACAGACGGTTCAACGTCGACCAATACCCCTGTGCGCACGCACTGGCTGCTGCACAATTGCGCGGGGTGGATGTCCACTCACTGGTCAACGACTTTTACAAGGGAGAGGCGTGGCGTGCTTGCTACGCGGAGGTTCTGTACCCAGTTCCGTCTCCAGACACATGGAGGGTGCCCCTAGAAATTGCCAAAGAGACCTGCCTCCCGCCCAGTGTGAAGGCCCGTCCGGGTAGACCCAAGACTAGACGTTACCCCTCGCAGTGGGAAAGGAGATACAAGCTCCGGACGAACTAGACAATATATGGGACAAGACATGACGATCAGGTAGAAAAAACATGACGACCAACTAGGATTAACATGACGTTAATGCATCTGTGGGTTTTGGGTTTTGGTCAGCTAGACTAGAATGCGTCTGTGGGTTTTGGGTTTTATTCAGATGCACATGAAGTCCCAGATGGGGTTACTACTGCATCTTTGTACGTAAGTGTGTTGATGTGTGAGTCATCGTACCTTTTTGCTAGTAACTGGTATGTCACTTGTTTCAAACTTGACGGGTAATGTTTAAGACATGACGGGTAATGTTTAAGACATGACGGGTAATGTTGTTGACATGACAATGTCTACGTATTTGTTGATAAGTTTTTCCTAAGTGTCTGTGATTAACAATATCAACTAACCTAAATAATCCATATCAAAAGACAGAGGTAACGAAAGATGTTCAACATTAACGATGACAATAATCCATCTAAAACGACAATCTAAAACATCAATCCCAAACAGAGCAAAAGGAGGTAGAAATGTCATCAAAACATTGGAATCCAAAGAGAGTATTGATGTTAACGGCAACTACAACCATATAAACCAACAATGTTCACTGCTTCACATAATGACGAGGGGACTACTTAGGATCGTTGCTGACACCGAAGCCAAGGTGGAAGTTAGAGACGCATAGGAGCTGACGATATGCAGCGATGAAGTCGTCGTCCAAGCCATCGAAGACGCGGTCCCCCATAGCGAGCGTGGGCATTCACGTCAAGGTCAAAGCTTTTTAGCTCGTCCTTCTCCTCCACCATGAGGCTGACGATTAACTCGTACTTGATGTTGTGCTCTTTCGACGCGTACCGCATGCACCGAGGGTGGGCATTCACGTCAAGGACGGCAGCAAATTGGGATCGGATTGGATAGAAAGCTTCGTAAGCCTACAACTACATAAACCACAGGGCATGGATGTCAATATCTGTCCAATGTAAATATAAGCCTGTCCAGTTTAAATATAAGCGTGTCCAGTTCAAATATAAAGGTGTCCAGTTAATTTCTAAGCATGTCCAGTTATATTATATGCATGTCCAGTTGAAATATAAGCCACTACCTGAAAGGCGAGGGGGAAGCCAGCTAAAAAATATGACGGTCGAGGGCCCTGCACCCCATGCTGGAGCTTGCGCTCAACAGCGTTTTTGAGGAACTCATGGGTCCTCTCGTAGCAGTGCCTGCCCCACGGGAATCGCAAGAAACCATCGACGTCAGCCACCATATTCACCACTCATCCATGAATGTAGTTGCGGGGATCCTTCCCAAATAGCACACCCTCAACCAGCATCAGCAACCCATACTTAAACTTCATCGCGGGCGAATGCTCTCTGCCCTTCATCGCCACTAGGAATGCAACCTCGAACTCTTCCATCCTCATCTTCTCCACCCCAAAGAAGTCCTTGACGGCCGACCTATCCCCATCATTCTCCTCGGGCAGCAACATGAATGAGCACTTAAGCCCGGTCACCAGCGCGAACTCTTGGATGGAGAACCGAGCTATTTTGCCGTGTATCATGTACCATCTCTCATGCTCCTTTCTCGTCCGCAGTTGGCGTTGCAGGACGTAGTGCACCAGTTGGGCTAAGAACTGGACACGGGAACCAAGCCTCGCAATGGCGGCGAACGGGCTTTCCATCAACTTCTTACAATCCCCCTCGCTTAGGTAGTTGTCTAGGTTTGCAAGTATTGCCGGCCGCCCGTACTGGTTTAGACGGCCCTTGTAGTGCTGGTCCTCGGGGACCGCATAGATGGCCTGCAAAAATAACGCGCAACTGTCACTCACACATCGACACTACTATATTCCTTTGATCAAGACTATGCACACCGTACCTCGCTTGTTGTCTGTGAAAGGGGAACTCTTCTTACAGACCGGGAAGTCGACATGTTCGCCTGTCCTTGATATCCTGCAAAATTGGGAAGCAAAACCTTAGGACTATCAACAAACATGACAATAAATGTTATAAACATGACATTTCACTAGTAAAAACATGACATAATCCAAACATGAGATGTAATCAAGTCTCCCCTGAACTCAGTCCAATGTTGGAAGGCATCTCAAATGTAAACATTTCGAACTCCCATTGACCCTATTTTCATAATACGCAAGCGCCTTTCCCCAATTCCCCCAATTCCCCCAAAACCCCCAAATCTTCCAATGTCGATAATTCCCCCAAATCCCCCAATTTCGCCATCCAACTAAATGTTGTTTTCCCCCAATTTATCCATTTAACCCCAGACTTATTAAGAATATTTTTTGAAAGAAAATATTCAAAAATTACTAAAATTTTGATTTTTTAAAAGTTTTCTTTGTATTTACATAGTTGAGAGTAATAACAAAAAAAAAGAAACAAAAAATATAGGAAAAAATCACGTAAAATTATTTTTAAAACAATATTGAAAGAAAAGGTTGAATGTATAATTTAAACATAAATATGACATTCTTTTAATGAAATAGTTGGTAGAAACAAAAAATATAGAGAAATTAAGAAGAATTAAAGATATGGCAAAATAAATAAAAAGTGAAAGAGTTGAGATTTGAACCCAAGACCTTTTTATTTTATTTTTCTCACTTCATTCCTTTACCACTTGACCTATTTAACACTCTTGTCTCAAATACCATTTAAATATCTTATATTACCTAAAAATACTAAATATATGCAAAAAAAATTATTATTTTTTTGTATTTTTTTTCCGCCAGGGGGGTGCACGAGCACCCCCAAGCACCCCCTTGGCTCCGCCACTGCACCAATGCAATATTCGCTGGAAGGCTTAACAGAGGCGTCTACGTACATTTATTTTGTAAAAGCCCTTGGTTGTTTTTGTCACCTTGTTACTTTTCGTTGCTTAAGGTTTTTTCTGGAAAAGTGAATTATTTGTGCCTTGTTCCACCTTGCTATATTGGTGATTATTTGTTGGGCAACTGTAGATATTGAATCACTTTTTTTTTAAGATAATGTTGTTTCTTAGGTCTCATATAGCTTGTCATATGAAACAAAGGTCTTCGAAATGTGCATTTTCATTTTTGATTGGCGTGAGGTCCTCCATGAATGAGAGTGTAAGTCTTATATATGTTAATAAAGAATCGTTTTGCTATTTTTTTATAGTGGGAAATTAATGTTGTAGTAATAGGGCACTTCATAAATAGATGGTGGGCATCTTCGTCTTCAGTGTTGCATAGACAACATTGTGGTATTACTCTATTAAAGTATTTATTTAGTCTTTCTTTTGTAGGAAGACCATCAACTGTAGCTTTCCAGATGAAGTTTTGGATCCTAGAAGGTAAATGAAACTTCCAAATCCACTTTTAATATATCACTATTTCTTGCGGTGGTGTTGTTAATTAGTTTATAGGTTGATTTAGTGATGAAGGGTATATTTGTATTTAATTTCCATATTAATTTGTCCGATGTAGCCAAATCCAAGATTTGAATTATTTGTGTAGTTTGTGCTATGTGTGATGGGAATAGCTGATGCAATAGGTTTGTGTTTCAACATTTATGGCTACATCTAGCAGGTATGCTATTTTAAGGTTCGGGTCATGATTTCCTTTGAAATTTTCTAATGGGATGACTTTGATCCAAGGATCAGACAAGACATTAATGGATTTTCCATTACCTATAATCCAGTAGAGGCCTTTGCTGAAAGTTGTTCAGGAGACTGAGTAGGCATCCAAACCAAGGTCCGCTTTGAGCATAGGACAAAGAGGTCGTCGCCTCAAACCCCCAATCTAGTAAGGGCCCTATAAAAGATGTATAATGTATATAATTAAGGTAATATGTATATAACTATTTTAACATGTATAACTAAAAAAAAATTACTCATCAATGTTAGGATATAAACAAAACTCGTACATTTGTCACATAACTTGTTAACTTGTTTAATCTTCAATGTAAGTGAATAAAAGACGGATAGTCCAAGATAACCTTATCTTGATTTTGATTTTTACCAATAATACAAGGTGGGTTTTTTAGTAAAAAAATTTAAATATATATTCGATTTTAAGATCTTTCTTTGAATGGTTATAAAATTTTATTTGTATGGCCAAATTTGATATTGCTACGTGTTAAGTTTAACTTTAATTACCATAAAAAAAGACATTATAAAAAATACTTTTTGAACTTTATTTATCACTAGCAAAGTTTCTCACTCTTTTTATACCACTAATAGGGAAATCTATTAACCTCAAGTAAATAAGTATAATTAAAGACATAAAATCGTTGCTTTGATTCGTATAATGACGATTTATAACATTACATGCATACCACAAATTATTAATTAGTTATGAAAATAGAAATCAAGTTTACTAGTGTTAAATTAAATTTAAAATTGATGTTTTAAAATAATTTATTTGAAAATATAATTTGTGACTAAATTTGTAGAAAAGGGTTTTGTTTCTTTTCCCATCTATAACCATAATTAAAAACATCAGGGTCGGCCCTGGTCCAAACTGCTAGGAAGTATTATAGGTCGTTATTTGCATAATTGTTTTGGTATGCAAGTATCTTTCCTTAATGACCTTGACCCGTAAATTATCTTGTTATGTAAAAATCTTTCAAAGCAACTTTATCTATAAGCTAATGTTCATGTCCTCAGCCTTTCGGGAACCTAAGCCTCCAAACTCTTTAGGGGTGCACAACTATCGCAACTAACTAGCGATGTATATCGTTGAGAGTGGATTTTATTCCAAAAGAAATTTTTACTTATTTTTGTCAATCTTTTTGTGGGATTCCTTAACTAAACAAATTGAAAACGTGATACCTCCCAAGATCAATTTTTGGAGAAAACCGGGCTTCGATAAAATGCTTTTATGTCCTTCAAACGGACTTGTTGGAGGTCTTTGCCTCATTTGGAAGGAGTCCCAACTTCAAAACGAAACTTTTATGGTAACGAGTTCGGATAACAGAACAATAAAAGCCATATATCAAAACCATACACTAAACATAGAAATCACAATCTTCTTTGTATATGCCCCGGCTAATGAAGGAGAAAAACAAGAGTTTTGGAACTCTTTGTCAGCCCAAGTCAGAAATACAATAGGCCATGTAATTAAAATTGGCGACTTAATTAAACGAAATTCTTGAACCAATAGACAAATTGGGTGGGAATCCACCGTCCTTGGGGAGATTCACATGAATCAAGAAGTTGATCACAACTCATAACTTAATTGATGCTCCGACCATTGGAAACAAATATACATAGAGGAAGAGACGGCAAGGAAATGACAACATTTTCGAAAAACTATACCGAGCACTAGTCAGCTATAGTCTATTACAATATTTCTCAAACCTATGCACAAAAAAACATGCTTTTATCAAATCAGATCATTCCCAAATCATGCTAGGCCTGATGGACAACCAGAGACCTAAGCTTCAACCCTTCAAATTTGAAATGGCCTGGACCACGAGACCAGATTTTGAAACTCTTGTTCGTGGTGCTTGGTGAGTTGATCCTCCATAATGTTCAAATTCACCAAGAAACTTCAAAAATTCAAAAGAAAAAGCAAAATTTGGAGCAAAGTAACATTCAAAAACATTTTTCGACAAATAAACTTAGTGGAGCAAGAATTACAAGATCTGCATATCAGACTTTGTAACTCTTGCAATCACACCTTAGATACCAAGATAAGAAGGTTATCTGCTAAACATGCTACACTATTAAACTATCAACAAAAATATTGAGGACAAAGAGCGAAACGAAATCATATTAAATCAATAGATGCTAACACGAAATATTTTCACAGAATAGCTACGGGAAGAAGAAACAGAAATATCATCAAAAATATCCAAACCACGGCAGGTATCAGCCTCACAAATGAAAATGATATCCGGGAAGTCATTAAAAATGATTTCTTTGGAAGATTCACACAAGACCAAAGACAACGATCACCCAGTAATTTACTTAACCTCATAACAAACGAAGTAACGAGTGAGGAAAATGAATGGCTGCCAAGGCCAATCTCAAATTCTGAAATCAAGAACGCATTATTAGTTTAGCAAATGATAAATCTCCTGGCCCAAACGGCTTCCCGGCTGGCTTCTACAAAAAATACTGGCACATTATTGAACCATCTGTGATTAAGGTTGTGAAAAGTTTCTTTCTTAGTGGAAGAATCTTGAAACAAACAAATCATACATTCATAGCATTAATACCAAAATGTGATAACCCTATACCAACATCTCAATATAGGCGATTAGTCTATGTTCAACAACTTATAAAATCATTGCAAAAATTATGGCGTCACGACTAAAAAAAATTATCCCCAAAATCATCAACCCTCTACAAAGCGCTTTCTCATCGAGACGAGCCATACAAGACAACATCCTTTTAGCGAACGAAATATTCCATTCCTTCTCAAAGAAAAAGGGGGAAATGGGATGGATGGCAGTCGAATTAGACATGGAAAAAGCTTTTGACCTTGTAGACTAGGAATTCTTACTAACAGTAATGACTAAACTTGGTTTTTCTGATTGATTTGCCGGTTGGATTAAAGAGTGCATAACCACGGTTACGTACTCAGTGCTGGTTAACAATGAACCAACTGACTTATTTACGCCACAGAGAGGTCTCCGTCAGGGGGATCCGCTATCACCATACCTTTTCTTGATACTGTCAGAAATTCTAGCCAGGGGACTCCAATCTGAGTCAAACAAACCGAAAAGTCACTTGGGAATCAAGATGACAAGAAGCGGAACCAAAATTCTGTACTTTGCCTTTGCGGATGATATTGTCATCTTCGCCTCAGCTACCAAAACAGCATGTGATCAAATTAATAAGATTCTTATAGAATTCTCTTCTCTCTCAGGACAGAAAGTCAACAGGAACAAATCGAATTTTCAAACCTCCCCTAACACCACAACAACTAAAAAAAATACTATTCATAATGAACTTGAAATTCAATATACAACATACTTAGGAACTTACCTGGGCTGTCCTATTATCAGTGGTCGCACAACAAAATATGACTTTAACGAGCTATTAAACACTACAAAGGCCCAACTGAATAAATGGAGGCCTAATTGTCTCTCGCAAGCGGGTAGGTGTACACTACTCAAAACAACAATTTCAGCAAAACCACTACACCTTATGCAATGTTTCCTACCACCCAAATCAGTACATGTGGAATTAGATAGGATTAACAGAAAATTTTTTATGGAACAAAGGTCTATCACATAAACCGCTTATAAGCTGGTTCGAAATCTATAAAACAAAGGAAAATGGGGGATTGGGCCTCCGAAAATCAAAGGACATGAACTAAGCATAATTATAACTGAAGCTACTTTGGAAAATCCTTGCGGAGCCTTGTAACCATGTGTTTCCATAATAAATGAAAAATATCTAAAAGGACAAAGCATATTAAATTACCACAAGAAAAGTGGAGCCTCTTGGCAATGGACCCAACTAACCAAACTAATACCGCTATTAAAGGAAGGAATCAAATGGTCAATTGGCAATGGTGATAACATTAATTTCTGGACGGACCACTGGTTCGGAAACACTCCCCTCATTAACATAATATCTGACACTTAGCAAATAAACATAAATACTAAAATTCAACATTTTTCGACAGACACTAAGACTTGGGATGCAGGGAAGCTGCGAGACACAGTGAAAGACACTATACACAATGAAATAGTTGAGTCCATCCTCACAGTTCTGATACCCAAGCACATACACATAGATAGGTTGTACTGGAAATGGAGCCGTAATGGATGGTTCTCTACTAGCTCAACAATTGAAATGATCAATGCCAGGAAGCACCATCAAAGATCTGATATGAGTTGGATCTGGCATATAGAACACCATCTAAAATAAAAGCCTTTATCTGGAAAATCACCAAGAACCGAGTCCCCACTTCGGCAAGACTTGCTTCTCGTGGTTTTGACATTCCAACTAATTATCCACAATGTGATTCTCACTATGAAGACCTCACTCACCTACTATGGTCCTGCCCGGTTTCGCAAAATGTTGTCACTTGGATGAACCCATCTCTATTTGTTACTATAAACACAAGCTTCACACAAGGAACTGACCTCAATGACACCCTACAACAAATCAAAAATAAAATAGGAATGGATCGTTTCACTAAGCTCGTCTTTCCTTGATGGAGCATATGGTACTTTCGAAACAAAACACTATTCGATAACATTAAACCAGACCCAAGGAGTATCTTATCATTTGCAAAAGAACAAATATTCATGTGGAAATCGACAAAAAATCTGGACGAAGGTACGGAAACCCAACACAAAGGGAATCAACATCCAGCAACAAGGACTGAACGAAAAAGAAGGCGAGCTAAATGGGTCCCTCCGAAACCCGAGAATCACAATTAAATTTCGATGGTGCTATGGGATCTTCTGGGCAATGATACTATGGATTTATCATCAGAAACTATAAAGGTGAACCAATATACTATGGGGCTGGGCCTTCTCCATTCTCCTCTGTCTCAGGCACCGAGGGCCTATGACTTTGGAAGGGTTTACAGGCGGCCCGTATACTGAGGAACATAACAAGATTAGAGATCAAATGAGATAATATTATGATCATTAACAGCCTTAAAGGGATTGGACAGCCAACGAGTGACTCTGAAATGATTGTCTAAGACAGTCTAGTCACGCTTGGCTTCTTCAATTTCATAGAGATTCGTCATGTTTATCGGGAAGCTAACCGTGTTGCGGACCTTTTATCGCACCTAAACGTTGCCTTCCATAGCCCTACGACACCTCACAACTCTAAGCTTCATGATTTCATCATCGGATGTTCTTGACTCCTATGATTTATCCTTTCAGCCAAATTATTGTCGTTTAAAAAAAAAAATTGAAAACGTTGGTGGGGCCGTGGGGGTGGGGGTGGGTAATTGACCAATTGGCCCTGCCCGTATTGAACAACAACGTGAGCCGATTGAAGCGAGCCAGCAGCTTGCGGAAGTAGGAGCCGAGCCAAGACTGTTTCACCATCATCGAGGGGTAGCATTTTTTTTTTTATTATTAAGTAAAAATTCGACGCCCGGACAGGCCTCCGGGCGTCGAGAGGCCGAAAATTTCGGCGACGGATAAACCGTCAGTACAAGCGAAAGATAAAGACATAACACATAAGCCGAAGACCAAATTACAACATAAATGCAGTAAAGGCGCAGACTAGTACTAATGCTGGAGGAACGGATGCAGTGTGCGACATTGCTGTTGTCAGTTGGTAGAGGCACGCAGGGGATCCCTGGGGAACTAAGTGGAAACCTCAGATTTGGACTCTGAAATCAAGAGCCTTCAGGTTTCGATCACGTCCACAACCTCTCGCACATCGACAAAGGAGAAAAACACCGCTCGGAAAACTGCTAGCCGAAAGCCTAACTGCACCACAAGCAACTGGTCCCAAGCTATAATTTATTCAAACATATAAATAATACAGTACGGGTTTTCTCTTCTTTTACCTTTATTTAAAGTCTTCGGGCTCCTTTGGGCCCAAGCAAAAAACTTGGGCCCAAAGGACAAGGTATCGGGCCGGACTAAGAAGATATCGGGCCACCACGGGCACACGACTACATAAGTGAATGACCTACGACATCAGGCAGAAGGAAGCCCAGGAGAAGCACCGGCAAACCACCCGCCACCGGACCTGACCGGCGCCGACGAGGCTAGACGGATTCCACCAGGCCATCTAAACAATACCCCAAGGCAAACCCGGCAAGGAGGTTTTCTTCCTCAATTTTCTATCGGAACCCCAAAACCATTGAAGCCCCAACCCAACTGCATCGGAAAGAAAGAGTCCCGACCCACAACCCCACCAAGCCCAAGCCGACAGGAATCTAGGACTCCCACCGGACCAAGAGCGCGGCCAGAGAAGAGGGAGGTTAGACAATCGAAGGAGACAAGATCAGACACCGATGATACACCAGGGCGGCACCGAGGAGCCTCAGACAAGAGTCGAAGGAGAAGCGGTGCCGAAAGGCTGCAAAAACCGACCCAAAGAACCACACGGAAGGCAAATAGACAAGACTGGGTACAAAAATTTTTATTTGGAGGATTAATTTGATGAGATAAGATGATAGAAATTAGGGAATTCACCAAAAGATTTTGGGGGCGAAAGGATGAACCCGATCGAGAGTTTCTCTCTCCTAAGAGAGAGAAGCTCTCTTTTTTTTATACAGTATATAATGGTAATCGAGGGGTAGCATTATCAACACTCAACAACATATTTAAGATTTTGTTTTTTTCACACAACATAAAACTTTGGATTGAGTCATATTCTCCTAAATTCCTAAAATTCCTAATTGCATTTTTACAAACAAAGTCATATATTTAAGAGGGTTGAAAAGAAACAACCCAAAATAACGTAAAATAGTTAATTACAAGAGTAAATTACAGAAAACCACCCTTAAATTAGGTGAGTTTTCACAAAGCCACCCTTAAAATAAAAGGGATATTGACAAGATAAGTTCACCTAAATTACACACAGTCCTTTTCATTTTTTTCTAACAATTGCACACAAAGTCCTTTCCAAAAAAAATCGATCCCCAACCCATCATCCATGGAACGTCATCCTTCATTTCACGCTATCAAGAACATCTCGTGTGCTTTCAATAAGCAACCAATAGCAGCAATATTTTGGAGTTTTAAGGTCCATTTGATAGAGAGTTCTATAGATATATTAACTTTAAGGTAAGAAATTTCATTATAATTTGTTTTTGATAAGCTTTCGGAGAAGAAATTGTGTGTTTTAGAGTTTGAAATTGACATTAAAATTGATGAAATTGGTTGTTTTTTTGTGTCTTTTGTTTGATTTTCGTTGATTTGAGTATTGTTTGAGTTGAATTATGAGTACAAATTGGAACAAAAAACGAAAGATATTGGTTGTTTTGTTTGTGATTTGGGTGCGATTTTTTATGTCGTTTCTGTCAGGCATAAATCTCGTGAATTGCTGTCTGTGTTGAGGAGGCTCAGTTGCTGTCACCGAGCTGATGATGGAAGCTCAATTGATGTCACCGAGCTGATGATGGAAGCTCAATTTCTGTCACCGAGGTGATAATGGAGGCTCGGCTTCTTTCACCGAGGCTTTGATGAAGGCTCGTATAAACCTGTCGAGCTCCATCATGTACCTCGTTTCTACCTGCCGAGCTCCTTCTTTCGACGGTTTTTTCGAGCGAAGACCAAAAATCGTCATTCAATAATCATGTAAAGCAAGCGATATACCAATTCGTGTGTCGATCAATAGATATTTTGATTAATTTCATCGATTTTCGGCTGTTTTCAATCAAAACAATTCGTTTGACAGATTTAGGTTTTGATTCGAGAAAAGAGAGTTTTGAGCCTTTTTGCAATGTGTTCGGAAAAAATGAAAAGGACATGCGTGCAATTTACTTGAAATTATCTTATCAATAGTCATTCAGACATCTTGCCTCTAGCCTCACTCAAAGTTATATCGTATTGTAAAATATTTGCAATATTGTATATATGTTTGGCTTTATTTTATCCTTTGTCTATTCCATATATATATATATATATATATAGGGGGACTTTCCGGTGAGTACACCCCTTACCATGAAACGGGGGGACAAATATGGAGCGTTGGATAGAGCGAAATGGACGGTTATAGATGAGGGTGTATATTAGAAATTAGGGTGAGAAATAGGCAGAAGAAATTGGCTTCCACGTTCATAGGAATAAATGTGGAAATTTAATTTTAAAAAAAAAAAGAAGAAAAGAAGATAACTAACCGTATCTTTGAAATTTTAAAATCAATTGAATAAAAAAAGGGGGATTGAAGATCCTCCTGGAGAGCGGAAACGTAAAAAATTAAGAACCGATCAATGACAACTACAAAGAATTTGGTAGAAGAAAACTGGTGTTAATAATATATGAAGATTTGGGTCTATAAAAATGAATACTCAATTACCAAAATATGAATAGTAAGAAGCATCGATGAATTTGTGCTTCTCTAACCCATATTGTGTGTATAAAATAAATATATGAATATTTAGGTTTATAAATATGAATACTCTATTACCTAAATACGAATAGTAATAGGCTTGAGTCTATAAATACGAATACTAAATTTGAGAGATCCATAGACATGTAAAAATCAAATTGTGATGTACACTGATCGACATGAACTTTGATTTGTAGAAGGAATTACACAGAGGAAAATCTCTCTAACTAGTCTTCGGTTCCAACAAGTATTCATATCTTAATGGGTTAAATATTCACATTTTTCATTCTAAATATTTGTTTCTAATAAGCAAAATATGAATGTGAATATAGGTATTTTTCTTCTTTAATTTCTCAATTTTAACGGTTAGAGTGAAATTAAGGATGATGGGATGTTTTGGAAATCTATATTTAGATCCATCCTTGTCATTTACATATCGATGGCAACGCGGATCCTCTACTTCACAAGTTTGTATCACTTAGTGCTTCACAATTTTGATTGGTCCACCTAAAATCATTTTTATTTATTTTTTAAATAAAAAATCAGTGATAATTATTAATCTGTTTATTTTTTAAATAAAAAATTAGTGATAATTATTAATCTGATTAGTAATTGTTAGGTTAATCAATGAATTAAAATTGCAGTACAGTGCCGTCCTTTGTTGATACAAATTTATTAGGGTAAATTTTTTTTTTTATCAACTAGTAATATACTGTGATCGATCAATGGAGGAGTCTTGTTCGAACTTGAAATTGTCTTCATGTGTTCAATTCGTGTAGTCTTATTCGATCTTCAAATAGCGGTCTAATTGTCTTCGTTTGTTCAATCAGTCCACGAGTTGATGCTTTAGATGCTTTTTTTTTTTGTAGTTCGTTACCGATCTGATAGTTGCGATTCATCACAAGGAAGTGGTGGTAAGGGAGTATAAATTTCAGTAAGTTGTAATGTTCTTCCCGCATCCTTGTTTTAAAATTGCAGTACAGTGCCGTCCTTTGTCAATTACAAGTCCCGCGCGCATCCTTGTTTTAATTTGCTAATTTGCTAATTGCTATTCTGTTGTAAATTTTAGATTGATTCAACCATAACTAATAATGTTCTTAATAATATTAATTTCAGTTGGTATGGATGCTATTGTGAAAGAAACACAACCTTGTCGTCGTTTGGATTTCGATCAAGACAACACTCTTGCAGATTCTTGCGTAGATAATGAAACAGTGGAATCGTTTCATAGCAAAATATCGAGGGAAAGCATTCCCACAGTTGGTATGGAGTTTGAAAGTGAAGATGCTGCTTATGAGTTCTACAATGCCTATGCATTGGCTGTTGGCTTTTCTATTTGAAGGGGCATACGTCATATACATAATAAGACAGTGCTAGATAGAACATTTGTTTGCTCATGTGAAGGTAAACGTGGAAAAGATAAACGAGATGATGCCTACAAATCCCACCGTGCAGAGACAAGATTCGGTTGTTCGGCTATGTTGAAAATTAGTTGCCGTCAAGCATGCAAATATCGCGTTGTTAACTTCATTGCTGAGCATAATCATAATTTGGCATCACCATCTAAAGCTCATTTGTTTAGATCCCATAGAAAAGTGTCAATGTCTCAAGCATTAGAAGTTGATATGGCTGATAGTTCTGGTATTGCTCCAAAAAATGCGTATGAGTTCATGGCTAGGCAAGCCGGAGGTCGTGAAAATCTTGGATTTTGTCACGTGGACTACAAAAATTATTTGCGATCTAAGCGCAGTGTGGAAATGAGATCAGACGACACGGGTGGTGTTCTAGAGTACTTGCAAAGGATGAAAGTAGAAGATCCGGGCTTTTTTTTATGCTATTCAAGTAGATGAAGATGATATGATAACTAATATATTTTGGGCCGATGCAACAATGATAGTCGACTATGAGGATTTTGGCGATGTGATTTGTTTTGATACTACTTATCGGAAGCATAAGGATGGTCGACCTATTGCCTTATTTTTTTGGGTGAATCATCACAGACAAACTACCATCTTTGGAGTTGCGTTATTATATGATGAGACAATAGGTTCGTTTGTGTGGTTATTTGACACATGTTTTAGAGCTATGGGTGGAAATCTACCAAAGACAATATTAACCGATCAAGATAAGGCAATGTCAAGTGCACTGGCTTCTCAGTGGCCATAGACTCATCATCGACTTTGTATATGGCATATCTTCCAAAATGCAGCAACTCATTTGAGTAGTGTTTTTTCAGAGTACAAAGAATTTGCTAGAGATTTCAGTAATTGTATTTATGAGCATGACCATGAGGAAGACTTCTTGGAGGCTTGGAGTCGAATGCTTGAAAAGTATAATCTGCAAAATAACACTTGGCTGCAAAGGATGTTCAAAATCAAAGAAAAGTGGGCTCTAGTTTATGGGCGGGATATGTTTTGTGCAGCCATGATTACCACACAACGAAGTGAAAGTATGAATCGAGTCATCAAGCAATATGTTAGTTATAAGCATGACCTGAGAAGGTTTTTTGAACATTTCGAAAGATTGCTTAATGATCGTCGTTATGGTGAGACTATGGAGGATTTTAAGGCTGACCAAAGTAGAGTGGCGTTGTCTTTTCCTGTCAAGATGTTGAAGCATGTTGCTGGTATCTATACACCTACGGTTTTTACATTGTTTCAGGAACAACTTTGTAAAGCTCATGATTGCCATCTTGAGATTATTAGCGAGGCAGGATTGGTCGTGAAATATCTTATCAAGCCTTCTGAAAAGCATCACACGTATATAGTTTCTTATGACGAGGCAAATGAAACTACATGCTGCACTTGTAAGAAGTTTGAGTTTGCAGGCTTGTTGTGTGGGCATATTCTCAAGGTATTTACTTTTCGAGGTATCATGGAAGTTCCAAGCAAGTACATTCTCAAAAGATGGACAAAAGATGCCAAAAAAGCAAATGTTAGAGCTGTTAGTCATAGTTCAAATGGAGTAGATTCGAAAACAGCAGCTGGAAGGCGTTATAGGGACTTGTGTCGTCTATCTACTCGCTTGTTTACAAGGGCTGCAAAATCTGAAGAAGGATACACCGTTGTGAAAGAAAATCTTCTTAATTTGTTAGGAAACCCGGATATTAACTCAAGCCAGATGTTAAGAGACCTTCACTCAAACTCGGCCAAGAGGCATGAACAATCTGGCTCAGAGAGTGGTCGCCTAGGCACAGAAAATGATTCTGGTCCTAATATGCCTATAAATTGCAATGCAATTGCAGAGAAAGTTAAAGGCATAAAACCGAAGCAAAAATCTGGATCTCAATCAAGTAAAAGACCAAAGGGTCCACTTGAAGCAGCAAGAAGGAAGAAAAAGAAGTATCAACATATCCAATTGCCCGATAAGGATCTACAATGTCCTATGGCCAATGACAAGGAGCAATATACCATCCCTCTCCAGCCTGCTGGTGTAATACACTCAAACTTATCATATCTCCTTTTACATTGAGATATTATTAGTATAAATAGTTCTTGATAGTTTACATTCATTAATGCAGCCTATGCAGGGGAACCATATCGTTCATTGGGCTGGAAGTGTTTCTCAAGAGTCGCCATATGTTATTCATCCATGGGAATCAACCCAATATAATTTATCTATTCCTTTGGAATATAGCCAGCTTAATATGAATGCCAACTCACAGCCTGTTCAAACTAATCTGCGGTTTCAACCTAGCCAAACACCAACTTATCATCAAGCTGAAGCAAACACTCACTTTCCATATGCCAAAGAGTACTGGGGAAACTAAGGTGAAAATGAACCTGCAGAAACTAACATTCTACCTCTTTAACATTGTCTACATTTCGACTTTGTGTGCTAATGATGTTTGAACATATATTCAGGTTGCAGGTTGGCTTGCTAGATGATGTTGGAGTGTATTGAACTCGCTAGAAGTTGGTGTTTCATGAAGACCGATAGGCTTTGGGTTTTCTAGCTGAATTTGTTACTATAAGTTAATTTAGTTATTATGTATTCTCAATTAAACTTATCCAGAGTTTGATAAAAAAAAAAATATGTGTGTGAGTTACTATAAGTTGATTTAGTTATTATGTACTCTTGGTTAATTGGTATTGGTTTATTGGACATGGTAGTACACATTCAACGTTATTTCATTTTTTATTTGCTAAAGATATTTTGTTGAGCAGTGCTCTTGTTTAATTTCAATTACTTGCCCTTAATTGGTTACTTTGAGCACTTGATGTCTTTTAATTTCTGTAGTTCATTTGAGATGCAAAAGTGACAGAATGATAGTTAAACTGCAGTAAAATGGTAGTTAGTGATCTATCTAGAGTTATAAGCTTCAGCTTTGGCCTGGACCCTTTTGTTGTCATAGGTGTTGTTTTCCAAAGTCAAGATAGAAATTTGAATTGTCTAATGTTCATTGATGTTTGACCTCTTGTTGTTGGTCAAAAATTGTGTCTTTTGTCAAGATCTAAGCATGAACTATCAGGATAATTGTTTATTTTACTTGGAAATTTGAGTTTGTACATGAATGTTTCCTTGGGTTTTGTTTAGTGAAAAATGATATGAAACATTACAAACCCTTCTGCCGCCTTAACTTTCTGCTGGTGCAATCTTTCTTCTTGCAAAGCCTTCTTTTTTCTTTTGGCTTCTTCAGCGGCTGCATCACTTATTTCTCTGCAGTGATGCTTGACCTCCTCCTATTAATATAGAGGCAGACTTATCTTTTCCAGCCAGCAATTCTGTTTCCAACATTGATATGTGATTCCTGACCTCCTTCTATTGGAAGGGAAACTTGTAACCATATATAAGGTTTGGATATGTTTTAAACTGACATGGTTTTTGACAAATTTTCATGTATTCGGGTATTTTCCTTCTACAATCACAACTACTCTTAATCTATATAGATAGTATACAGGCTTATATGGGATTCGAACCCATAGCTTTGTGCCGAAGCACAATACTCTACCGATTGAGCTAATAAGCCAAGCTTTATTAGTGATATCATGACAACACTCTAATAAGTTCTGAAAGCCAAGCTTTATTATAGCGAGATGAATAAAAATTAACCATATGATAGCTAATCACAGGCTTCACCAGAAGACAGAACCTCAAACAGTTCCGAAGCATGCACAAATAGACACACAACAGTGCTTGCAAAAATCTATACCAAACATTATCTTGAAGCTCCTGAGATCGATTTAGCCTGCAACTCTTTGGCCTGAACCTCAAACTCCTTAGCCTGCAACTCCTTTTCTTTCTTTTTCAAATCCTATTCAGAAAGTCTAAGCAATTAGTTAAACAAAGACATTGAATATGAGAAGATTACATTGGACTGTAAGATCGATTTCCATTTTTTTTTATCAAAACACAACAAATTGCATTAGCTTGAAGCTTCGGCCCAAATCAAGGCATTTACATTTGGTGGCAACAGTCCAACATCATCAAAGATTATAGAAGACTCAGCCTGTCAGCCATATCAATTTTTGCTAAGCTATGTGCTACTCGGTTTGCACATCTATGAACATGAGAACAAACACAAATCTCTAATTGTTCAAACAACTCAAGCAACAACGAGATTAACAACCTAAATTGAATAATGGTAAAAGCAATTTGTTTTTTTGATCGGAGTAAAAGCAATTTCTATGAAATCTAAACATTAGAACCCTAAAACCTAAATCAACCATCTAGACTAATTTTAGTAATCCAGGAAACTTTGAAATCCAAAGTTTGGCGGTGGTGGCTTCGTCTCCCCGCCAAACCTAAATCAACCATCGTCGATTGAAGCAACAGGGAAGGACACCATCGCCTCTTTCATGAAACAACAGATGTGGAAAAAGAGGGCAAACGTTTTTTTCTTCTTTTTTTTCTCTCTCTACAACTTTCTTCCCTTTAAATTTCTCTGCATTTTTTATTTTAAAAAAAAAGAATTAAAAATGATTCCACGTGGACCAATAAAAATTGTGAAGCAGTAAGTGATACTAATTTGTGAAGCAGAGGATCCGCATTGTATCGATGGGGTATGCAACAAAAATGTTTTACGTCTTTTTAGTTTTGTAAAGAGATGTAGTTATTTGTTCCCCCCCCCCCCCCCCCCTAATTAATTAAATATTTTTTCCTAAAAAAACTGCTTCCCTTTTTTCCTGGTTTTATTGTGCACCACACCTCCACCACTCCCCATACACCGTCATCTATTACCATCGATCACAATGGATCTAACGCTCCAGGATTGTCCCCCCGTTACACCGTAAGGGGGTGTTTCACCGGAAAGCTATTATATATATATATTTTCAATCCTTCAATCTCTATTTCATTGAAATTTTATTAAAATATTTTTAATTTCGTTGATTAACATTGTTAAGTCAAGGTTTTTTTTTTTACTTATATAGAATAGGTTTAACCCCACCCCGTTTGTTTTTTTATAGAGAAAGGTAATGATTTACCTTGATAAATCTAGTCTATATTTAACTTGAAATTCATTAGTTACTATTCTAATCATTACCCTTATTTCTCAATTTAAGTAAAACACTGATAATGGCTTACCTTGCATATGTTTTGTCTTATTTACATTGTCTTGCATTTGGAGTATTCGAGTTCGGAATCTACGCTATGTTTATTCTGCAGTTTTATAATCTGAGCTTAAAGGGAGGCTTGAGAGATCCGGAAGAGATGGTTTTGGAGCATAAGAGAGGCCTAGGAAGGGTCATCAAGGGAGCTAAGGAGCGTAATGTCGAAGACAAAGAAGAACCGCGGAGCCAGAGTAGAGGCACCCGCCACTATTATACCTGCCCCGCCGGTCATGCGGGTTCAGCAAATCAAATTTCGTCCGAAGATATTATTGTTAGTTTATTATTATTTTATTCTCTAGGGTTTTGCCCGAGACTATTAGGTTATTTCTATTTTATTTACAACCGTGGGTGGCATGGTATTGTGTGGGAGAACAATAGAGAGAGAGAGAGAGAGAGACGTTGATTATGAGTTGCTAAACTCATAGTTTTGTCTATGATTCGAAGACATGGTTGGTTGAATTGTGAGGATTTGATTTCATATTGTTATTCATGAGTTATTTCATTATCTTTATTCTTCATTGTTAAGTATTTGCACATGTTCTCTCTATCACTGATCATCTAGACAGAAACTGTATCTTTGCTAGCAGGCACGGAACTAGAAATAAATTTTGGGATATGCTGAAATGGTCTTATATATTGAACAAATTTTAAGAGTTATTAATATCACATGTACATCTATACACACCTAAAAAACTACTGTAATAAAGAGGAAAAAAAAATAAACAATGAACATATTTTTTAAGACAAAATTTTAAAAAATATATATATGAAACTTACTGATTTACTGAAGACAAAATGTAAAGAAAAATAAGAAAGGCTATGGGGTTGGCGGGGGGAATCGAACCTGCATGGCCTTCAATACATCCATATTGGAGGTACCTCATCAACCAACTAGACTGCACTCTCTTTATGATACAATCTTACTACTAATATAATATGTTCTAAATTATTGGGGTGGGCTGCAGCAAAGCCCAGCACACCCCTAGATCCGTGCATGTTTGCTAGCGATTCCTTTCGTGAGATCGGTATCTTTGTGGTAAGCAAGGAAAATTGATCTAGTGAAAGCATCAATTGTCTCTGTAGGATGTTGACTATTGGTTTATATTGGTTTCTATGAGATTAGGGTTAAAAGCTCTACAACTTTGCAATTTTTTGATTCCTAATTGCATTGAGATTGATATTGCTAATTGGCCATGAGCTTGGGTCTTTATGTTGTTCTATGTTGTATTTCATAGAATATAATGTAAGTGGTTGTCCCTTTATTGATCAATCTATCTAAGACAAGTCGACGTAAATTTTGATATCAATTGCTTTGCATTGATTGAGAATAACATTGAAATCATTCCAAGGATCATGAACTCCAACCATTGTTAAGAATTGCAGGTGAAGCGTTTTCGTTATATTATTACTACTTCGCAATCATTACTTCTTTTGTTTATTTGTTTGTTTCACTTGTTTCCCACATTCTTATTGCTACTTATTTGAGAATCGATCATCATAAGAACTACAATTCAATCTTCTCTGTGGGATCGAATCCTTACTTTTCTACTATACTAATCTTTTTTTAGCATTGAGTTAGGATATTATTTGCATTTGGGGGACCAAAACCAACGACACCACACCTGGTTAACCACCACCAAGCACCAACATTTTTTTTTCAGTGATGTACATTTTATGTCTATAACTAAAATTCTCATATTTAACTAACATTTTTTATTTTTAAAGAAATTGTATATATATTTTTTTAATAAAACACCTTTTTTAAAAAAAAAAAAAAGGCATTGTATATAGTATATGTTCTATAATCATTTTATTTTTGGTTGGGAAATTAGAATATGTTGAAATAATGACAAGACATTGTATTATACTTTTTCAGCCTTTAAAATATGTTAAAATAAAATATCATCGAAAAATTATAACATTTGGTTAGAGAATAGAAAGTGGTTGTTCATTTGATCCATGGATCTCGATCCGAGGAGTTGGCATAGAGGGAGTGCTGACAGCCATGCCAGATATGAAATCGTCGATCTGCTCCATGAATCTGCGCTCCTCCATGGATCTACTCGAAGTGAGGCCTCGTCTCGGAATGAGGAGATAATTAGGTTCGGTGTATTTTTTGGTATTAAAAAAAAGTGGACAATTATTTAAATAAATCTAAAACTTGGATATTCACCTAATTTAGGTCATTAAATGTGGACTAGAAACTAATTTTCTCTTCTTCTTTTTTTATTGAAAATATAAAAAAAAATATGGTTACCATGCTTCTAATCTTCAAATGTCAATAACTTTTTACTTAGGTATCAAATTTAGGCATATAATATATTAAAACGAAGATATTGATGGAAGAAACACATTTAGACTATTCGTTCGAGACACGCAAGGGGGTCTAATGAACCCCTGCACCCCCTTTGTGTCGGATGAGGATTCTCTCCAAATAAATCTATCCTAATAACATCCTAATAAAATAATCCTAACCATTGAAAAAAATAGAGAGCTAAGATTAGATGGCGATTGAAGCCTTCTCCTCTGGTTAGAGTCCAGTTGGATCCGAATTCCTTTGGGTCCACCCTTATATATACTCTGTTCGACAATACATAATGAGCATATTTTTAAATGCTCTTTATACATATTATAATCAATCAAAATCTTTTATAAAAATCAATAACATACCAATTATAACTAATACGGAGTAAAAATTACGACAGTCACTATCTAGGAAATATAAAAGCCCGGTTGAAAAAAAATACTGTATCACCTAAAAATCAATATGTTCAAACTAGCTAGGCCGCTAGCTAGGGAGTATTATATAATACCAAATCTGAAGATATTAGGTTGGGTTTTCAAATTAATTAGAGTATGTTGATTGTATTGTTGACCACTGAGTACATCAACTAAAACCATATTGGAGAAGCAAATGATCCGAAGGGGTAACTCACCTACCCACTCCTCGCTCATCATGTTTCTCTACCTATCTCGCCTACCCCCAACACTCGGGGATATGTAATTGAATATATTTATGATAAAGTTAATTTGTTCTAATATTATAATTATAATATATAAACTACTTATAATAAAGTAATAATGTGTCGACTTGTTTGTCTCAATTATTGGTTTTGAATGAAGGGATTCCAAATGCAATTATAATTATCATTTCAATTCATAGCAAAATTCAAGCGTTTTGTGTATAAATTCATAAAAATGGATCTGAGATCTATCGCTCCACTCTTTTGAAGTAAGAAGATAAAGTAATAAACGTTTTGGCTAGATACACCGCAAATCTCCACGTCCTTGAAGACGTGCATGCACGTCCTTAAAGACGTGCAAGGGGGTTTACAGACACCCGAGCCCGGACGTGCAAGCCCGTCTACTAAAGACGAAGAGGACGTGTCTCTTCGTCTTCCCCATCCATCCTCTTCCTTCCTTCGTCTGCCAATCGAGAGAGAGAGGTCGCCGACTGAGAGAGAGAGGTTGCCGGAGCCAGAGAGAGAGAAAGAGAAAGAGATCGAAACAGAGAGAGAGAGAGAGAGAGAGAGAGAGAGAGAGAGAGAGAGAGAGAGAGAGAGAGAAACACAGAGAGATGGAGCTGGAGAGAGAGGTGGTGGTGGAGTTGGCGGTGTTGATGGAGGAGACAGCGGCGGTGGTGGAGCCAGTGGCTGAGGAGGGTGGTGCTGGGGTGGAGCAGTGGGGGAGGCGGTGGCGGTGGAGCCGGTGGCCAGGGGTGGTGGTGGGGCGGCGCCCATGGAGGTTGAGGAGGGTGGTGGTGGTGACGGTGGTGGTGGTGGAGCAGCAGAGGCGGCATCGGCCGGTGGTGGTAGTGGTGATGGCGGCGGAGTGGCGGAGGCGGACCTATTACCGCCGCGGAAGCGGAGGACTATTGAGGTTTCGCCGGTCTCGACCCCACCAGTATGTTCTTTGATTTATTTATTTTGTTTGATTTATTTTTATAGTTTTATAATATCGTTTAGATTTTAATATAGTATTATAATATAATTTGATAGATTATAATTAGTTTTAGTATATAGTTTGATAGATACTATATAATTTGATAGATTATATAGTTTTAGTATATAGTTTGATAGATACTATATAGTTTGTATATTTTGATAGTTTTCATTAAAAAACAATAAAAACGATTAATATATATTACTAGATATTAAAACATATTAAAATATATTAAAATACAATAAAAGACATTAAAATAAATTAAAATAAAAACATTAAAATATATTAAACTACATAGAAATCAATTCTAATTGAAAGACAATGAAAACATTAAAATATATTAAAATACATGGAAATAAATTAAAATTGAAAGAAAATAAAAACATTAAAATATAATAAAATATAATAAAATACATAGAAATAAATTTAAATTAAAAGAAAATAAAAATATTAAAATATATTAAAAGACATTAACAGATATTAAAATACATTAAAAGATATTAAAATATATTAAAAAACATTATAACATATTAAAATACATAAAAATAGTTAACTGGATAAAATAAAAAACCTTAAAAGTAACAGGTTCTCAACATTTCATAATAACAGGCAGGGAGGCTCATGAGGGGGGATGGTACCCTCCGGCCCGTTACATTCGTCGACCAGACAGCGGTCAGCTAGATTCCAGAGGAGACGGTACCCGACATTCCGACAGCCACAGTCGACGATCTGCTTGCGTCTGCAGAGCGGTACCAGCAGTCGATGGGGACCCCCCGGCCGACGAGCACGACAGCTTCTGGAAGGGTCTGCCAGCTTGGGATCCTTCTAGCGATGCGATGATGGGGTTGCAGCCTTCTTTAGAGACCCGCTGATGTTTTGAGTAGCTGCATTACTAACGTAGTCGTTGGGCGACGGGCCGACATGGGTAGACCGCCTACTCGTGTTCCACCCACCATCCCGGAGGCATCTACTTCAGCCGTTCCGGAGACTTCTACTTCAGCCGTGCCGGAGGCTTCTACTTCAGCCGCTCCAGAGGCTTCTACATCCGGCACCCACGAGGCCGAGCCTTCGACCTCCCCCACACCAGCGGCGATCTCCTTGGCCTCTGCAGATGATGTGATCCCTGACGTCGTTGAGGAGGCTGACGACGGTCAGGAGGGGCAGGCTGAGGGCCAGGGGGGCTCACAAGTAAAGCCCGAGCCCATCCCTGCGCAGGCTACCGCACCGGATGTGCAGGTCGACCCTTTGTTGCCGCCGGGAGATCTGCTTGTGTCTTACAGGCATCGTTGTCCTATCTTGGCATCATTCGTTCACATGTCTCCCCATGACCTCGCCGACACCTGCTAACAACCCTCAATCAGCAACCCTTGGTGTAGCCTGCATCGGAAACTAAGACCATTTTGTCGCGGTACGACTTCAAACGTCTTTTTTTATTACCTATTCTTGCTTTTCATATATATATGTCAATACTCTAACTCTAATTTTCCGTTCTCATAGATCTGGTTGCGTCCTAACGCTCCTATTCCGCCGCCTCCGCCAGAATGGGTCGCACATCATCATCCGAGCGTCGAAGGATGGGATGCTCCGTTTCAAGCTCAGTTTGAGAGATTTCGAGCCTTGGGTGTCGAGTCAGGCCACCCTTTACTATTTTCCTAGATTTTATTCCACCAGTTTATTAAAATTATGAATGTTAACCTTTTTTTTCCGTTCCTTTTAACGTTATTCGCATATTATCTGAATGAAAACCTTCACAATTATTGTTTTCTATTTAATTTGACCCTAAATCCTTCAACTCCACTAGCTAAACACTTCAATTTTTTCAATTAACATTACAAAACCCTCAGAAAACCTAAACCCTATACCCTAAACCCTAAACCCTAAATGCAAAACCCTAACTAGGGTTTGCACGTCCTTAACAACGTGTTTGGACGTCCTTCCACCGACGAAGCTTTTCCGCCGCCTCCGCTCCTCCACGATTTGCCGATTCAAATCCGCGATTCCGTCAGGATGGTGCCGCCGGAGCTCGTCCTCCTCTGTGAAGCCCGAGATCTGCTGAAATTGTATCATCGTCGCCTGGCCTCGTCGTCGATTACTTCCTTTCTGCAATTGGCAAAGACGATCAGAGGTCCAAGGCGTCGTGTGCTCCTTCAACATCGGCGTCCTGTATCCGGTCGTCCTCCTCGATTCCACCGATCTGCGATTCAGATATGCGATTTCAGATCTTAAAGCTTCGCCGATTTCGTCGCCTCCGCTCCTCCACGATTCCACCGCCTCCGCTCCTCCACGATTCCACCGCCTCCGCTCCTCCACGATTCCACCGCCTCCGCGCCACCAGTTCTAAGCACGAGAGGATCCGATTTCAGCACTCTTCCGCCATTTTTGCCGATTTCAGCACTTTTCTCGAAAATGACAATGGCCACCGACCTGCTTGCTGAACCATGGTCACCGCAGATGTGGGGGAGAAGTAAGAACGGGGTCGAGAAGGGAGCTGCAGTCACCGGTGGCGGGTGAAGAGTTGTCGGTGATGCCGGGCGCGAAAGAGGATGAGCTGGTTTGGTCGTCGGCGTGGCTGCTTAACATCTCCGACTTCCAGATTCATAATAAGACCCAACGCTATTCCTCTTCTTCCTTCACCTTCATCTTGAAACGTGAGTCTTTCTTCCTTTTACCTTACTTTTTTTGTAGTCTTAATAGTTAATGCAATTTCTCTTCAGCCGAATTCATGGTGGGAGGGCTCATAAAATTCCTTTGATTTCAATTTCCTTCTCTTTCATGGATTAATTTACAGGTATATATAAAGTTAAGATGGATTTAGATTTTTTTTTTGGGGGGGGGGGGGGGGGGGGGGTAAATTGCATCTACCTTTCACCAATGTTCCATTTACGCGGTTTGAGTTAGGATATTGACGATTTCAGCAATTGCTGAAATGCGGACGATAGTTTCAACCATTGCTGAAATGCGGAACCATCTTCCAAGTAATATTGATTTTCTGGCAATAATACTAATTTTCAGCAAGTAGTGATGCCTTTGTATCTGTTTTCTGAGATGATATTTGCTTATTTTGACAGAATCAGTGTATTCTGTATGGATTGATTTTTATACAAATTTCAGCAAGTAAAATGACACACTTTTAGTAATATCTTGCAAAATCTGAGCTACCATTTTTTATGTCAGCGAATTCTCGTAAGCAATTACATTTTTGAACACTAGATATTCTCGTCCGCATTTCAGCAATAACAATTTTCAGCATCAACAATGTTGCTGAAATCGGGTTTTCAGCATAAACAACAGTGCTGAAATCGGGGTTTCAGCAACGCGAAAAAAAGAGGTGGGGGGCACAGGGGCACAATTTCAGCAACTTCGGTTTCAGCAGTTTCATCAACGCTAAAACCTCGATTTCATCAATAATTTCAGCATTAACAACGTTGCTGAAATCGGGGTTTCAACATCAACAATGTTGCTGAAACCGTGGGCTTAGCATCAACAACGTTGCTGAAACCAGGGTTTCAGCAACACAGAAAAAAGAAACAGTTTCAGCAACCCGAAAAATAAACTGTTGAAACATGAGGGGGGTTGATCAGCAACTCCGGTTTCGGAAACGAGAAAAAAAAACAGTAACGCGAAAAAAAACTGCTGAAACAGAGGGTGGCACAGGGGCTTCAGCAACTCTGGAAATGCGGAAAAAAAAACAAATTTTTTTTTGGTAATATGGAGAAAAAAAACTCAATTTCGATTTCAGCAGTTTTAGCAACGCGAAAAAAAACTCAATTTCGCGGGAAAAAAAACTCGATTTCAGCAACTTTATTTTTGGGGTGGACATTTTAAAATTATAAATTCATGTACAGACTTTACCTTATTAAACCAATATTGATACAATGTCTATAATTTACAAACCAAAAATTAATATGGACTCAAAATATAATTAAAAAAAGTTCGTTAAATTGGTGAATCTTCAACATCATCTCCAACTCTTTGAGCTCTCATCCATGGCTTTTAATACCAGATTTGAGCCACCTCTACCACATCCTCCACCATTGCCTCCAGGCCCTCCACCAATGGATTGATTGGGCAATCTTCACCGGATCCACAGTCGATTTGAGTGCCACATACTCATTCGGATCCACGATTGTCATCACTAGTGGCTTCCTCTGATATCATATATTGATGATGTTCCACACGTTCTAAATCGTGAAAATTTCCAATAAAACGGGTAGAAATATGTGGAATTTACTTAATTATTTAGGAAACTATACTTTTTGCGAATTGATCGAAGAACTTATAATTGTTGGATTTTTTGTCGTAACAAAAATTTCAATTAAACAAGTTTTGCTCCTACTTAGATATTTATATTTCTTTTAGTTAATCAAACGAACCCCAAGTATAATAAGACAAGATTTGATTTTATTAAAATATACTACGGCACGTGTGTATTATAGAAGTATATTATACATTTTTCTTCTCATATAATCCATATGCTTTTAGTGTTTTTTTTTTTTTTGATTAAGTAAGAATTCGACGCCCGGACAGGCCCGGGGGTCGATAGGTCGAAGAACTCGACGACGGATAAACCGTCAAAATAACCTTAAGACATAAACCAACAATAAGGCTATATATAGTGTTCATTTGACTAACAATACTTTGCTTTTTTTTTTATAAAGAAAAGACTTAAAAATACTTCGTTGAATTTAGGTTGAGTAATTTTTTTTTTTTTTATTAGGTAAAAATTCGATGCACCGGACAAACCCGATGGATTGATAGGCCGATGAAATCGGCGACGGGCAAACCGTCAATACAAGTGAATTACAAAGCAACACCAAACCAGAAAAACCAAATTACAAGAGTACAGTTACAGACACAGGCTAGTACTAACCAAGAAAGAGCAAAAGCAAAGCGTGATATCTCGTCCGTCAGTTGGTAGAGGCACTCAGGGAAGCCCTGGGGAACTAAGTGGAAACCTCATATTTGGACTCTACCGACGAGCCTTCAGGTTTCGATCACGTCCACGACCTCTCGCACGTCGACAAATGAGAAGAACTCTGCTTTACATGCTTTACACTGCTAGCCCCAAAGCCAAATAACTATACCACCTCAGCAATTCGGTAGATCTAGCATTATTTTTAATATATATATATATATATAAATATATATATATATATATAAATATATATATTTATATAAAAACTCAGCCTTGGCTCCCAAGGAGAAGCCACAAAAGTGGCCCCACCACGTGCAACTTGCCAAGCAAGAACGAGAGGTGAAGGCACAGTGATGCTTTTTTCTTTTCTTTTTTCCTTTCAGGTCCGAGTTTTTTTTTTTTTTTTCCTCTTCTTCCTCGTGCTTGGACGCCAAGGAAACCGCAGGGACTGACCAGAAGAACGCAGGGACTGACCAGGAGAACGCCGACGACAGACGCAGCCACGCAGGCCATCAGCCCTACCGGAGCTGCCGAGGAAAGCCGGGTGAAAGCCCAGCGCAGCCGAGACCAACCCACCGCAGGGATACATACACCAGCCGAGGGAAGAATCCGACCCGAAGTAGGAGGTAGCACGCCGGAGGAGACAAACCCGCCCCAAACCCGAGCCGGAGAAGTCACGGTCCTCACGGAGAAAGCACGAATGAGCAGGGAGACGACCCAAAACCCCAAGCCCCAAATCGGACAGAAACGACGACTTGAGGAGGAACTAAGAAGGATTTGGGGACGCCTAGGAGAAAGATCGAAGAGTTGGGGGACCAATTGAACAAGGAGGATGATGGATTTGGGGATAAAAATCAGAAATCAACAAAAAAAACCCACTTGATTTTGGCTTTGAAAGAATTTTGGTGATGGGTAGTCGAATGGGTTTACCATGATCTCGCTCTTCAAAAACACCCAATCAAGGGCATGCCGGCTTTACAACGCGATCGAGGCGGACGGAGCCGGGATCGGAGAAGGCCAGAGCCTAAGTGAGGCGGTCGAAACCGAGGTAGTGCGGCCGAAGCCGGGATAGGAGCTCCCTCTCTCTAAAAATCTAGAGAGAGGAGAGAGCTTTATCTCTGAGCTTGGATATCTTAGGTTGAGTAATTTTAGATTCGTGGGATATGAGTTAAGGCTATATATGTTTGTTATCCTTCCGTCACATATAAAGTAATTCATCCGTTCTAAAAATATAACTCTTTTACTATTTACGTACGTTTTCTGATAATAATAAAAATTATATAAAATATCAATTTTTTAATTGATTTTTTTAATAATCTCATATTTATTAGTAATAAATATGAGAGTATTAAAAAAAATTAATATTTTATACAGTTTTGTTCTAATATATAAGTATTTTACTTTCTTAGGATGATAAAACTATAAAATATCAATTTTTTAATTAATTTTTTTAAGTCTCTCATACTTCTTACTAATAAGTACGAGATTATTAAAAATTAATAAAAAAATTAATATTTTATATATTTTTTATCATCTTAAGAAAACGTGTGTGAATAGTAAAAAAGCTTATATTTTAGAACAGAGGGAATAATATTTTTAAAATATGTTATTTATTATTCGTCTGTGTTTTTAAAAATGATTTCTACTCATAAATATAAAATTATATTAAAATTTATCAAAAAATAATATTTTATATAACTTTGACATTTTAAAATATAAAACTAGTAAAGTGCTATATTTTATTCAACGGATGAATTATTATATATAAAAAATTGCGGTTAATATCTTAACTTTTGAAGTTAGTTTCTTTTAGTACCGTGACTTTGTAAAATTTCACAAAATACCATAATCTTTAGATTAGTTGTAGTTACTACCCCGGGTCTCAGTACCGAGATGTGTCAAATGGATGTTGAAGTGGGATTACATAACATTTTAATTTTAACAGATCACAAACTAAGTCATACATCCCTAAAAAAAAATTAAAATAATAATAATAATAATAATAATAATAATAATAATTGGTGACTTAGGGGACGATGCCATAGGACTTCTCAAGCGGATATGTGGAATTGCTAAAGGGCTACCTGGATATAGTAGGGATACTTGTCATGTTTTGACTAGGGTTGCCTTTAGCATTCAGAAGGGTTGTGGAGCTCAGCTTGTTAGCCGGCTCCCATCCAATTTCATGTAATAACTAGTTACCATTGCTTTTAATAATAATAATAATAATAATAATAATAATAATAATAATAATATTAATAAATAAAATAATAATAATAATAATAATAATAATAATAATAATACTCCATCCGTCCAATAATACATGAGTTTTTAGAGGTAAGTTTTTTGTCCAATAATAGATGAGCTTTTATGTTTTCTAGGTAGAAAGTTGTAATGATTTGTATTGGTTTGTGTGTTGTTGACTTTTTTAAAATAATTTAATTGGTTAAAATGTGTAGTGAGTGTTAAAAAATAATAAAATTTATGTAAAAGTTAATGCAATGATGATTTTTTTTAAAAGTAAAGTGTTTTATTAAAACATGTGCAAAAGGCTAAAAGCTTATTGTAACTTTTTTAGAAATTTTGAAATCTGAATCATGCATTTAAATGTGATGTGTCACAAATAATAATTATATTCAATGTTTTGAATTAAGCTCAATAGTTAGTACATAAATGTGAGTTAAGCCTAATGGTTATATTAGATTGAATTCAATGTTTTGAATTAAGCCCAATTGTTAGTAAATATGTTAACAATAAAAGAGAATGGAGGAGTAAAAAAATTAATGGAAAAAAAGAGAAAAGGGAAAATAAAAAAATCAAGGAAAAAAACATAATTGATCAATATTTCTAAAACTCCTCTAAGATTGACACGTAAGCAAAGTCTTCTAAATTAAGGTTATATATAGATAGATAATAATAATAATAATAATAATAATAATAATAATAATAAAATCAGTGGCTCAAATTGACGGTAGGATTGGGACTAAAAAAATGAAAGGAGCTCACGAAGTAGGCAAAGATCACAATGGCACCGGTCTAATGACTAAATTGACTATGGTAGCGGAAAGTTGTTGGCTCAGTCATCGCCACCGTCCGACGCCAGTTCAATTTTGTGAATTTTCAAATTTTAGGGTTCAAGGATGGAAATTGAGGATTAATTGACTACTTTTCTCATCTGACTAAGGATCAGATTTGAGGATTTGGGGATTTAGGGATGAAATTTTGGATTTTGATAGATATGTTTTGATCTAGGGCAAGTTGTTTGTTGTTGCACCTGTCACAATTATAACTCATTCATTATTAGGATTGCAACTATTTTCAACAGACAATATTGAGACATTGAAGAAGAGAAGTACATAACTTACTTACTAGTGCTTCAAGGGTTTGAGCCCTTGCTCGTAGAAACAATAGAAGAAAGATTGAAAATCATTCCGAAATGGCTTACTAGAAAATAAAGGACTTGTGTGTAGTTTCTAGAGGCAGTGGCGGATCTGTGGGGAGCTCGGGATGACTGAAGCCCCCGCTGGCTAAAATAAGGGTATACATATATTTTTATATATCTGTTAATTTAGTAATATATTCAAGTGAAGTAATTTATTATTGCAAAGATGTGTTGGCTTAGCGGATAGGACATGGGGCACATTATTGTTGGGAGTCAGAGATCTTTGTTTCGAATCCCCTCGTGTCCCACTTTTTACCCATTGGGCACCCGCATACGCATCCTGGATGTGCGGCACCCGCGTACACATCCAGGATGCGCACAGATTGGCATGCCCGCGGACAAATTCCGCGTGTTGCCACACGTGGGAAGTAAAGGATTTAAAAAAAAACGTAAATAATAAATAAAAAATAATAATTTAGTTATATAAAATAAAAAAAATACATAATAAATAAACAAAATAAAAATAATTTGATTATATACATAAATTAATCAAGATTTAAAGAAAAAAATAGTATAATTAATACATGGATAAATATATATATAAATATATTAAAAAAAATAAAAACGTAAATAATAAATAAAATAAAATAATTTAGTTATATAAAATAAATAAATAAAATAAATAATAAATAAAATAAAATAAAATAAAATAAAATAAAATAATTAGCTTATCCCAGCGTTGACAGAATGGATGCGCAGTATGCTGTTAGCATTGAAGAGTTCCAACTGAATCGTGAATGTAGTGGTCGCTTGAGGGTTTAAAATAATTAGTAGTTATATTATGTACCAAACATTATGATGAAGCTCATTGTAAAAGTATTTGCATGACATTTACAATTCCAGTTTGACATTTAGTGTGAATCATTTGCCCTTGCTTATATTACTAGTTGCTCTTAGCTTTAGTTGTGCGAGTTATATGTTGCGAGACATACTATGTTTGATGCAGAATATGTACAGAATGAACTGATAAGAACACAGAAATCACATCTTATGTACTTCTGTATATAATTATTAAATAATATAGCCGATAAGAGTACATTGAAAGGCGACATATCTAAGTATTTAACTATACTAAATCAGTGTGATTTCCGTGACGTTGTAATTAGAACAAATGTATGTTTGTATTCCCTTTTAATTTTTTTATAAATAAATTAAAATCAAATTCAATTTTATTTGTTTATTATGCATTAAATCAGTGTGTATATACACGTTCTTTTTATGTTTGAAAATGATTCCGTGTGCAGAAAATGCTCTTTTCGACTAGACGCATCTAGGATGCGTGAGACCATGCTGCACATTCAGGATGTGTGAACTTAAGTTTGAGATTTTCTGTATACAGAACTACTTACGACCGTCACATACAGGCGATTTCTCTGACATTGTAATGAGAACAAATGTATGTTTGTATTCATTTATAATTTTTTTTATAAATAAATTAAAATCAATGTATTTATTTTTTCTATAAATAAATATAAAAATAAATTTATCTATACATAAATATAAAAAATAAATTTATTTATTATTTGTTTGTTTATTATGTATTAATATAATAAATAAATAAATAATTTGTTTATTTGTGTTTTATTAATTTTAACCAATTTATTAATTATACATATGTTTAACTGAAAAAGATCATACAAAATAAAATAAATTTTTTAATTTATAAAATTAAAAAATATATAAAACAATAAATAATAAATAGAATAAATTTATTTATTTACATAAAAACAAATACAATTATAATAAAGTAAAAAAATAATATAACAAATATGAATAGGAATAAGAATAGTAAAAATAAAATAAAATAAATTTATTTATGACTAAAAAACAAAAAACATATAAAACAATAAATCATAAATATAATAAATTTATTTATTTACAAAAAAATCAAAAAATTATAAAAAAAATAAAAATTCAATGTAATAAATAAATAAATAAATTATGTATTTATTTATTTATTTATGTTTTATTATTTTTTACCAATTTATTAATTATACATATATTTATATATATTAATTTATTATATATATTATTTATTTATTAACTATTCATTTTTTTTACTGTTTTTATTTATGTATTAATTATGTATATTTTTATTTACATATATAACCAATAAAATTTAATTTAATTTTCATTATTTTTTTGTTATTACCTAATGGGTTATTTGCAAAACTAACCTAAAAAACCGGTTGTGTTGCCTTCTCTATCCCTTCTCCATATTATTTGCAAAAGGGTAGGCCAAATTCTTTTAATTTTGCATCCCAACCGGTTACACAAAGGAGAGACACCGGTTGCATTGATGGAGGAGAGAGAGGGAGGCGTGTTGATGAGGAGAGAGTTGACAGTTTTGAAAAAAACTGTCACCTCAACTGCCTTGGAGAGTGGTTTATTAAAGGGGTAGTTGAGCCCGATTGTTTCTCCATCTCTCTCATCTCTCTCATACATTTCAAACTGTGAAAACCGAAGGAAGAAGCGGAAGGGTTTCGAAGAAGAAGTAGAGCAAGGCGGTAGAGGAGACGACGAAGTAGTGGATATCAAGCCCTAACGCCCCTGCACACAAGTGACGACAACAAGTAAGTAAAGCCTAAACCCTAAAGCCCCCGAATAATGACCGATTGAACACAATATTAGGGCGAGAACTGTAGTTGTAGATCCAAATGTGTTTGCCATTGTTTGGAATGTAGAAATCAAGTAAGTTGCGGAAAGGTATATGAGGTTCCCTCTGTCATGTGAGTTTCAACCATCGGCATGTACACATCAAGGGCTGGAAAGTTTCCGAAAGGAAATTGACGAGGGGGATAGAAAAGAAATTGGGGGAAAATAACAATTGGTCTTCAACATTGGATAAAACATAATTCTTTTATATTTTACTTAATTTGATATTTCGGCAATATAATTCAACCAAAGAGCTTCGAAATAAGAGATTATATTACTAAATTCGATAACTATATAAGAAATTATGCAAGTTTAAAGTTTGTATATGTTGTTATACGTTATTGCATGCTAAGAGAACAATAAGCTGCAGATTAAATTTGTAGGTTTCAAACGATATATTTTTTAGACGAAAAAAATGTTGTTATCGATTAAAACGACATTATTTTTTCGTTTAAACAAAAAAAAATATAACAACTACTAACACAATTTTAAATTAAAATATCGTCGTTTTGAACAAAAAAACATTATGTTTTGAACTAAAAAAACGTTGTTGAAACTAAAATATCACCGTTTAATCTAAATATCATAATTTTGGTTCGTTAAACATACTATAAAAAAATCTATCGAATATTCCTCCCCCCCCCCCCCCCCCCCCCCAATGGCTCCGTCCCTGCATATATCTACCTTACTTAGACATGACATCCAAAAAAAAAAGTTACCAACCCAACACGCCGGGCCCGACCCGAAAAACCACATAACTCTCACCCGCCCCGCGGGTAAAAAACTGGCGATCAGTCGTTAGGGGTGGAAATGGGGTGGGTTATGGGTGGATGAAGCCACTCCATCACCCGCCCCGCGGGTAAAAAACTTCACTCACTCCATCCATCACCCGCAAACCTTTTCACCCACATCCGACCCGCGCGGGTGATGCGGGTGGAGCGGGTACCCAATGGGTGAAACAAAAGAAAAAATCAAATCAACATAAATAGTTAGTAGTCCAATTCTAACTCAAAATTACAAAGGGGTGGGTTTAGGTATTTATATTTTTGGTTGGCAAAGCACTAAAATGACGAGCTCATTGAAATTTGAAAGTAGAAGGGTATATATCTCTATACTAATCATATACTAATCCAGTATATCCCTTGCTATAACGTGGAAGAGCAAGCCGATACCATATCCATTCTAATTGAAATTTGGTGGGCAAAGCACTAATCAAGGATTAGAGTTTGTAAAAGTAAACTTGAATAAGGAAAAATAGTAAAATCACACACATTATATATATAAATTTAAGGATTTTATGCGGGTTTGCGGGGCGGGTTATGGGTGAAAAATCTTCACCCATAATCCATCCATCACCCGTTTCACCCGCTCCACCCGTCAGCCACTTTTTTGCGGGTTTTCACCCGCAAAATTAATGCGGGTAAAGTGAGTGGAACGGGTACCCGCGGGTTATTTCCAAACCCTACCAGTCGTAGTAGGTAGAGGGGTAAAAATGTCAATTCACACCATAGTCTCTTTCCATTGAACTTGAAGGACACCCCCTTTCCCAACAACCGCACCACCTCCACGTCTTCAACCTGCCACCACTCTCCCCCGCTCTATAAAAACCCCTCCCCCTCCCCTCTCTCTCCTCCTTCCATCCCACACCCACCCACCCCGCACTCCCTCCGTCAATCCAAACGCCTCCTTTTTATTTCCCTCCCAATGGCTCTCTCCGGCTCCTCCCTCCTCCCCGCCACCAACCCCCTCAGCCGCCCCCAGCCGCCCTCCCTCTCCGCCTCCCACCACCACCTCCGTATCTCCGCCGTCCACTCCCCCGATCCCACCAAGAAGTCCTCTGCCGGCGCCTCCGTCGCCCCCGCCTCCGCCTCCGCCTCGCCCGCCGTCTCCGTGTCCCCTGTTGTCAAGAAGTCGGCGCCGGCCGCCGAGAAGTGGAGCCTCGAGAGCTGGAAGACGAAGAAGGCGCTCCAGCTCCCGGAGTACCCGAACAAGGCGGAGTTGGAGTCGGTGCTGTCCACGATCGAGTCATTTCCGCCGATCGTCTTCGCCGGTGAGGCTCGCAAGCTCGAGGAGCGGCTGGCGGAGGCCGCCGTCGGTAAGGCGTTCCTCCTGCAGGGCGGTGACTGCGCTGAGAGCTTCAAGGAGTTCACTGGAGTCAACATTCGTGACACTTTCCGGATCCTTCTCCAGATGGGAGCCGTCCTCATGTTCGGCGGCCAAATGCCTGTCATCAAGGTCTATTCTTTTTCCTCGAATTCAGTCCGTTTACTGAATTTCAACTCTATCCATTGCTCAATCTGCAAATCAATTTGCTCAAATTAGGCTAACGGAACTTCACTGTCTAGTTGAGATTATGATCAAAGGCTTTGATTTGACTTTTAGTCTAGGATATGGCTGAATTTTGAATTGAAGTTATTGTTTTGTTTGTTGGCGGTTTGGGGGATGATTAGGTGGGGAGAATGGCCGGTCAATTCGCGAAGCCGAGATCGGATTCATTCGAGGAGAAAAATGGGGTTAAGCTACCGAGTTACCGTGGCGATAATGTGAACGGAGATGCTTTCGATGTCAAATCGAGAACTCCTGATCCTCAGAGATTGATCAGAGCGTACTGTCAATCTGCTGCTACTTTGAATCTGCTGAGATCCTTCGCCACCGGTGGCTATGCTGCTATGCAGAGGGTCACCCAGTGGAACTTGGATTTTACCGATCACAGCGAGCAGGGCGATAGGTATACGTTTATGTTCACACTCTTTGGCATAATTCAGCACGTCGTTTTTAGAATGTAATTGATTTGCGAAATCACGAGTTTTTTGTTGTCGTTTTCGTTGGATTCGTTCTCTTTTGTTGTTTCCTGATATAGAGTATAGACCATGTGATCAACGTCCAATCTAATGTTATGTGCAGGTACCGGGAGCTTGCTCACCGTGTCGACGAGGCCCTTGGATTTATGTCGGCTGCTGGACTTACCGTTGATCACCCGATCATGCAGACGACCGAGTTCTGGACATCTCACGAGTGCTTGCACCTGCCTTATGAGCAGGCCCTGACTAGAAAGGACTCTACCTCGGGGCTCTACTATGACTGCTCGGCCCACATGGTTTGGGTTGGGGAGCGTACTAGGCAGCTCGAAGGTGCTCATGTCGAATTCCTCAGAGGAATTGCCAATCCTCTCGGGATTAAGGTAATCCTCGCGTACCAGGATATATGTGAAATTTGATTCGTAGAGTGTCTGTCATCGAACAAACTGAAAAGAAACTTTGTGATTCTGCAGGCAAGTGACAAGATGGACCCGAACGAATTGGTTAAGCTGATTGAGATACTGAACCCTGAGAACAAGCCAGGCAGGATCACCCTAATCGTAAGAATGGGTGCCGCAAACATGAGAGTCAAGCTCCCTCATCTAATCCGAGCTGTCCGCAGAGCAGGCCAGATTGTCACTTGGGTCAGTGATCCTATGCACGGAAACACCATCAAAGCTCCTTGCGGTCTGAAGACTCGTCCTTTTGATGCCATCCGGGTAACTACTTATTTTGCTTTAAAAGTATTGCTTACAACGACCATTTGATGTTTGTGATCTTCCTAATGATCTAACATAGCAGACATTTTAGGTACAACTTTAGGGACCTTACACTACGATATGTCAATATGGTTCTCTTGTTTGATTCGTTAGTTAGAGGGGACCATATATGAATATGATCATTTCATTCATTCATGTGATTCGTTTTTTATTCACTTTTGAATGAAAGTTGGTCTATCTTGATCAATAATGTTTCATTAGGTAGTTTAGACATCAATTGTGCCAGACTGGTTACCTAACACCTTTTATTATGCTTGATAATTATGTGGTCTCGAGTGCCTCATCTACGAACTCGACCTACCTGAGTCGGTTAATGTACGTTATTGCAATGTCGTTGGTGGAAAAATATGATCTATTTACACATTCGGATGTCAATCTTTGCAGGCGGAAGTGACAGCATTCTTCGACGTGCACGAGCAAGAAGGGAGCAACCCAGGCGGAATCCACCTCGAGATGACAGGCCAGAACGTGACCGAGTGCATCGGTGGGTCCCAGACCGTGACCTTCGACGACCTGAGCTCTCGCTACCACACCCACTGCGACCCCCGCCTCAACAACTCGCAGTCTCTGGAGCTGGCCTTCATCATCGCCGACCGCCTGAGGAAGAGGAGGATCAAGTCCCAGCCAGCCTTGGCCCCATTGAGCCTCTAGAGCCTCTCTTCGATCGATCTCATCATATTCTCTCTTTTTATGTCGAAAATGTTTTTGGTTGTTAAATCGGAGAGACGAGACATATACGTACGCTAGAAAATGTACCGGTAAATTATACGCCGGAGACTTGAATTGGTTGTTGAGTTGTGGTAACTTGTTGGGTAAGGTAATGTGTATACTGGGAGGAATAAAGAAAGGGTGATGGGGAATGTGCTTTGATGCTGATTTCTTGGACGTTGATGTGTTATGTCCATTGCCGTGGCAACGTGCGTCGCATTGTTTTATTTATTTTTGATGCATTTTGGTCACCTACCCCCACGAAATGTGCAGTGGTCCACTAATTGAAGCAATTGACAATGATAGACATGTGCTCGAGCTTGAAGATAGTTTTTTAGAGCCAACAAAATCCTGTTCCATTCTCAAACATTGATATTTTTGGCTAAGAACCCCGAAATATAATACAACTAGTCTTTTTATCCGCGATATTCACGGTTTTTTTAATATGACTTTTATTATTTATGTACAAATTATGTAAGATTATAAAAATTGTATAAAATATTATTTTGTGCTAAAAAAGATAGATTTTATAACTAAGTAAGATTTGAGGTTGAATATTTATATTAAAATTATAAAGTTTGTAACCAATTAAGATAGAAAATTTTTGCAAAAAATGCACTTTATTTGGACGTATTTGTAAAATAGCTGCGTTTTTGGACAATTTAGTAAAATGACCGCTATATATACTTATTTTCTCTTGTACGGACATTTTTTTTTTCTGTTTGTCGAAAATTCGAGCTCTCTCTCCCTCGGAACTCTCTCATCCTGCTGTCCTCATCAGCACCACTTTCGATCGCCGTCGTGCTTCCGCCGGTGGAGCTCTCCCTCGCCCTCGCCCTCGCCCTCGCCCTCTCGCTCGTCCCGCTCTCCCTCGCCCTCGCCCTCTCGCTCGTCGTCAGGTCTGGAGGTGAAGCTTCGACGTCGCCGGCCATTGGAGGCGCAATTGGACGACGACCAAGGCGACGTTGCTCGGGATCCTCTCTCCATCGTCTCCATGGCCGCCATCTCGTGGTGAATTGCAATCGCCGGAGTTCACGCGGGGGCCCTTCCTCCTCTGAGATCCGAGATCTCCTCGGTGGATCCAGAGAGATCTCTCTCTCAAATCGCACCGCCTGAGATCGCTCGCTCACCTCTCCTCCTCAGATCGCTCGCTCAGAGAGATCTCTCGCTCACTGAACGGGCGCGACATCGGCGGGGGCCTATCGGAAGCCTGATCTTCAGATGTGGCTTCTCTCCTGTCGAGCGCACCTACGCCGATGCCAAATTGGACTAGATCTACAAATCCTAGGGTCACTGTTGTACCCCTGTTTGGTCGGAGTTTAAGAAACTGCACTGATTCATGGATTGTGAGATACCTGGAAGCCTGTCAACACCGTCGTTGGTATGATTCCTTTCTTTTTCTTTCTTTGATTATGTTCTGTGTTTTTATTTTACTTAGAAAACAAATTTAGCGACACTCCAATCATCTTCATCTTTAGGTTTAAAATTCGATAGAATGGTGCAGTTGCAGATTATGAATTCCGGACATCGATTACATAGAAATTGGATATCTTTTCTCCCTTTGTCTTGAGATATCAATGCAGATATATGTATACATGAGAGAAGCACATAGGTTACAAAGGTTCCTTGTGTTATGAGAATCATCTGTAATCAGATTCATAGGATCATTCTCAATTTCTTCTGACACTGCTGTCATTATGTTATATGCCATTCCTCATGTATGCTTGGCTCTGTTGCTCCTTGTGTTCTTTATGGAAGCAATGTCGAGAGACTTACCTCAGCGCTTAGGGCTTTTGGAACCCAATGTTTTTTGTATGCGGCTCTTTATCTGATTGGAAATTCATTTTTTGGAACTGCTTAGCTCCTTGGTTTTCCTATAATATCCGTACTGCTCATCCCAAGAGGGATTTGAGGAAGAGTAATTTATTTAAGTACCAAATCGTGGCCCTACACCCTGACCTCCCACTCACAAGTGAAGGAGTGAAGTAAGCGTAGTCACGTCACTGGAGTCACCCTTGCCTGGCCTTTACTAATCTCTATCCTAAAACCACAACTGCTGCGCAGTATAACCATGCTCATTGCCCAAAATAGCAGCTAGTATATATCCTAGGTTTACTTCTCCAAAGTCCAAATGATAAACAAAGGTCTGTCATTTGAGGAATGTATAAATTTGGTGGGGCATTGATATAAATAATAGGATATTTTGGAAGCATTGAATCATATTAGACCTCCAATGGTATTGCAAAAGAAAGACCTGCAATCATATTAGCTCGTCTCATGCAGCTTTTTATCAAGCAATTTCACTTAGAGAAACATGTTAGCGATCCTAATGACTCTAAATGCAAGATGATTGAATTTTATTGAGTTATGCTTCTGAAACACAGTTATAAGGTATAGATCGATTTGTAACATGAAATTTGAAGATATCTAAAAAATGCTGTTTTATTTCATTTCTGTTCAGACTTGGGTGTCTGGATCCAATTTACTGTTTTCTCAGATAGAGTGACTACGTGTTATTTTATTTGATACAATCTTACAAAAATAAGGGCATTCCTTTGCCTGCTTGTCTGCACTCTACACTGCTAGCATTCTCTTAAACATCTTAAAGCTAGTAAGAATAATATTTTGCGCTCTACATTGTATTTTTTGACTGTTTGCATTCTTTCACATGCAGAGATGACCCAAATCTTGATAGGATGCTTAAAGATGCAGTGAGGTGGGGCGATCCAATGGCTCATTTGGTTAATGTAATTGAAGATTTAATTAGCAAGTTCCAGAGTTGCTTTTCTGGGTGATAATAACGATCACATCACATTCCATGTTGGCAAGAATCTTGTTTGCACTAAATGCCTTTGTTTGGAGCTATTCATTTGGTTGTGGAGTTATTGAGTTTCCTAGTCGAATGCTTTTAGCCTATTAGCTCAAATGGGAGAGCATTGTGCTCGTGCACAAAGATGTGGGTTCGAATCCCATATAGGCATATTGAATTGTGATTAAAAAGTGCAATTTTAGTTTGAATTTTACTTTAGTATTTGAATTGTGATTTTTTATTGAATGGGTTTTGCACACTAGATGAATGGGTATTGTGCTGACAGAAGGGGTTGGATTAGATGAATAGGTTTTGTGCTAACAGAAGGGGTTGAGACCTTGTCGACCCCTTCCTCGGTCTCCTCTTCTATGTCTTCTATGTCGACACTGCCACACTAGATGAATGGCAGTGTCCAAGGCATCGTTGACAAATTCTTCAATAACACCAGCCTACCACAATCAACAAAGAGAACTCGTTATAGTGGATGTGCATTTTTTGGTATACAGTCCCCACCATTTACGACCTCTACGGTTGATCAAGCCCTCCACTCATTATAGTGGACTAAAATACTATGGAACATGAAGCAACAGATTTTGTTGAGCAACAAATTTACGAAACTTTCCTATGGTTTCAACAATTTATGTCCAAGCAAGCAAAGAGAGAAAAAAAGAAATGGAGATAACATAGCAATTAAACATAATGACGTAGTCTCAAAGGACCACACAACTATTATTGTTGAAAACCACATTATTCATTTACGAGCATATAAATTACCAAATACTGAATAAGATCCATCTAACATTGGTTGCAAACACCATTGACACTGGTTGTTTTCTCTAATTAACAAAATAGAAAAGATGCTGACACAACCCTTAATTTCTGAAATTAGAGCTATTAATCATTCATAAATGGATCAATTTGATTCATTTTTACACAACAATCGAGACTTGTGAAATTGTTCTCAACATGATTTTTTTTTCTCTCAATATAATTTCATACTTTCTCAATAAATTATTGCACAACATCATCTTATTTTTGCTCAACAATAGGTTATTTTTGCACAACAATCGAGACTTGTTCTCAACATGATTTTATTTTCTCTCAATATAATTTCATACTTTATCAATAAATTATTGCACAACATGCTCTTATTTTTGCTCATCAATACTTTATTTTTGCACAACATTCGAGACTTGTGAAATTGTGTCTCAACACGATCTTACTTTTTGTAAATATAATTTTATACTTTTTTAATAGATTATTGCACAACATTATCTTATTTTTGCTCAACAATAGGTTTTTTTTTTGCACAACAATCGAGAATTGTGAATTTGTTCTCACTGTGATTTTATTTTCTCTCAATATAATTTCATACTTTCTCAATAAATTATTGCACAACGTCATCTTATTTTTGCTCAACAATAGGTTATTTTTACACAACAATCGAGAATTGTGAATTTGTTCTCACTATGATTTTATTTTCTCTCAATATAATTTCATACTTTCTCAATAAATTATTGCACAATATGCTCTTATTTTTGCTCATCAATACTTTATTTTTGCACAACAATCGAGACTTGTGAAATTGTGTCTCAACATGATCTTACTTTTTGTAAATATAATTTTATATATTTTTAATAGATTATTGCACAACATGATCTTATTTTTGCTCATCAATAGACAATAATTGCACAACATGGGGGATTGGTGAAATTTTGCTCAACGTCATCTTATTTTTGCTCAACTATAGATTTTTTTGCACAACAATCGAGACTCGTGAATTTGTTCTCAACATGATCTTATTTTCTCTCAATATAATTTCATACTTTCTCAATAAATTATTGCACAACATCATCTTATTTTTGCTCAACTATAGGTTATTTTTGCACAATAATCGAGACTTGTGAATTTGTTCTCAACAAGATCTTATTTTCTCTCAATATAATTTCATACTTTCTCAATAAATTATTGCACAACATGCTCTTATTTTTGCTCATCAATACTTTATTTTTGCACAACATTCGAGACTTGTGAAATTGTGTCTCAACATGATCTTACTTTTTGTAAATATAATTTTATACTTTTTTACTAGATTATTGCACAACATGATCTTATTTTTGCTCATCAATAGACAATAATTGCACAACATGAGAGATTGGTGAAATTTTGCTCAACATCATCTTAACTATAGGTTATTTTTGCACAACAATCGAAACTTGTGAATTTGTTCTCAACATGATCTTATTTTCTCTCAATATAATTTCATACTTTATCAATAAATTATTGCACAACATGCTCTTATTTTTGCTCATCAATACTTTATTTTTGCACAACTAGTGGTGAAAATTAGTGCTGACACTGATATTAGTTACAATTAGTGCTAACACTGATATTAGTTACAATTAGTGTTGACACTAATAAGATCTTAAAAATAAAATCTAATATCCCAATGCTACCCAAGCACAAACTTACCAAAAGCTTCTTGCTATGCTATAGAGCTAACATTGTTTTGTGGGTGTACAGAGCATCCCCATAAAGGTACTGCAATAATATGTAGCATAAGAATATGAAATACTTGCATTTTTAGAAGTTTTGACAAAGTTTAGGCCTTACAATTCTTACTTGAAACACGTCAACTGTAACTTGCTTGCATAAGAGATTAAGAGCATAAAATACTTGCATTTTTAGAAAGTGTTGACAATGTACTGGCCTTATAATTCTCACTTAAAACATATCAAATGTTACATGCTATGACTACTTGCCTTCAGCATAGTAGCATACAGCAAATCAAAAGCATAAATGTGCAAACTTAATACTGAACTTAAGTGTCCATGTCTAGAAAAAATAGAAAATAATAAACTCAATTGTAAACCACTTTCTTATCAATCGATCTTCGATCGATTGATAAGAAAAACAGTCGAAAGCAAAGATCGATTGATAAGTAAAATAGTCGGAATACTTAGATTCATAACTAAATCTGGAAGTGCTGATTCATCACAAAATCTGAAATGGCAGACATATACCAGATAATTGACAAAACATCACAGATCTCCAGTGTGCAGCAATGTCATTCTTTACAAACATAGATGAAACTATTTCAAAACCTTATACCCCCATAATAAACTCAAGCTATACAAATAAAATGACTAGGGAGAGTGGGAAACTCAGATGCGGTCATCTGTGTCGTCACTTGAAAGCAGCCATGACAGATATTCAGCGCTGTTATTTATAACAGATTCAGAATGACCCGGTGGGACTACATCTCTCTCAGGCATTTCATCGAGCACCTTATGGGCATCCCCAATCCTCCCAAATTCAGCATACATTTTCAAAAGATTGGTTCCCAATAACGCATCCAACTCCGAGCAATTCTTCAAAATATCAGTATGAATCTGCTCTCCAAGCGTCAAATCGCAACAAGGAAGAATTTAGCAAACCAGTGCACACAACCTCTCTTTGCGCTGTTATCAGTCGGAAGCAAAATCTGTCACATGTATGCTCAATTTCAAAGCCTTCACAGTGCAATTTGACAAAGAAACATAAACACAAACACTTCAGACTTCAAAATCGACTCCAACACTTACAAAATCGAAGAAAATTTGCGCCTTTTTTCTATGATTCCATTGCACTGATTACTATATTCGATTGTATACTTCAGAAACGTTAACAAATCGAAGAAAATTTGCGCCTTCGGCGCAAATTTTCTGTGATTTCAATCCAGTTTCGAACATGCTATACTTACTTGATTCGATTTGATGAACGTCAAAATCAGTGGTTTTGATTGGATCGTAGAGATCGGCAAGCAGTTGAGCAACATAGAGAGCGTAGGAGGAGAGAGCAGGGTGAAGGAGATAGAGAGCGTCGCGAAGGAGAGAGTGAGCGTCGGAGAGAGCAGCGCAAAGGAGAGAGAGCGCGTCAGAGAGAGAGCGCAGTATATATTTAGGGCATTTCGCAAAATTGTCCCAAAACGTGGACATTTCGCAAATTCGACCCTATTTCGTGGCTATTTCGCAAATCCCCCGTTAAGATATGAGATTAAATATTTATATTAAAAATAATAGATTTTATAATTAATTAAGGTGAATAAATAGAATAAATCTAATTGCTTATAGTTTAAGGAAATTTACTTAAATATTTAATGGTTGATATCTAGTATAGTTTGAAAAAGACTGTTAAACAATATATTTTAAATTTCATTTCAATATTTATACCTTGTAAAAATCGATCTTAATAAATCAAATAACCCATGAAATCAATATATAATCCCTGGATAGCTTGCACATATATATCCAAACTATTTATGAGTTTGATAACCGCTTCTTCCTTTCATCATTCATATATGTCGATCAATTATTCGACCAGTGCTCGATTAATATATATCTTACTTAAAGATTTGCGGGGTTTTATTTTTAGTTTCCAATTATTATATATTTATAAGTTTTTTTTTAATTTGTCAAAATTCATCAGGGTTATTCAAAAATTTTATCAAATTTATATATTATAAGGAGAAATTAAAAAATTGAAAAGAAAGAGATAAAAGGTTGATTAATAAGATATATTTTAATTGAAAAAAATAAATGTTGTTTAAACATCAATATCAATCAAATGTATACGGAGTATATATTGTTTAAGATATGTAACTTTTTCTTTGTTATAACTTATTTTATTGTAATATAATACTCCGTATACAATTAGTAACCACTAACTATATATAAGATGTAGATAAAAATTAATTAAAAAAAGTTAGTATATTTAAAAGATTATTAAAGATAAGTTTTCTAACTAAGATTTGTAAATAAAATATTTATAAAATAACTTAAGGTAAATGATAAGATTGGTGAGATATGATGTTGAATATTTATATTAAAAATTAATTTAATCATCAATTAAAATAGACACATAGGACGACACGTGTATAAATAGATGGAGTTATCGTCTCACGCGGCTTAAATTTATTGATTGCACCAGAGAAAGACACGTAAACGAATCGCACCAGAACCCGTCACATAGGATTTCCACGCCTCTGTTTTAGTATTATATATTGATATTGATGATTGATTGATATATTGATATTGATATTGATTGATATTGATTTACTACATTCCATTGTCCAAATCAAAACAGGTTACTAGCACTATTCCCTCCACCCCAAACCTAAATTCGATCCAAAAAAAGGGAAGTCGAAACACAAAGTGATGTCATCCTCAAGCAAAAGAAGAAGGCTCCACCTTGGGAGTCGTTGAAGAAACGGCGTTAATTATTTTATTATTTGTATTTCTTATTTTTTATATATATTCTATTTTTAGTAACTCCTATGTTAGTTGGAGTCTAATTATAGAATTGCTTATTTTTAGTATTTCTTAGTTAGATTAAAGAGAAAATTTGCGCCGAAGGCACAATTTTTTGACCATATTAGGGGAGTGTCTCCCAAGTGTGACAAATTGGGGATTTGTCCACCAAAATTTTTTTGGACAAAATTACCCCTATAATCTAAACCTAATCTTATATCCTCCCCGTCGTTTCAGCACAAGGTAAAAAAAAACAGATCTCCTTCCTCGTTCTCCATCTCCTTCCTCAATCGCAACCGATCTGTGGTTGTGCAGTGGTGGCCACAGATCCACCACAGATCCGCCGAATATGTCCTCCTCTCATCCACCACAGATCCGCCGCCCTCCCTCCTCCGACTCTGTCTTCCTCTCATCCACCACAGATACGCCGTTTCCGATCTGAGCGCCGTCGGCAGTGGATCTGAGCGCCGCTTCCTTTCTTCTACATCTACCTACGCCGTCGGCAGTGGAGCGTCCGTAGTGATGGCGGTGGCGGTGGCGATCTCTGAGCGCCGTTTCCGATCCTGCCTTCAATGGAGGATCTTAGATTGACGGAATCGGTTGCAAATCGGCGGAGCCGGAATAAGGTTGGATCGTGTGAGCCGGAATATGAATCGCACAGAGAGAGACAGAGGAGGCGGAATCGGCGGCGAATATGGAGGAGCCGGAATACGGAGACTCCGGCGTTGCCAACGATTCCAGAAGCTTAGAGCAGTAGCCACCGACGGTGCTGCAAACGATCCTGTTAAAGCTCGATCTCTCTTCCATCTGTTCTGTCACTTCTACTTGTCGAACCTTCAGATCCTGCGCCCAGATCCGGGCGTTCTTGAGGCGGATCTCGGCCTTGTGGCCGTCGATTGCCGCTCCATAGTCGGATCCCAACAGATCCCGCTTGCGGCCAGCGGCGACCTCCTTCCTCCCGCCGAGGCTCTTACTGGCCGATCTAGCCCACGTTCTTCACTTGCTCTCCGCTGAAATCTCCTCTCTCCCGCCGTCTCCCGTCCTCTTCAGGCGAAGCAGTTCGTCTGCAACTAATCAAAGTTTCAGCAAGTAATCAAAGTTTTGTGCAAGTAATCAAAGTTTCAGCAAGTAAGTGACTTCCTGTTAGCAAGTTTCAGCAAGTAAGTGACTTCCTGTTGCCAATCTATATCCATTTGGGGAAGAAAGTGTGGATGAAGCTGCAATATATTACAGACAAACATATATTTGCCGGACTTGCTGAAACTTTTTCTTTCGCTGAAATGTTGAAATTAATTCTTATAAAATTATATGAGCTACAATATATTACAGACAAACATATATTTCAACATTTCAGCATTTTTTTTTATCTGAAATGCTGAAATTAATTCATTGTTGGGGTCAAAGTCGGATATCAAATGTTGTTTATGCAATTTCAGCATTTTTTTGCCTTGCTGAAACTTTTAGATAGTTTATTTTTACTCTTTTGGTGAGAACTCTTAGTTTGGTCCTTCTTTTTGCTGAAATTGTTGTTGCTGAACTTGCTTTAAAACTAGAATTAGCTGAAATTGTTGTTGTTGAACTTGCTATAAATCTCCTTTAAAAGCCTCTTAGCTCAATGGTAGAGCGATGTCCTATGCGCAAATACGTGGGTTCGAATCCCGCATAGGCTAAATTTTATATCCCGTAACACGATTTCAGCAACAATTTCAGCATCAAAAACGTTGCTGAAATCGGGGTTTCAACATCAACAACATTGATGAAACCGTGGGTTTAGCATCAATAACGTTGCTGAAATCGGTATTTCAGCAACTCCGGTTTCGACAACGTGAAAAAAAAACAGTAATGCAAAAAGAAAAAAAACTGCTGAAACTGAGGGGGGAACAGGTGTTTCAGCAACTCAAGAAACGTGGAAAAAAAGAACGTGGAAAAAAAGAAATCAATTTCAGCAACTTCGGTTTCAGCAGTTTCTGCAACGCGGGAAAAAAAAAAAAAAACTAAATTTCGTGGAATTTTTTTATTTTTTTTTGCTGAAAACAAAAATTTCAGCCTGATGAAAAATTCGGTGGACAAATCCCAAATATGGAGAGGGTGGGAGACGGATTCCTAATATAGCCCAATTTCGTGTCCTATATGGTAAATGCCCCTAGATTAAATAAGATGGTTAGGATTTTAGATTAAGTTTTATCTTATCGGTTTATTTATCTTTAGGATTAAATTTCTATCTTTATCAACCTAAATTCTATCTTGCACGGTAGAATTGGTTCCAAAAAGACTTTTGTGTTCTATGTTCATCGGCACTTCACCATCATCATCCCTTACCTTGCTCTTGATCGACAAATCATCAACCAAACACAATTACTAATCACGAAGACGTTGCAAGGAGAGTTACCGGCTCTTGGTGGCACCCGCGACAACCTCCGCTCCCAGTGAGCGCGGCGTCGGCTCCTGGCGTGTCCGCGCTCCCGCATCACCAGCCCGCTCTCGCTCTCGCTAGTCTTCGCCATCGCGCTGTCTCGCTCTCGCCTCGATCGATCTCGCGCGCTCGCCTTCGCTCTCGATTCCAGCAGGCACTTCCGCACCCGGCTTCCTCGACATCGCCGCGTCTTCGACTACCCTCGCACACCCCAGCGCCCTGAGGAGCTTGTCTCCTGCGCTACCATCCTTGCAGCCGACGATCTAGGATCTGATCTCACGAGCACTCGCACCAGCAGCTTCCTTCTTTACTTTCCTTTGCTTTTGTTAGCTGTACCTTGTTAATTTGTTAGTTTAGAATTAATTAAGTTTAGATACATCGATATAAGTTAGTTGATAATTTTCTTAAGTTAAGAACTTTTGCTTTTGTTTAGTTTATTATTTAGTTTAGTTTTGTTAAGATAATTTCAAGACTTACGTTCCGTACCGGCAACTAGTGTGTGATCGGGCCGAATCGTCAAGAGAAATCAAGGAGCATAAGCAAGATCGACGCTATTAGTTTAGTAATTGGCCGGCCTAGCCGATTGCTATACATCACAAAGCCTGCAAAAACCACCGAAAAATCTACCAATTGTACCCACAAAAGGCCTATGAGAATAATAAATGGTCTCGTGAAAAGCTAGAACAAGAAAAAAAAGCCCGAAAAGAATGTGGGGTCAAAATCGAAAGAAGAAGATGAAAGTTCAAAAAAAAAAAAAGATGGAAGCTCTGTTTCTCTGGTGGTGTCGTGGTGGAGGGATCGGTCGTCACGGAGTTGGAATTCGCTTGTTGTTGCTGCACTGAATTGCCATTTTTCTACCGGCGGCTCCCTCCTAAAGGCGACCCTTGGAAGTGTTCGTGATTTCCGAAGATCCCTCATTTAGGCGGGGGAACGTCGTTGATCCATACTTCCCCAATTAACGTCTTTTTCCTTGATGGATTTATGCCTTCCGTCTTTTCGACGTCGAGACATCACATTAGTTAATTTCTCGACTCTCTCGTATTCTCGGCATTCGTAATACATCACCGAGTCTTCCTCAACTTCCACACTTGCCAGTTTGATTGTTGTTGTGATAAGTTGTGTCGATCAGTTTTTTTTAACTGTGTTTCTCTGTAGTTGTCATGACGGTTGGTCCGTGGGATGTCGACTCTTCTTTTTAAGAAAATAGTTTGGTTGATGTCAAGGTTTACAAGGCCACCAAACACAATTGATTGCAACCCACCAACTCAGAATTTCGTGGCTCAAGGTAGAAAGTGATTGCCCAGCAGTTATTAACGCTATCAATGATGTCTGGAGTTGTCCTTTGGAGATCGAGATCATCGTGACCGATTCCAGGAAGCTGCTTCGAGAGTTCCTTGGGGTTTTCTGCGTCCATGTGTTCAGGGAGATCAATCTAGTTGCAGATAAAATGGCGCACCATCGGCACATTCTCACCTATGAGTCTACGACCCTTATCTCATCTCGATCGAGATCCAGATTCTCGTCCAAAAGAAGACTCTCGGGTGGTAGGTCAGCAAGATCTGACATCATCCAAACTCTTACCTAGCTTGTATAAAAAAATGTCATTTCTTACCAAACCGCCGGTCAAAAGCATATTTACGATTAAAAATGAAAAGTTCTGAATCATCTTGTATAACATTAATTGTAAGAGAATAGAGAATTCGAATCATCTTCTTCTGGGATGTATGGCTTCTATTTATATTTGCTCTATTGTAATCTAGTCTTTTTGACTTGTTTTTTTAATGACGGAAACTAAAAAGTGATTCGATGCATCAAGGGTATCAGAGTCTACTAAATCTCCTGATAAGAGAAAAAGGGTAGGAACAAACAAACGAGGGGATTTATTGACAAGATACAATAATGTATGTTGGCAAGATAAACATTTGTAAATTGCACTTAAGTTTTTTTTTTTTCATTTTAGAAAATATTTACAAAGCGGACCAAGACCTAAAAAAAATCTTACTCAAACTCAAAAAAAATCGAGGCTCATGATATCTAATTCAATGAATGCGGAAATACAAAATCGATGAAACCAATAGTCCTTGTAGAAATCCAGAGCCGAACCTGAGACGAGGTCCAACAGGCACTCGCCTCGGGCCCAATCAATCTAGGGGGCCCATAGTATATGTAACATGTATTAGTTAGTATAATAAATAGAAGCAAAGTGGGTTATAAAACAAAAAGGTGACTTGGCTCATTGGTAAAGGGACATAAGACATTTAATTGTGATTGGAAAGGGTTGATCAACCGGTCTGGACCGGACCGGACATTCCGGTCCCGGTCCGATCCGATGGACCGGAATTTTCGAAAACTTGGACCGCGGATCGGACCGGGACCGATAAATATGTTCCCGGGTTTTCCGGTCCGCGGACCGGAAAGACCGGTTGGACCGGTTTGATGCCTCAGCCCTGTTTTTTTCTTTTTGTGACACTTTGCAGCAGCCCCAAATTTGTATTTGTACATTTATAGCAGCTGTATTTTTTCCCTTCGTTTGGACAATTTTACAACAGCTGTATTTTACAGCAATACAACATTACAGTAGCCCCAACTCTGTATGTACATAGCAGGATGTTATCCCTATTAAAGTTTATGTAATCTGTATGTACACAGCAATACAGCATTACACCCCTGTTGTGACATTAATCAATTGCATTTAACAGCTGCTGGAAATATTTCCTTCCTTCTTCTTCCTTCAATCTTCCTTATAGTCTTGCCAACAGCGTAAAAAAATATCCATTGATGAAACAAGAATGAGAAGAGAAAATAAGAAAAGAAAATTGGATTTATCACTAGCTTACATTTTATCAAAGAGTTCACCACCTGTTACAACCTCTAGAACATATATCTTTATCTTGCTTGCCATAACCTACACAACAATTAACCCCAAGTGAAAAGAACAGTGACCGTCTAAAAACCATAGACAACACCACATTGAAGATGTAAAATATTAACAAGGAAACAATTAATAATTAGATGATTAAACACAAGAAATGGTCCATAAAAGCCTGCCTATAAAACAGGCATGCTATAATCGGGATGAGATTTTACAAATTGAAATTTCTTAAAAATTAGATGATTAAACACAATCATTCTCAAAACTCGGGATGAGATTTTACAAACCAATTTCTAAATTACAATCATTCTAAAAATGTGGTGTTTAATCATTCTAAAAATTACTTAAAATATTGGCTCTTAATCCATCAAATTAAAACCTACACCGTACAATACAATCAAATATTAACATTCAACAATATTTATTAATTCCTGGGGAATATCATCATTATACATATGAGATTTTACAAATTGAAATTTCTTAAAATCGGGATGAGATTTTACAAGAAATGGTCCATATTAGCAAGGAAACAATTAATAATTAGATGATTAAACACAATCATTCTCAAAACTCAAAACATTTTACAAATTGAAATTTCTTAACCCTAGATTTAAAATTGGGATGAGATTCTTCAATCTTAGTCTAGAATATTTATGATTTCTCCAAATCTATACTAAAATCGACATTAATTTGTCAAAATTTAAATAAAAAAAACCTAGATCTAAAAGTGAAACGAAGAGATAGGGACGTCACTTACTGGCGCCGAACGGAGAGACTGAGGGAGGGATGGTGGCCTACTGGCGTCGGCGGTGGCTGGTGTGGCTTCTGGCGAAGGCTAGGGTGCCGAGCAGAGTAACAGACAGAGAGACTGAATAGCAAGAGAGAGCGCTCGAGAGAGAGGCGGCGAAGTGAAGGGGCAAGGGTTGATGAAATGAAAGTAAATGAAAGTGAAACGCGTAAAGGCACGCCTCAGTCCTCTCACCTCTTTTTTTTTTTTTTTTTTTAAATATAGGGAACCCGGTCCAATTCCGGTCCGGATCGGAAATTCCGGTCTGGTCCCGGGTTTGGACCGGAAACCGGAAATCAAAATTCCTTGGACCGTGGACCGGAAACCGGAAACCGTAATATTCCGGTCCAATCCAAAGACCGTAATTTTCGGTCTGGTCCCGGTCCGATTCCGATCCGATCCAAATTTTGCCCAGCCCTTCAAAGACCACGGTTCGAATTCTATCCTCGACATTTAGCATCTGTTTTTTTTACACATCAAAACCCTACTTTATCTCACCCAGCAAAGTTACTCGAACCTACTTTATTTACACAACAAACGACAGAGAGGAGAGAAGGGAGAAATTCGAGTCCGAGAGTCCCCGAGCCAGTGACTCGCCACCACAAGCTCAAGCTTCGACCGAACCTTGGCACCGATGCACCACACCCAACCCCTCGACAGTCGACGAACCCCCCACACCGTCTCCCGCAAGCTGCAACAACCGCCGACCTTTTCTTCTATAATCTAGACCTTCATTCTTCAAGAGTTCAAGGTTAGTTTTTGTTCATCAACTTTTAATTTTATTGTTTTAAGGTTGGATTGGTTGAGTTTCAAATCAATTTAGATTGGATGGTGTGGATTTGAGATTGAGTCCATTCTCTTAATTGCATTATTAAACTTATCTGGCATTGGTGTCAATTAAGGACGAATTTCAAAAAAATTGTTCTTAAAATTTTGGATTTCATCACATTACAAAGTTGAAATTGAACCTACTCCCACTATCCGGTGTCAAAAATTGCTACTAATTGGCTATTGACTAATGTCTAGAAAATTGCTTTATCATTTATGCTCCCTATTTTTCCTTATTGATTCATCCCTCTTAGTGTTATCAATCATCTTAGATTGATAGTTGAGAACACTTGCTTAATTGAATTTTGATCTCCATTGAGTTGTGTGTTGGGTGTCACTGTCTACCTTTGTTGCGGTTGATACATACTGAAAACCATAGTGTTAGAGTGTTGCATTACCATCTTGGTGTGCACCTTCGGCCGGCTGCCAGGTTTGGAGTGGTGCTGAATTGCACAATCTCATCTCCTCCAACATTGATAAGCTTGACACCTTCTTACTTGAATTGACTCGATCCAAATTTCCCAAAATAATTTTTGTTTCATTAAATTTTGCTTATTTGAAACACACTTTAATTTACAGCGTTAGGAGGGGAGTTGTTCAAAGGTGTAGATGAAATGAAGGCTGAGGGTGACTACTCTTCCCTTGCTAAGTACAAGAGTTTACTTGATACCAAATCCAAAGAAGAGAATTTGGTGAGAACCACGGTATATAAATACATATTTGATCTTGGTAACTAATTAATTAAAATGAAGAATTTGATCGAGTTTGTAATGCAGGCAAACCTAGCAAGATGGGAACCAGCCCATGGGAGATTTAAGTTCAAACATCCATGGAAGCAATACCTTGAAAATCGGAGCATTAACAATGAATGTGCCTACAAGATTGATGCTCTCAGCACCTTCCTTCACTTGAACTCTCAACCTCGGGTAATTAACTAGCTACTAATGTCATTTACCTTCCCTTTGTGGTTGTTTTTTTTTGGGTGATTGTGGTTTGTGATTAAGGTATGTCAAAATATTTTCATGTTTCTTCTTTATTGACATCACACGAGAGGCATTACCTCAAACAATCTCAAAGTCTAGCAAACAATATCAAGAGGTATTTCACTACTAATCAAAAGGTGTCAATGAAGAGAGCCCATTTTCGTTTATCGCCTCGCCTCAGACCATTCCAATCTCAGGACTGGCCCTGTAGAAATCCAAAGAAGAACACGGTCGAAGCACCATGTACAAGTCGAATTTGCTATAGAGAATAGAAAAACTATACCAAACAGTCCACTTAATGCAAAAATTAAAACCCAAAATATATTTCGTATCTATAATCTATCCATTGAATGGCTTTAAAACCCTAAAACCACCTGTTTAATTTGGCTGGTTACAAATCTAGGGCAACAATAGAGAAAGGAACCGAACGAAATCAAGAAAAAACATATACTTCCATTGAAATAAATGTATTTATTCATCAATTGAAGATGTCGGGTGGTGAATAATGTCTTTTGAAGAGGTAGACAAAAAAGGATGAGAAAGGTTGGGCCGCACTCCTACTCAGGCTCAACACATTTGAGCCCATGGGCCAACAGCCCATTAGAAGAGCATCGAATCAGGAAGGAACATGGTTCGCGCGCCGTGCAGTCGCGTTCGTTGTACGCGTAACTTCATCTCTCTCACCGCGTCCCCCTTTCGAATCTTCGTCCCGACCGCCCCAAATATCAGCCCTTGAATTTGATCTCTTCCAAAGTCCACTGAAGAACTCAAAAAATCTAGTCGGAATTCGAAGAATTTAGAGAGCGTGACGAAACCGAAATCTCATCCTTGTGAAAAAGCGTTGAATTGAGAAGATCTATTCGAGAAAGCCTCATCGATGATGGATGGAAATGGAGGGTGGAGAGATCGGAGGCCTGATGCTCTCGGTGACCTGCGAGTTCTTCCAGATGAAATCGTTTCTGACATCCTTTTCTATCTGTCTCCTCGAGATGTGGCTCGTCTCGCTTGCGTTAGCAGGTAATTCGTTGTTCTTCGTGCTGAATTTGTGCTGTAATCTCACTTCTCTATTAATCGACTGTTTTTAATGGTTCTGATCTTATGCAAATTCAATCGAATTTGTGAATTAGAGGTTACTTGTGCTTATTTTTGGGACGGAGCAAGTATTCATGAGCTTGATAATGCTAGCGATGGTGCCAAAATGACAATGGCGTGGAAACTTGATTAGACTGATTTGAGTTGTGCTAAGTTGGCATCACTTGATTGACTAATTGTTACAGCAAAACTCTTTTGGATATGATATGAATATGAACATAGAGTTGTTTAATGTTTATTTTACTACATTGGTGTCGTGACATCCCCATTTTCTTTTGAAATATGCAGTGTGATGTATGTTTTCTGCAATGAGGAACCACTTTGGATGTCTCTATGCCTTCAGAATGCAAGTCGTCTGATTCAGTACAAGGGGTCATGGAAGAGAACTTATCTGCAGGAGTATGCTCTCTGATTGTCTTTCTGTTTTTTTTTTTACCATGCATAAGTTGCTCATTCAATAGGGATGTATAACCGGAGCTACTTTTCTTCCAAAATTTTTCTACCAGATGTTAGCTTTCTATGGTTAGCTGCTATCATTTTCTTCAACACTAAATTGGTTTCATTTTTAATGTCTATGTTTCCAACATGTGTTATATGTTTGTGGGGTCTCCTGCAGTGCAAATATACAAAAGGGAGAGGAGGATTCTTGTAGCAGGGTGCTACATTTTGATGGTATGAAGTAATATTTTTTTAGGATGGGATGGTTTTATGATAGGGAAATTCTGCAAGTTCTGTCATTTTTTTTGGATTGAAGATCTTGGATTAAATTTATCTTCTTGTTTTGGGTAGGATTCAATTCATTGTTCCTGTATAGAAGGATGTATAGGTGTTACACGAGGTTGGATGGTTTCTCTACTAACAATGGAGATGTAGAAAGAAGGATCAACCTTTCTCTGGAGGAGTTCCAGCACCAATATGATGGAAAGAAGCCGGTATAGTTCATTGGTCATCAGTGCAATAAGAAGAAATCCGTGGCATTTTTATCTAATTGATTCAACTTTCCAGGTTTTCCTCACTGGGTTAGCTGATACTTGGCCAGCGAGGGATAAATGGACAACAGATGGACTATTGAAAAAATATGGAGATACAGCCTTTAAGATCTCTCGACGGAGTTCTAGGAAAATTACTATGAACTTCAAAGATTATGTCTCGTACATGGAAAATCAACATGATGAAGACCCACTGTATATCTTTGATGACAAGGTATTATAGTGTTTGCATATGAACTTAAAGCGTAAATTAATAGCAATCTGATGTACGTGGATATTTCTTTGATGACAAAGTACTGATAATCATTGCATATGAAATTAAGAACCCAGAAGCATTATTTGTAGCAATCTGATGTACTTAGATGTTTTCTGCAGTTTGGGGAAGTTGCTCCTGATCTGTTGAAGGATTATGATGTGCCTTACCTATTTCGTGAAGATTTCTTTGATGTTTTGGAAAGAGATCAGCGCCCCCCTTTTAGGTGGCTTATCATAGGACCTGAGAGGTCTGGTGCATCCTGGCATGTTGATCCAGCACTCACCAGTGCCTGGAACACCCTTTTGTGCGGTCGGAAAAGGTAAAAACATCTGACCTGCATTTTACAATGCTGCTCGCTAATCTTCTGTTGTTCAGAAGTTACAAAAGCATGTATATTAAGCCATATCGTTTTCGTTATAGCATCATCATGACATTGACTTTTAAAAGAGAGTGACTTTGTACTGGGATACTGTTTTTGAATTTAGAATGACTCTGATGTTTGAAGCCTCTGCTTTTGCAGGTGGGCTTTGTATCCTCCAGGTAGAGTACCAGCAGGTGTTACAGTTCATGTAAATGAAGAAGATGGTGATGTCGATATTGAAACTCCAACATCTTTGCAGGTGGTGGCTTGATGCTCATTATACAACTACTGGTATTTAGCTCTTAATTTGTTAATATTCATTGATGTTCTTACATTGTTGTTGTCTTTACAGTGGTGGCTTGACTATTATCCCCTCCTTTCAGAAGAAGAGAAACCCATAGAATGTACACAATTACCTGGTGAAACAATATTCGTTCCCAGTGGGTGGTGGCATTGTGTGCTCAATTTGGAGACAACAATAGCTGTGACACAAAATTTTGCGAATTCCAAAAATTTTGAATTTGTGTGTCTGGACATGGCTCCTGGATACCGGCATAAAGGAGTTTGTCGTGCTGGATTTATTGCTCTTGATGAGCAGAGTCTTGAAGATATGGACAACAGGATTTCCTGTAATGAAATTGGTTTGGCTTCCACAAAATTTTCCAGAAAGGGAAAGAGATTGAGGGTTTGCCAATCTGAAAATTCAGATCAAAATAATGCTGATGAATCTTATCAACAATGCAGTAATGAATTGCCTTATGAAATAAATTTCCTATCTACATTCTTGGACGAAGACAGAGATCACTACAACTCCTTGTGGAGTTCAAACAATGGCATTGGTCAGAGAGAGATGAGAGATTGGTTATGGAAGCTTTGGGTTAGAAAACCAGAGATGAGAGAATTGATATGGAAGGTAATCATCTCCTTATAATAACTCAATGATTTTACTGTTAAATTTCCCTGTATTCTTATTCAGATTTGCATGTGAATTTTATACTTCAGAATCCGCTTTTTGATAATACACAGCGATTTACGAAACACATACCCAATAGTAGTTTTATGCCAGGGAAATAATTCGATGGATTTTCAATCTATTTATTTTAAGTGGAACTAATTTGTTAGGAATTTATCTACACATTTGTTTGACTTTGTCAATTATATTTTGGTTTTAAATCTCTATGTCCTGATTTCCAGGGAGCATGCCTTGCCCTTAATGCCCAAAAATGGTTAGAATGCACTATTGAAATTTGCAAGTTCCATCAGTTGCCTTCTCCTACAGAAGGAGAAAGGCTTCCAGTTGGCACGGGCAGCAATCCTGTAAGTTCCTCCCTTGCTATATGAAATGAATAATATAATTACTGTCTTCATGTATATCCTTCTGTTCGATCCCTTCTATTAGGATTTTGTTTGAATATCCATATATAATAGGCTGGAATTTACATTAGAACAACAAAACCCCGTTTTTAGTAATTTTAACTAGGGGGTCAAAATCGATATCAGTGACTTTTTTTTGTGTGTGAATGGAAGTTATCTTTATAATGCAGTTTTGTTTTTATCTATAAGCAATATTAGAGGTACCCGTGCCTGATTAGGCTGATCTTCAATCGAAAGGGACACGGAGAGAGGACGAAACTATATGTCGACTTTTTGCCAAGCATGACAAGACACCATATGTTCTTGTCTTAGGACTGTTAAACCCTAGTAGCATTCATCTTATGTCTCTCTTGTTTTGATGTAGGTCTATCTGATTGCTGATAATGTTGTCAAAATCTATGTTGAAGGGGGCCTTGAAGCTTCACTTTATGGACTGGGCACTGAGGTATAGACCTATAATCCCATTGCTGTTGCAATTGTTTCTACAGCTTTCATCAATGAAGCTAATCTTCTCCATAAATCTGATGCTTTTTTTTTTATCGACCATGTGTATGCAGCTTGAATTCTATAGTGTACTTTCAAAAGAAAATTCGGGTTTAAAAGATCACATCCCCGATATTTTGGCAAGTGGAATAATCTTGCTTGATAATGGATCGCACAAGATTTTGCCCTGGGATGGGAAAGATGTGCCAGATGTGATTTCTAATTGCATTCCTATAGCAAAAAGTGCTTCAGATTATGGATCTCCTTTTGGTTTATGGAGCAAAATGCTATTTGACCACAAGAAAATCAAGATCTCAGAATGCGCATCAAATGACGCCTCTGTAAGAACAACAGCATGGCCTTATTTGATAACAAAAAGATGTCATGGGAAAATATTTGGAGAATTGTAAGTTCTCATAGTAAATGATCTTACAATTTTTGTTTCTTACAGCTTGTCAAGGGTAACTAATTTTATTTATTTATAACTTCTTTGACATTATCACGGACTTCTGTTGCAGACGGGAATCTCTATCACAGGAAGCTGCACAAAACTTATCTTCCTTTTTAGGAGAGCAGATGCATAACCTTCATATCCTGCCTATTCCATCATTTGACGAATCAGCATTACCAAGCTTTTTCCAGATAATGGACACTTCATCTTCTGCCATAACTTTTGATGTTACTGATGATTCTAGATCTGCTGTTGAATGGAAGATGTTTGTTAAAACTCTAGAACTTAGAAAGCAGGATGTGGTGAGTCGTCTAACGAAATGGTAAGTTCACCAAGTCCTCTCACTCCCCGCCACCCCTTTTTTTTCTACCTAAAAGTAAGTCATCCTTTTTATGAAGCATCTACTTAGATCTCTGGTGATAGTTTAGATACACTGCAAGTAGTTTTACTGTTTGATTCTACCATAATTTATCCTTTAAGACTACTGAAGTTCCAGGATTTTTGGTTCATAAAGAATGGGATTTAGGTGTCCTGATTTCACATCAAACAAATTGCATTTTTCTTTACAGGCATCTGATTGCTTGAATACTTTATTTCACATTTAACTTTGAGTATGTTTTAATGCTTTTTGTTTATCTGGACACTCTACTTGCAGGGGACATCCTATTCCCTCCAGTCTCATTGACAAAGTTAACGAATACCTCCCTGACAATTTTGAACAGTTGCTTCATATATACAAGGTTCTCTCAAATTTTAAACTGCTTCCTCTATCAAAATTTCATTATAGTTAATCGGTCTATATGGTGAATCCATGCTTGCAAATTCATTCTCTGATTTTTGTCATGCAGGACAAGCGTTGTTCATGGATACATTCTGATATAATGGATGACAATGTCTATATGGAGCCTTTAACTGATTCTGCAGCTTCTGATCATGAAAAAGCTAGTTTTGTTGATGGAAACAACAGAAATGGAGAAATTGTATCATGGAAGCCTTCTCATATTCTTGATTTCAGCAATCTAACATTTGGTGAGTCATCTTTATGCCAACTAATCTCTTTTAAAGCTCTATCATTACTTGACTACTCGAAGAACCTTGTTGCTGCAATTAAAAGTTTGCATAACTTCTTTATTATTGTCTCAGGTGACCCGGTTCTTGACTTGATTCCCTTACATCTCGATATCCTCAGAGGAGATTCAGAGTTACTAAAGCATCTATTGGAGAGCTATAAGCTTCCACTATGGAAGAACGACATCAAAGGCTGGAGGCTATCTTACCTTACCATGTATGTATACATTACTCTGAAAGTGTCATCCATGGAATCCAGTTTAGCCTTAGTGCCCGTATCATTCACACGAGCTTTATCCTCCTTCCATTTGCTGGCTAAGACTCAAGTTGGTGTGTTTGATATTTCAGGTGTTACTGTATTCTGCATGAAGAGAACATCTTAGGCGCTGTCTTCAGTATATGGGATGAACTGCGAAGCGCAAATTCATGGGAGGAAGTGGAGGAGAAGGTATGGGGAGATCTGAATAACTACTCTGGATGTTCTTGAATCTTGATCACCACTGTATATTGCCTACCTGATTTCGTCAAGAAGACGACAGTTTGCATAACTGAGATTCGGACAATTCGTTTGTGATTTAACTTGTAATCGCTCATGTTGTTTGTGAATTATTGATTTGCTACTTTGTAGAGTTGGCAATGTTTTTTGCATATTAGGCTGGAGATTTAAAGCCTAGTCTAAGCCCATTTGGTGGGTTTACAATGTTACAATTGGAATAAAGTTGTATAAACAGTGTGTTTTGTTAATCCTATGAACTGAAGTAATGGAATTTTGGGGTCTTCAGCTTTTGTAAATTTTGTTTGGTGCCATAGCATTATTTAAGGTTCGATGTGTGTTACTGTATTATTTAAGGTTCTTAGTGGGTATTTTAATCCCAAAAATTATACTCCGTATTATATTGAGGAGAGAGATGGAGGGTAGAAATGAGAGTCACAGCTCATTTTTTATTTTTTTTTATTTTTTTATATCCAGGTATCTCAACCTTACACTTATACTAGTCCTGCATTCTAAGTCTCCAGTTCCTCATCGACTTGGGGAGGTAAATCGCGGGATGTGCCTCACCAATGGTCCAATCACCCCCTTTATACCCTTTGGCTCCAGGAGGCCCACTCCACAAGAGAAATAAATAATGCTCATCCTGGGAATCGAACCTCCCACCCGAAGCTTCTTAGGCCCAGCGTAGGGTGACCTTTCAACCAGTGAGCTATGCCCCGGGGGCGAGTCATAGCTCACTGTAACCTTACAATCAGGGCAAAAAACACTAAAAATCACGTTAACTCTTTTCCATTGTAGTGGAGACCATAAAGACTAGTCATGCACCAAATCAGCCAAATTGGGACGTCATTTGATTGACACAGACAAATGGGGGCAATAAACGAGTCCGGATCTCCTGCACCCCACGGTAAGACCTTCGGTGCAACACTAAATTATTTCGGGTATAATTTTACTTTAAAAAAAATTTAAAAAAATATATTTACATTTCAAATACTTGTATTCACATATTTATAAACTTTTATTGGAAAAAAATCATTTCAAAAAATTTAGAAAATTAAAAGACCAATTATATTAGAAAATAAATTTTATATTTTTTTAAAACATGATTTTTTCCAATAAAAGTTTATAAATATGTGAATACAAGTATTTGAAATGTAAATATATTTTTTTAAATTTTTTTTAAAGTAAAATTATACTCGAAATAATTTAGTGTTGCACCGAAGGTCTTACCGTGGGGTGCAGGAGATCCGGACTCATAAATAATACATCCAACGACTAGGATTTTTCTCAAACTTTTGATTTTGTAAATATTTTTAGCCAGTTTTCGGCTAAACAAAATAAATTATAAAAATAAATTGTAATTTTTTTAAACACAATTTTTTGTCTAACCATAACCATAGATGTACTGATATTATATGTGTTAAATAAAATCAATTAATTTGTTGAATTATTAAAGATGTTGAATGTAGATATTAAATGGAGTATTTGAAAATATTTGATTATTTACATATTTTTTGTAAAAATGATTTTTTAAAATGATTTTTTCCCTATAAGTGATGGCCTTCTTCACCTCATTCTCTCATACTTTGATAAGGGGAGGGTGTTAATATTTCATACTCCACCAAGCGACCTGCTTCCATGAAGGAATATATCGACAATCGAATACAATTTCGAAATAGGATTACACACGATCAACTAATGAAAGATTTGATTTAACATATATGGCAAAAGTTTGGAAATAGATATTTGGAAGATTAAAATTTTCTTCTAGGATTTTATTTCTATTTCGATACTTTCTTCTTCTAGGGTTTTATTATTATTATAGTAGTTTATGCGAAATACAATTATAAATAAATTGATGCGGGGCCATCCAAGACACTTTCGGACACATCTATACTTGGGGATGGACCTATGATTTGAGCTCGTGAGAATGTTGTCATCCTCAAGAGGAAGAAGAAGGCTACACCATGGGAGAAGGTCCAAAGGTGGAAGTTTGACGTTTTTAAGATTCGTTCAATAGTTTGACAGCTTTTCGACGTCTCAGTAAAATGAGTCGTACGGATTCAATATTAATCGGATTAGATCGTGCCATACCTTGTCGAAACGAGGACGAAGAGATCTACAGCTTTGCTGTTGAAGGTTTTTCCAGAATCGACCTATAGCTTGGCCGAAAATCACATTCTTTGAGCTGTCAATGTTTTTAGACGAATTTATCTTATTTCTAGTATTTCTTTTAGGTTTATTTTAATTAATTCTTTAAGTTATTATTTTAATTAATTTAGACCGAAATTCAGTCTTGTTAGGTTAAATAGTCGGCCGACCCTTCATTGTAGAACTTCACGTACAATTTTATGAGAAATTCATCCTTTGTGTGAAACACACGTGTGAGAAAGCCAATCGATTCGTAACGTTGCTCATCGATTGCACAATTGGTTATTGATCTTGCTTGGTTTGCTTTGAGTTCGTCAACCTCGCGAGAGCTTGGTGATGCAGGTAATCACAAGTCCCCTCCTTGTGCCCCTCCAAGTTGTCCGCTTGGTTGTGTAAGGCTGTAGAGGCGGGCTTTATAATCGTTGGTATTTGGTTCCTACCCTTTAAGGAGGCCTGGGTATTTGCCTCGTTCTATTTTAGTTCGAATCACCCATCTATCGGTCTTTATTTCATTGTTTTGTCGAGTCTTTCATTGCTGCGTTTTGTTTGTTCTTATTCTGTTCTTGAGTCTTTGCTTCCGTTCTTGTGTTTGAGTCTTGTTTGTCGAAGATCGGGCCATCCTACGGCTAACCCCGTATCAAATTGGCATCAGAGCTTTGGTTTCCGACATCAAAGTTGTGTCTTTTGTTTCCCTAGACACAAAACCTACAAAAAAAAAATAGTCTTTCTTATTCTTGGTTTTTACTTCTTGAATTTTTTTTAATTCGATTGTATTAACCTTTGTTTGTGATTGTTGTGGTTGCTTTAGCCCTAAAAACATACTAAGCCAAGACCACAGTAGATAGAGCCAATTCCCACGTGCGCAGCCTTGTGTCACTTGCATTAGTCGACAACGGCAAAGGATTAATTTAAGTTGAAATTGTCCGCACTTGCAAATCTCCTAATTGGCCGCAGCTTACAAAAACAATCCCAAACCCTATTTTATTTTCTATCCTTGGCTTTATTGCTTCTAAGATCTATTTTGTTCACTTGCCTTATCTTACTTGTTGAAATTTGTGGTAGATATATCTCATATTTTCTATCACAGATTATAAAAGGCATAGATAGATTTATTTACCATATTTAGCCAAATCATCACCTATATATATTTCATAAGGCTACATATTTTATTTTTCTTTCACCATAGCTTAAATTTTCAAGAGGCCTTTTATTTCATAGATAGTTTCTTGCATTAGTAAAAAAAAAAAAAGTATGCGGGACCATCATCTACACCTCCGGACGCGCCGATCATACTCGGAGACAGACCAATGACGAGAGCTCGAGCTAAGAAGCTTCAACGCGACTCATTCCTCTTTGTGAGTCACTCCTTGTTCTCGAGCGCGGTTCAACTCTCGGAGCCACCAATGAAGGCATACATGTGCATTGGAACCTCGATTGCCGACGTTGGAAGCCAGATGCAAAGCGTCTGTAGCCGGCGGTAATGTGCGCGGGCGTGCAGGGGAAGCGCGCGGGCGTGCGACCAGCTGCCGTTGGTTGCTACGCCGATTCTTCTTTGGCCCAAATTGGTTGATTTCAAGTTGTTATTCCATGTGTTAATTTAAGACCCTTAATTAATTAAGTATTTTTAGGATATTTTAAATAATTATTTTTATTAGAAAATAGTCCTGTTTAGGGTTATATTAACCGGCCACTTTCATTGTAGAAAACTTACGCCTCTTTGATTATAGAAAATTCAGTTTGTGTGAAACACAATTGAGAGAAAGTCAATCGATTCGTAGCGTGGCTCATCGATTGCAAATTGGTTCTTGATATAACTTGCTTTGCTTTGAGTTCGTCAACCTCGCGAGAGCTTGGTGATCCTGGTAATCACAAGTCCCCTTCTTGTGCCTCCAAGTTGTCCGCTTGGTTGTGTAAGGTTGTAGAGGCGGGCTTTGTAGTCGTTGATATTTGGTTCCTACCCTCTTAGGAGGCCTGAGGTCTTTATCTCATTCTACCTTATTTCGAATCACCCTTCTATCGATCTTTATTTCATTGCTTTGTTTGATCGAGTCAAGTCCCTTTGTTTAGTCTAAATTCAGTCCAATCGAGTCCTTCGTTTGCTGCGTCGTTTGTTGTTTCTTGAGTCTTTGCTTCCGTTCTTGAGTTTGTTGTTGATTGTCGAAGATCAGGCCACCCTACGACTAACCCTGTATCACAAATGATGTACACAAATAATATTATTATAAATCTTTCAATATATAATATCATTTATGGGAAGTGGAAGGTCTTTTAACGACAGAAGGGGAAGTTGGAAAAAAAGAAGAAGAGGAACATCTTACAATATTGGTGAAAGATACTTGAATGAGTTGATACATATATCTATTGTTCAATTGGGAAAATGGTGGACAAGTGGAAGGATAAAAACTTGTCATGTTCATGATGTATGCGAGATATGTGTCTTAGAAAGTGTGAGGAGGTGAGCTTCATACATCATATAAGGTGCACTACTTCATCAAATATGGCTTCTACAATGCCCGTGTTTTCAAATGAAATAAAGAAATTGCGCCGATGTGCTCTTTATGATGAAAATGACAATTGGCTTAATACACGCGTTCATAATGGAGAGAGGGCTATAGGCCTTAGATCTCTTTTGGTGTTCCATAAGGTGGGACGATATGGAAAACCTTTCCACTTCTTCAAGTTCTAGATCCTCAAGGTATTTATTATATGTTGTTGGTAGATGGTGTTGAACATCTTATTCATTTAAGATACTTTAATTTGAGAAAGCCAAGAGTTGAAGTTCTACCGGCACGCTTGTATGGATTTAAATACTTGGAGACTTTAGACTTGCGATGTGGATTATGGAGTGAAATGAAGATATGTAACGAGTTTTACAAGATGAAAAGATTGAGACACCTGTATCTTCCCCACGAATTCAAAGTCATAGGGGGGTAAGAAACTGAAGCTTCCGATAGACGGTCAGATGGAGACAATAAAAAACTTCAATCGCGATATATGTGAAACAGAGGAGCTAATGCATGCAGATGACAAACTTGAGGGTTTTTTCAATTAGAAGAAGAGACTATTCTTCTAAGAAGGTGGAGGAGTTGAAGAGAGTAGTGGAGGCGTTAGTGATGAAGAATGCTGGACAGCTCATCAACAAATGTCGTATACAAATAAGTTTGGATGATGTAATAAAGGAAACTCCTAGTCCAAGAGAGGGTAGTGGGATCACTAGTGATGAAGAAAGTGGGTCGGGGCTGCATATATATAATCCCAGCTTGGAACGGGGGGATCTCAACAAGTATGAAACCGTGGGAGATCTTTTATTAGGTTTGGAGAATCTTCCTACCCTTCAAGTACTCAGCCAAAGCGGATCCCCGATTGCATGCAGTAGCAACAATCTCACTTGGTAGCTTTGCCCAACTCACAAAATTCTATGTAGAATGTCCAATGAGATCGTTTGAGTTAGAGGAAGCAGCTGCTCCTAATCTCCGACACTTGGTGCTTGAGAAGGGGGGGGGGGGGGTTGCGATAATTTGAACAAGTTAAACAACATCCCCAACAGCTTGACAGAGGTGAGTCTTTGGAATTGTGTAATCACGGAAGGATAAGTTTCAGCACTGCAGAAGCTTCCTCTCCTCAAATCCCTCCGAGTAAGAAGAGGACAAGTAAGCAACAAATTATTGAGTTTCTCTGCTGGTAGCTTTCCCCACGCGACTCGACTCAGTCTCCAAGTGCAAATAGAATTGTTTGAGTGTGAGGTAGGGGAAGCAGCCGCTCCTAATCTCCAACTCTTGGAGTTATGGTGGTGAGAGAATTTGAACAAGTTAAAGAACATCCCTAACAACTTGGCAGAGGTGAAGCTCCGGCATTGTAAAATTACGGAAGGGGATGTTCCAGCATTGGAGAAGCTTCCACACCTCAAATCCTCCTTAGTATATGAAGGACAAGTCAACGATCAATTATTGAGTTTCTCTGCTGGTGGCTTTCCCTAACTGACTGAACTCACTCTCAAAGGGAAACTTGAATAGGAGGAGTGGGAGGTAGGGAAAGGAGCACTTGATAATTTCCAAAGATTGACGTTATGGGGTGAAAAAAGTTGAAGAAGGTGGTCATCAATGAGCTCCTTGACAGCTTGACATAGGAGGAACTCGAGGATTGTGAAATTGGGGGAGTAGATGCTTCTTTATTTAGCTACTTGGAGAAGCTTCCTAGCTTGCAAAAACTCAAAGTATATGAGCTCGTGAGATCAGGAGGCGGCAACAAATTGAGTTTCTTTCCTGATACCTTTCCTAAGCTTGCTTAACTCGATCTCAAATGGCACCCAGAATGGGAGGAGTGGGAGGTAGGGGATGGTGCCCTACCCAATCTTCAACTGTTGACATTAAGGGGGTGGAAAAAGTTAAACAAGTTAAACAACCTACCCAATAGCTTGACACGCGTAGTTCTCCTTGAGTGTGAAATTAGGGAAGCTATCGACGATGTTTTATTATTGGCCTTGAGTAATATTCCCTCTATAGAACAACTCGAACTATGGGGCATGAAGATAGTAAGTGGAGGCAAGAAAATAAGTTTCTCTCCTGGCAGCTTTCTCCGACTAATTCAACTCTGTATCTTCAATCCAGAGGAATTGGGGAAGTGGGAGTTGGAAGTGGGGGATGGAGCCCTTCCTAAACTCCAAAACTGGGAGTTGTGGAAATGCTCCAAATTGAAGAAGATCCCAAACCGGGGCCTGCTTGCCTCCGTTCATATTGAGTGTGAGGATCCATGTATCAAGGGAATCGAAAACTACAACACCTCCCCCACTTCAAAAAAGAAGGCCCGCTAAAAAGCATATGGTGATCAAAGCTATTGAGGTGGCTCTGTGACTCTGTTTCATAGATCAATATACATCGGACCTCCACCAACAGTTGAATGCATCTCTCCATTTGTGGTACTCCACACTAACCATGGTACGTGTTGCTGAATTTATCTTGTTCCATTTCATCTTATTTAACCCAGTACCCTAATTACAATTGCATTTCCACCATGCAGATTATAGGACCTAACACAAAGAGCCATCCAAGGCGGGCATCTATGCCATATGACCATCCCGCCGTGCACCAGCAAAACCCTCATTGGATAACTCTATTAGGAAGATGGTTCCGTTGATAGGGTTTGGTGTTGCTTTGGAGTTAGAAGGAGCAGAGGATGAGACAACAGAGTCAGAACATTCGTGCTTGAGATCGAGGTAAGTGTCGTTGTTGCATTTACTAGAATGTATAAACACTCATTTCCATCACCTGATTCACCTTTTTTTATTCTAAATTTATGAACCTAAAGAACAATATAAAATACCCATCCAGTTCAAGCTACATTTTAGATGATAAAAGTTATATTGAAACTTGTACATCTTTCAATCCATATTGTGAATTTAATGAAGCTGCTAAGATGATAACAAAATGGTTCATATTCAACTACTTTTTTAGTCTGTTCGTTCTAGTTATTAATCAGCTCTAAATCTAATGTTATGCATCCTTGTGAATTGTACATAGGTGAAGACATACAAATCGGCTATGAAAGAAGCTACAAAGAGTCCAACTAGATACATGAATTAATTCAACAGAGCATCCAAAGGCAATTATTCAACATATTGTAAAGGTGTCCATAAGCAATGCACTATGTTCGCACACTTAGTTCCCTATCTGCTACGAAGAAATAGCTCACATCCAAAAAGTCACAGATGTTTGTGGTGCTGCTACGACAGCGGAGGTGGAGGACGAGATAACATAGTCAGAAGACACAGACGCTTATGCTTGAGTTTGCGATGTTGTTGGTAAGTGCCATATTTTTGGAAAATAGCTAGCCATCCATTTCAATTTGCATTCTATTTTAAAGCATGATATGATAAACTTCTTTCGAAACTTGTGTTCATAAATAATTAAATAGGTCATTTTCATATGTTGGTTAGTCTGTTCTCACTAGTTATATATTAACGAGCTCTATGTCTAATGTTATTCGACCTTTACCAGCCTGCAGTGCAGCAGTAGTTGGGGGTAACACTTTATGATATGATCACGTCCCTCTGTGGACCCTGTGTTAGCTCTATCGGTAGCGGTGGAGCATAGTCACTCTCTTCTTCTTCATCAAGATCAATACAAAATCCCCAATAGAAGAGATACAAAGGTCAGCCAGTCCTCGAAACCTGATATTTTTGTGCATCAATAACCAACAATCTTTAACGGTTAAGCTGTAAGGTCAGCCAAATCTCCTCTTTCATGTAGCCCTCATATCACTACCATCAAGCATTATATTTTTCTAAGGTAAGTGCATCTAATTTTTGTTGTACGTGTACAAATTAACGAGAAATAGCTCACATCGATTAAAATGAAGGGAAAAATCATATACATAACAAGGATAGGTGACCCAAGATAACAACTTTCTTTAATTCGGAAAATATAGAATTTACATCATCCCCATTGTTAATCCTTATCAGACTTCCAAATCTATCTCTAATTGCCTATGTAGTTCCTCTATTGTGCTTTCCTAGCAGGCAATACTTTGCAAATCAACTGCCAAAAACACATGAATCTCAAGAAAAAGTGATATGCAAGGGGCGCTTGTTTGGTAAGTCACTGTTAAACACCCAAAATGTCTTTCTAAAACATTCATCTCCATCACCTGATTCACCTTTTTCATTCTACAAAAAATTTATGAGAATTCGTTCGCAGCTGCCAAGCATGGGACAAGTATAATAATTGATTTAAAGAGGCTCAATCAGGAAAGTTTACAGGGTCATAGGGAATGGGTGGTAAGTTATAATACCTTTCTTTCATTTATGCATCTGATATAAGCTAGTTGGCTGGTTGAATAGTTGTACATGATCTTTGTCATGCTGAAACGAGTTGGAAATGCGAAAAACTCAATGAAGGACATTTGAATCCGCATATTAGGTGAAGCTCTATCAATTCAACCTCATTTAATTAAACTGATTGGATATTGCTTGGAGGATGAGCACTAACTTTTGGCGTACAAGTTCATCCCTCGTTGAAGCTTGGATGATCACTTGTTCTGAAGTATAATTTCCAACATACATTAACATGTTTTGCTGTCTGATTTCGACAAGTTTTGAAACTGAAGTACATGTAAAAATGATGTTCCACATGAGGTTCTTACTTCCAACCGCTTTCTTGGGACATTTGGTTAAAGGTTGCGCTAGGGGATGTCTTTTCTCCATAGCACCAAAACAAAAGTGATTTATTGGGATTTTAAGACTTCTAATGCCCTGCTTGATTCAGTACGTGACTTGTCTAGATGATCATCTTACGTTTTTGTCTTCCTGTTGTTTCACAATGCTTATAAGAACTTACCACAATTTGATTGCAGAACCACAATGCAATACTTTCTGATTTGGGGTTGGTGAAGGACAACCCTATTGGTGACAAGTCCCATGTCTCGACTAGAGTCATCGGAACACATGGATATGCAGCTCCTGAGTATCTTGCAATCGGTACTCATTTCAATCTCTATTTTTTCTCTATTTGAATCTCTAGTCTACATTATGTATAAATACCGACTTCACATGCTCATCTCAGGACATTTAACCTCAAAGAGCGATGTGTAAAGCTTCGGAGCGATTCTCCTCAAAAAGCTATCAAGCCAAAGAGTAGTGGACAAAAACAGATCATCTGGTGAGCAGAATCTAGTGGAATGGGCAAGGCCCTATCTGAAACACAACAAGAAAATATTCAGAATCCTTGATACTTGTCTTGAAGGGCAATACACACTAGTACAAATTTAACGTTTATCAGGATAAAATTATCGGGAGTTTTAAAAACCTCCTCAAAGAGGATTTTTGCACAGGGGTTTTTATAAAAACTCATGATAGAAGTGTGTTTTTTTAATTAAAAATCGGATATACTCTCTCGGAAGTTTTTATAGAAACTCCCGAGAAAGTTTAAAAAATTAGATGGGTAATATGATTACACTTTCTCAGGAGTTTTTTTTATAAAAAACCGCCGACATATTCTTTCAGGAGTTTTTATAAACTCCCGCAACATGTGGGCTTGGGAGGCTGGTTGGGAAACAGGGTCTCTCAGGAGTTTTTTTAAAAACCCCTGACCGAACGTTTTTTTCTCGGGAGTTTTTAAAAAACCCCTGAGAGATATCTGTCAGCTACGTGAATTAAAGTAGGTAACTTTTAAAATTAATCTTGCATAATTGGGTCATCCTAAGTAAAAGTTTTTTATGTATAAAAACCCAATATTTAATTTTTCTTATTATTTTTATTTATTGCATATAATTATGTTCACGAGTTCCTTATTTTGTCATAAAAATAATTATTTTTGGTAAGGATATATTTTTTTATTTACCTGAATCATAATTTACCTAATTGAGCATTTTTTAAAGTTCATTCACACTCTTTCCTTATTTTTTGCATTCTCTTATATTTATCATTCTATTTTTCATTTGATGGAAATTATAATGTATTTTATATAGAAAAATAATATTGGATATATAATTGATAGTTAAAATTATTACATGTATTATTTTAAAGTTATAATTAATGTTTTTAGAATGTGTGTATATATAATATTTTATTATATATTACCTCTATTATTTTAGAGTTATAATTAATGTTTTTAGAATGCGTATGTCAGTGTGTGTGTGTATATATAATCTTTTATTATATATATTTGAAAAAATATCACATTGATTATAAAATTTAACCATTTGCGTATAAGTTTTCTATTGGTTTTGAGTAGGAATTTTTATAGAACATCATTTTCTAATTATATAACACATGTCTTAAGAAGTCATAAGTGGATTTTTTCATAAAATTTGGCCATTTTTTAAAACAAATTTATTATTTTTCAAATATGTATTACTTTACCCGTTAAATTAAAGAAATAATAATTCAAAAAAGTTTGAAAAGAAAGACAAAACTCTAAGGTTTTTTTTAACACTATTTTTTTTAAAATAAGTCACAATGGGATAAATGAATTTTTTTACTGTATTTAATATGTACATTTAATCTTACCATGCATGCTATATAGTCATATGTCTTAAATCTATATCTCGCCTTGAATATACCTAATTTAAGTAATAAGAGGGTTTGGGAAGGACGGAACTAATGTTGGGCTGGTGTATGCAGTGGTGGAGCCAGGATTTTCGGTCGGGGGGTGCTAAAAAAAATTCGTGATTTTTTATTTTGGTGTATACTTATTAAGAATATTTTTTTAAAGAAAATATTCAAAAATTACTAAAATTTTTATTTTTTAAAAGTTTTCTTTGTATTTACATAGTTGAGAGTAATAACCAAAAAAATAGAAGAGAAACAAAAAATATAGGAAAAAATCACGAAAAATTATTTTTAAAACAATATTGAAAAAAAAGTTTAAATGCGTAATTTAAACATAAATATGACATTCTTTTAATGAAATAGTTGGTAGAAAAAAAAATATAGAGAAATTAAGGAAAATTAATGATATGGTAAAATAAATAAAAAGTAAAATAGTTGAGATTTGAACCCAAGACCTTTTTAACTTTATGTTTTCTTCCTTTCTTCTTTTACCGCTTGAGCTAGTTAGCACTCTTGTCTCAAATACCATTTAAATATCTTATATTACCTTAAAAATACTAAATATATGCAAAAAAAAAAAAATTGTATCTTTTTTTTCCGCCGGGGGTGCTCGAGCACCACCAAGCACCCCCTTGGCTCCGCCACTTGGTGTATGTTACAACCCACCCCATTTTCACAGTAATGTAGGTAATATATCAGTATTAAAAATCAAGATGCTTGGTTGCCACATTTGGTAACTGGTATAAAGTGATGGATAGGGTAAATGAGGTGTGGGTTCGAATTTCCATGGATTACTCATTAAATAATTTGTTCATTCTTTTTGTTTTCACCTTCATTCTTTTTTAAACAGTTAATTGGTGAATTAATCCCTAAAAACATAAAGAGTGTGAATGACTTTAAAACTCGACATGGAAAAAGCCTATGATAAAATCAACTGGAGTTATATCAAAGCAGTTCTTTAAAGGTTCAATTTTCATCCTATATGGATCAAATGGGTTATGACTTGTCTACCGACCTCCTCCTTCTCGATTCTAGTAAACAATCGTCCAGGTAAACAGTTTAAGCCTAATAGGGGAATCCGCCAAGAAAACCCTCTTGCGCCTTACATTTTTGTTTTAGTAATTGAAGGCCTAGCAAGAGAAATGCACAAGGAGGCTTTGCAAGAAGATGCTCAAATCGGGATCAAACTCACCAGAAACGGTAATCCTATACCTTTCCTTGCTTTTAAAGACGACACAATTATATTTGCGAAAGCTGCTCACACTAGTCTAAATACTATTCAAAATATGATAAATAGTTACTCCAACCTTTCGGGCCTTACTATTAACTATAGTAAAAGCTCTCTCCAATGCTCTAAAAACGTTAACCAAAACCTAGCCAAAGATCTTGCCCAGAGCATGGGAATTCCAATCTTTAGCACTCTTGAAAAGTACTTAGGTATTCCGATAATTAATGGCCGGATTAGAAACTCGACTTTTGAGGAGGCCATCCAAAATCTGAAAAAACATCTTTCCAAATGGAAGGCTTCAAATCTGTCTCAAGCAGGCAGAGCTGTTCTAATCCAAGCTAACCTAAGTTCCAAAACCAACTATCTGATGCAAAACTTCTTACTCTCTAAAGGAATTCTCAACCAAATAGATCAGATAAACAAGATTTTTTTCTGGAATAAACTTCACACGGAGAGATATACCCCGCTTATAAGTTGGGATAACATCTGTAAGAGTAAAGCCCATGGTGGCATGGGCATTAGAAAAGCGGAAGAATTAAACATAAGCCTTCAGTTTAAATTATTGTGGAAACTCTACTCTAATGAAGAAAATATATGGGTTAGAATCATTAAAGAAAAATACTTGCAAAATAACAGTATTAAGGACAAACCAAATCAAGCCAGCTCCTGGCAATTTGGCAGATTATTATCTCTTAGAGAAATTTTGAAAAAGGACTCTTTTGGATTTTAGGGGATGGTAGCTCCATAAATATTTGGAATGACCCTTGGATTCGAATAAGCCTCTCATTGAGAACCTATTTTCTCAAAATATAGCCAAAATCGTTCTAGCTCTCAAAATCCCAGCTTGGCAAACTCCGGATAAGCTAATCCGGTTGCCTAAACCCACAGAAAAATTTACTACTAAATCTGCGAAGAAAATTACTAACATCCAAAACCACAACACAGATAACCATTGCTGGATATGGAACCTAAACCTCCCGCCTCAACTCAAAAATCTAGTTTGGAAAATTAAAGTAGACGCCCTTCCCGCTACAAGCACGTTTAATAAGTACGTCAACAGAGTTACTAGCACCTGTTCCCTTTGTAACCAAAGTAATGAGGATGCTACTCATCTATTTACAGAATGCTCCTTTTCAAAGGAGTTAATAGCAGTTTGAACAATCTACATGAAAATTCTTCAACAACCTCTCTATGCAAGGTCCCCTTTGTGACAACATAAATCTAATCAAACAAGAAAATCATCAATTTGATGATCTAGTGGCCATTTGGCAAATGATATGGGAAACTAGAAACAATTTAATCTTAAAAAAAACAAATCCTAACTCATTTGAGAACATTATTAGGCGAATTAAAATAAATATTCAGGACTGGAGAGAGGTAAATACATGAAAAAAAATCAATAAAGATAGTAGAAAAAAGGAAAAAGAGGTCTATGTCTATGTGGACTAGACCAGCATGAGCCATCTACAAAATTAACGTAGATGGTTCTGTCAAGCCACTGTCATTTTTCAGGTGGGGGGAATCATTCGTGATTCTAGGGGCCATGTAATTGAGACTTTCTACCAGGAAGTCAGTCAAGGTACAATTATTCAAACTGAAGCAACAACAGTTCTGATAGGAATGCAGCTAGCTCGAAGATTGGGATTACGGAAGATTGTTATAGAGGGAGATAACCAAGAGCTGATGAGAACTCTTACTCAAGGAAAAGGCAGTAGATGGGAAATTATGCGTCAAGTAGAAGAAATCAAGATTATGATTGCAGACTTCGAAGCGGTTCAATACAGAAACATCTATAGAGAAGCTAACAAAGTTGCAGATTATATAGTCATGACAAGCATCATTAACGATAGATCTACATTCCCTTTTAATAGGGATATTTGTACCATCATCCGTCAGAATGATCCCGTAGCGCATTTACATGTTTTGTAATAACTCCGAATGTTTCCATACTGTAAAAAAAAAATACAACTTTGGTTAATCAATTGAGATATTTTTTTGTATTAGGGAAACAATATTTTCATATTTACTTTTGAAATGAAGTTGGTTGGAAAAGAAATAGATTAATTAAATAGATCGATTTGAAGTTACTACAGTTATAAAAATATGTATTTTCTTTTATTGTTTGTTGTATTTTTTTATTTTTAAATGATGAATGAGACACATGAATCACCATAAAATATCTTTATATTAACTTTAATAGATACCTTGCTTGATTTTTTATGAGAATAATTTTAAAAATTTTAAAAATTGGGTATTGAATTCAAATTTGGCTGATAGATTTTTTTTTCTACTAAAAATAATAAAATAAATATGTATATTTTTATTGGGTTTTAGCGTAATATTTTTACAATTAACAAACCGTGCAAAGTTCAGGTAATGAGTTAGTTATATCCGGGTAGCCAGACACATAACCATAAATTAATATTTTGGTGGGTTAGGTAGGCTAAATTTTACATATACATATAATTTTCATTAAAAAAATTCTTATTTTAATAAACAAATACATAATTTTTTTAACTAGCACCCCTTCCTTTTTTTTGCTAGCTCATTTAAATTTTTTTTTGACCTATTTTTTAATTTATAAAAAAATAGAACAGATTGGAGCAAACCCATACCTCCGCCTACTTCCGTCCCTAGCTGTATCTAAATTAGGGTTGGCATGGTACGGTAACCACCAAAAAATGGTGATTACCACGTACCAACCACAAACTGGTGGTACGTAAATTTTCATACCATGCACCAACCATAAGTCATGGTTACCGCATATGTGGTAACCACGACTTGTGGTTACCGTCGGTTTATTACCATGGTTACCAAACTGTAATTCTATTTGTATTTTTTTGAAACTCCTTGGCTACCTTCCGGTAGTCATCAAAATTATCGAACGAAAAAATATGGTTAAAAAAAATAATATGATTACCACCTATTAAAACTTCAAATAAATCAAGTTCACAACCTAAAGTACAAACCAATTCAAATCAATCAAGCTCAAAGTCTTGAAACAAACCAAGTTCAATTGTTCAAACATTCAAAATGTTCCCTCAAGTTCAAACAAAATAAGTTCAAAGTCTTCAAACATTCAAAATGTTCCTACTGTTTCTAGTAGAAAATGTAGAAATGACCAATTTAGGTCAAAATCAAAACACAAAATATAAATTAAAAACTTAAAACTTAGAGGTAATAACAACAAAATATTAAATAAAAAAAATTAATATATATACTTGGTAACCATGGTATTCAGATTTCATTACCATTACCGTACCATCTTCACGTGGTTACCACCAAGATGGTTACCATCATGTTGGTTACCATAAGTGTGGTTACCAACACAATCGGTTTGTGGTTGGTACGTGGTTGGTATGGTAATTTCCGTACCATTTGCCAGCCCTAATCTAAATGAGTTGGAGATCCATTGGTTTTTTGGGAATTTTTTTTAAGATAATAAGTATGCAATTATTTAAAAAATAATACTCCCTAATACTTTATATATATATTTTTTAAAGGAAAATTTTGGTCAAATATCCATTTAGGAAACCTAATTAGGTTAATGTCCACATTGAAATGAATATTAAGTAAATGTCCATAAATTTTTCATAATACCCATCCTACTCTTAACTCTATCTATCTTATCCTACCCTTACTTCCTTCCAAGCTTAGCGTTCCGAATTACAAATCTATAACGCGCTACCTACAGTCACAGAAGTATAGAACAAACGAAAATTCTCTCTATGCACATACCCCACGACTATGTGAGATTCTCAGAGGCAGGGCTGCTCGCCCCCACGAACTACCTACAGTCAAAGAAGTATAGAACAAACGAAAATTCTCTCTATGCACATACCCCAGGAGGGTAAATCTGATAAATTACGGATCATAATTTACACAAGGTCTGATCTCGAATCATAACCATGATCGGTGCGGGTGCCTACATATTATAGTACAAATTAAGCATTCAAATACAAAAGCACATGATACATGGATTTAATCATTTAAATTAAATGCATTATGCATCGATTTCATTCCCTTTTCCGGATTTAATTAAATGCATTCAACTACTAGATTGTCATTAGCGACAAAATATTATTTTGTAATTGGTGATAATATTTTGTCGTTTGTGACAATATATTACTCTTTGCTTAGCTTTAAACTCTCTAGGGTCTAATGTTTTGTCGTTGGTGACAATAGATTACTGACAAGAGGTTAGTGACAATAAGGTGGTGACAATGTTTTGTTGTTGGTGGCAATACGTTTGAGAAAAGAATATGTCGTTAGTGACAATAGAGCTGTGACAATATATTGTAGTTGGTGACATTAGGTTGGTGACACTGTTATGTTGTTGGTGACAATATAGTATTTACAAGAGATTGATGACAATAGGGTGATGACATTGTTTTTGTAGTTGGTGACAATATGTTCGAAAAAATAATATGGTGACATTGTTTCACAAGAAAAAATTGCACCACCAATTGTCACCAGGAAAAAAAATCAATTGTCACCAAAAAAGATTTCCCCTAACTATCACCGAAAAAAATAAAATATCACAAAAAAGTCAGCTGTCACCGACATAATTGTCACAAACACCTGTCACCAAAAAAGTTAGTTGTCACCAAAATAATTGTCACAGACGATTGTCTCATATATATGCAAAGATGGATCTTTGACCGAACAGATTGAAATTGATGACGGTGGAGTTTGAGTTTATTTGCTTATGTGCTTGTTTTGGTGACAAATGGAATTTATGTTGTTATTTTTAGATTGGTGACAATTGGTAGAGTTATATATTCTGTTTTGGTGACAAATGGAATTTATGTTGTTATTTTGTAGTTTTTTTAGATCGGTGACAATTGGTAGAATTATATATTCTGTTTTGGTGACAAATGGAATTTATATCTCATTTAGCTATAATGTAATTTTCGTTATCATTCTGTTTAGTTGTAGTGGAAGTTGTGGTATGTATACCACCAAATATATCGATGGTCTTGCATTTCATGGTGGTATTGAAGCTATTTCAGACAAGTATATGGATGCGTATAGAGAGAGAGGATAACTATAGAGGGTCTTGCTATTTTGGATGTTAAGTATGGATGTTTCAACTGTTCCCCTTTGTTTTGATATTTTTGCAAGTTGATGTAGTCTGACAATTAAGTATTACAAAGTTAAATTGTACATCAAGTTTAATCTACTTAGGGTTATTATTGTAACAAAAATGCGTTAATATTAGACGACAAATGTGATGCCATTATAGTATTGTACATCGAATTATTCGTTTGCTCAAGTTTAGCCCTTCTAGGGTCTATGCTCCCCTAGTTCTAGGGTTTCAGTTTCGTAACAAAAATGCGTTAATATTAGATGATAAATCTGATAACATTGGTACTGTACACACATTTTAGGGTTTAGGATTTAGGGTTTAAGGCCTTTGCCTTAAACCCTAAACTATATTGTACATCAAATTTTCGTCTGCTCAGGTTTAGCCCCTCTTGGGTCTATGATCCCTTTGTTCTAGGGTTTCAGTTTTGTAACAAAAATGTGTTAATATTGGATGACAAATGTGATAACATTAGCATTGTAAACATTTTAGTTTGATGAAAGTGCTTTGTAGTTGGTGACAATTGGTTAGTGACACTGTTTTTTCGTTGGTGACAATTAATTTCTAAAAATAGGCGGTTGACACTAGATTGGTGACAAAGTTTTGTAATTGGTGACAATAGATTATTGACCAAATCTTGATGAAAATAGGTTGGTTACACTGTTTCATTGTTGGTGTCAATAGATTATTGAAAAGAGGTTGGTGACAATGTTTTTTATAAGTTGGTGACAATACGGTTGATTAAACAATATGAAAACAGTGTTCTGTAGTTGGTGACAATGTCTTGGTGATGTATAATGTTATGGTGACAACTTTTTTAAGGTTACAATATCATGGTGACAATATATTGTCATCAACTTTGTCATTAATAGTTGTCACCAACAATTGTCATCAAGAAAATCATCTATTAGCATAAAAACCCCATTTGTCACCGAGGAAAAGTGTTACTGGCAACGGCCACTGGAAGAAAATCAATTGTCACCCAAAATTTTTTTGTCACCAACAATTATCACAAGAAAAAAAAAGAAAATCAATTGTCACTAGAAAAGATTTCCCCCTAACTGTCACCGGAAAAAATAAAATGTCACAAAAAATCAATTTTCACCAAAATAATTGTTACAATTAACTGTCACCAGAAAAATATGCTCAACTGTCACAAAAAAATTGTCATCAAATGTAGGCCTGGACCGAAATCTGTCACCGAAAAAATTGTCACCAACAATTGTCACCAAGAAAAAAAATCAATTGTCACCAGAAAAAATTTACCCCAAAATTGTCACCAGGAAAAAAAAATGTCACCAAAAAAAATATGAGAAACCGTTGTCACCAAAAATAATTGTCATCAAATCTAGGTATTGACTTAATTGGTCAATGTTGACTTGTCAATATTAAAATTAAAAATAGTCAAAGGGGGAGGGGGGCGGAGTAAGGGGCAAAGGGGGAAGGGAAGGGTAAGAGATGGGAAGGAAGGGTAAAAAGTGTCAAATATGGACATTTACTTAATTTTTAAAAAAAGTGAACATTTACTTAATTATATCCATTTTTTTGGACATCCACTAAATTAAACCTTTTTTAAATATGTTAAAAATCAATGACTATTTTTTAATGGAGTATGATATTTACTAATTAAGCATGTGGCTTGTGCTGGTAGACAAGAAAAACCCAAGCCAGCTAAATGAGCTAATCGATTTGGATCTTTAAACCGGAGTTAAGTACCGAATTGCCCTTTTAAGGTTTTTATAACAAAAGGTAATGGAACCCAACACCTCAATGCGTTGACTTCCTATTTCTTCCTCTCTCTCAAATTACTTAAATTTCACACTCTTAGAGCAAGCCCAACAGCTTTTCTAAAATAGAGAAAAAAAAGAGATTCTAGAGAAAATGACAATTTTTTCACCCCAACAGTTTCTCCAAACTCATCTCTAAAATAGAGAAATGGATAGAGAGAGGGAAAAAATCTCTAAATTTGGAGGAAGAGAAGTTAATCTTTATAATTTAATGTTCACTTGTCCCTATACAGAATTTAATGATGCAACCCCACATTTTCACCCATAATATAGAAAAAAATATAATTTCATACTTAACTACTAGTAATAAAAATATAATTATTTTTAAAAATTAATTAAAAAGTTGATATAATATATAAATTAATTATGTTAAATCAATATAGACAGAACAAAACATCATAATTCTATGTTAACTTTTGTAAATAAAATAGCATAACTAATTTCATCCAATTTAATGCTACAAAATTCACATTAAAAAATTAGTCTATAAAATTTTCACTTCAAAAAATATTCACTTGAACTCATAACTCATATTGAAATGATTTTATTTTTATAAATTATAAATTAAGCCTTATTAGTTAATTAATTTAATTAATTAATCAAATATGACTAATCACCAATCTAATTTATAATAAAATATATATCAACTAACTGAAAATAATAAGATTAAGTTTGAATTATATTTTATCCAATTTTATGATAACTGTTATTAGGGGTGGGCACAAATCCCGCAAATCCCGATCCCGTCCCGGTCCCGTCCCGATTCCGGTGGGATTTAGGACAAAATAGAGAATCCCGTCCCGCAAAAATTATGCGGGACGAAACGCGAGACGATCCCGGTGGGATCCCGCAAATCCCGTCCCGTCCCGCATATAATAATAATAATAATGATAATAATAATAATAATAATAATAATAATAATAATAATAATAATAATAATAATAATAATTTTTATAATAATAATATTATAATATTATAGAATAATAATAATATATTATTAGTATTATTATTTTGAGCAAATATTATAATTATAATTATAATCATAATCTTCCATTTATAATAATAATAATAATAATATTTGTTTATAATATTATTATTATTATTATTTGAGAAAATATTATTTATAACTTTAATAATAATTTTCAATATATAATAATAATAATATTATATAATATTATAATATAATATAATAATAATATTAATTTATAATAAAATTATTATTATTATTATTATTATTATATTATTATTATTATTATTATTATTATTATTATTATTATTATTATTATTATTATTATATCATATTATATTTTTTTCTTGTAAAGTATAATTATTTTATGATAATAACAATAAAAATAAGTAATATTATTTTATTTTATTTTTAATTATAACGTGGGATTATTATTATTGTTATTATTATTATTATTATTATTTTATTATTCTTATTATTATTATTCTATTACTCTATTATATAGGAGTTTACAAAGAATTAGTGGGGAGCCGAGAGACAATCTAGGCCCCCACACCTTTAGCAATAGAAAATCCCATCCTAGTGAAAATACGAGCTGCATTATTAGCCCCTATATCGTGAGCTTGAGCAAATTTCTGGATCCTCTTTAGAAGGCCTATAGCGTCCGCCTCAAGTTCCCCCAATGCAGAAAAAGAAAAAGGGTAAGAACTCATAACCAATGGTCTTACACTTATCTTGATACTTGACCCGCTTTCGACGAGCTGCCTCGACCACCACCTGTCCTGGAACAAAATCAACCATCCCAGATTGCGTCAAAGGGGATGACCCTGTCAAGTCAACACAAACATCCAGCCCTTCATCCCACGCATAAAGAAGTATGTCCGCAGGACGAAGGGGGTTCCCGTCTCCCCCACACAGGCCAATATCAACCTCTTTACGAGCTGAGATCCCAGAACGATAACAGACATTCACCAAAGTGTCACGAACAGCATTATGACGATGTTTAATCCCCACAATACCAGCACACGACACAACATGATCTCCAAAAATGTCTCCCTCAAATACCCTGGAGCAAGCAGAACAAGGCTCCGAAATGGAAAACAAAGGGATGCCTAATCGATAGCACAACACACAGCGATACGTCTTACCGTTCATAGTCTGACCCAACCCCGAGATGGGGACAGCCCTAAGCCAATCAGTAGCATGGTCTTGACGTTGAGAACTCCACAAAACCATCTGACGCGGCGATAAGGAAAAGGTATTCTCTGCATCTTCTGTAATCTGTGTGAAATATATGTCTGCTAGTTTCTTCACGAGTTTGGGGGCAGCGATCTCACTTGGATTACTCAGAATATCAGTCCCTACCTTTGTATTGAAGACACGCATGGCGTCATCAAAGGCATACCCAGGAGTTGTGACATTAGTATGCTGGAGAAGCTTAATATGCAGGCTAGCTGATTGCAGCCGCGAAGCTAGAAAAGAATAAAAGAGAGCGTCACCTGCAGAATAAACACCGAGGCCCCCAAACCTGAAGGGCAATGTTGAGAGCCTCCACTGCCAACTGCCAAAACCCGGCCCAGAAGCAGTGATAATACGTTCTAGGGAGCGTCGAAGGGCTAAATCAAACTTAAGCTGAGCAGACTCGAAGGCATGAGGCGGGCAAGTACGCAAAGCAAAATAAAGTTTGGAGACCCCGGTACAAGAGGCAAATAGCTAAATACAGTATTCTTCCCAACTATCAATCGATAATGAGACAATATCCGGTGAATCTCGTCTCAATTCCTTTCCGTCCTGATTTAGTAAGATAATGTAGCCAAATATGTTGAACATTATAATTAATTATACAATCATTGTATGAATTAATAATAGTATTATAATATTAATATTAATAATAATAATAATATTATTATTGAATAATATAGTTGAGAAGAATACCGTATTCAACATATTATTTTTATATGCGGGACAAGGCCCGTCCCGTCCCGATCCAGTCCCGTCTAGACACCATCCCGTCCCGATCCAGTCCCGAAAAAAAAGTGTCAATCCCGTCCCGATCCTGTCCCGTAAAAATTTCGCGGGACGAGTCCCGTCCCGGCTCAGTCTCGTCCCGTCCCGTTTCGTGCCCACCCCTAACTGTTATAGTAAAAATCTAAATTTAATATTAATACCATTTAAAAAAATTATCAAATTTATCACTAGATTTTATTTTTAAAAATATCACATGAGAATATAATAATAATAATAATAATAATAATAATAATAATAATAATAATAATAATAATAATAATAATAATAATAATAATAATAAATTAATATGTCATGCAAGAGGATGGGTAACATATAATAGTTCACCAACAAATGTGAGGTTAAATGTTAGATTTAAATTTAAATTAAGTTTTTAGAAATGTAGAATTAAATATCTTTAATAAATACATTTATTGATTATAATCTTTAATAAATGTAAAAATCTGTAAAATAGAGAAACTGTTGGAATTGGAGTGAATTTTTTTAAGAGATTTTGACATTTTAATCTCTATTTTAGAGATTTTTTACAAAGCTCTTGGGTTTGCTCTTAGTAAAAAGAGTGCATATTACTCTACTTAGCGGAATAAATGAAAAAATATTAAATATTGTTGTTGTTAATTATCTTCAAAATTTGTAAAACTCATTTCATGATTTGATATCCTACAAATAACCCGTGATAAGTGAATACAGTCGAGCAGAACTCCGATTTTTAGACTCCTAGTCGATCTCGATCCTATCCCCGCCGCTACATACGTTCCAGATACCGTTACTTGATCAAACGTTTGGATGTTTGAAATCAAGATAAATAGCAAATGAAATGCACCCAAATAGGACAAAAATATTCAAGAAAAAAAGAGGAGGGTTTGATTAAAAAAAATTGCCCATTGTCAGAGTGTCAGCGTGGGCAATGTCAGTGATTGGTTAATCCGCCATTGCCGATCCATGAGATCCATCATGTTTCGACATAACCCTCCCTTCCCCACCGGCAAAATTTCATAAATGGTTGCCCTCTTTATGTAAATATAATAAATTTATTTGATTAATAAGGAGTGTTAATTAGTCAGATTAAGACTTTTGGAATATAAAACTGGCCGGCTCTCAATACACTACTTCATGGTGCAAGTCAGGCAACGAACATATTTCAGTTCGTTGCTAGAAAAAGGTTCAGGTAACGGACAATGGGACATTCGTCACTCCAACCAGACCCAAGGCAACCTCTACCTTGGATGGGCTTGTAGCAACCAACATATCCCAATGTTCGTCGCTTGAACTATATTCAAGCGACGAACATTGGGGAAATCGTCGCCTGAACAAATACATAACTTGACCTCAAACACTTAACTTCTAGCAACCACCAATGTTCGTCGCTTGAATACACTCGGGCAACGGACATATTACAAGTGGTCACTTGAACAAATATTGAAAGTTGACCAAATATTGGTAGTACTCAGGCAACGACAAAATTTTCAATGTCCGTTGCTTGATTACACTCGGGCAACGAACATATTCGAAGCGGTCACTTGAACAAATGTTGAAAGCTGGTAAAAAAATTGGTAGTACTCAGGCAACGACATAATTTTCAATGTTCGTTGCTTTAATACACTCAGGCAACAAACATATTCGAAGCGGTCACTTGAACAAAGGTTGAAAGCTGACCAAAAATTGGTAGTACTCGAGCAACGACGAATTTTTCAATGTTCGTCGCTTGAATGCACTCAGGCAACGAACATGTTTGAAGTGGTCACTTGAACAAATGTTGAAAAATAACACTAAGATTGCCTTTATTAATACTATTACTATTCTTATTACCCACTTCATACGTGTTTTTTTTTATATAAATTGTACTAGCTTAGTATCCCGTGCGTTGCACGGTTCTTTGTTTCAAAAAATATGTTTATATAATATCATTTATTATTTTTGACATAAATATTATAAGTATCACAAAGTGAAAAAAAAACATTCTCTAACATATTGAATACTAAAATAAATAAATATGCTAAATTATAAAAAAACTTTAATCATTCGAATCAAATATCAACATAAAGTTATGCAAATATTGTTAAAGCTTGTAAATATTATTAGTATCAATATAATGCCAATAAATATTAGAATAGTAATGAAACTAAATAAATAAGGCAATGTAAAAAAATTAGGTAAAACTAAAGAATATGTTTGAGATACAGTTGAGCTAATTAAAAAAAATTGAGTCTTCCAAATAGATCAAAGTATGTAATTGTGGTAATATTTTGTCATTTTTTTTTCATGTAGATGATGTTTCGGTAATGAAAAGTGGTGGAATGGATTTTCTTCATGAATCACGCTAATATAGAAATAATTACATGAAGAAATTAAATCCATTCCACCACGGTCGACCTAGGGATTTTATTTTTTGATCAATAAATATATTGATATTGATGGTATAATACCAAGATAATGAACAAAATTTATAAAAATTAAAATTAGATGAAAAATGCATGATTGGGAAATCTTTTATTTAAATTAACAGAGAAATAAAAAATTTGTTAAGATATGTGTGAAAATCAAAGATTTGTTAAAATAAATATGATTTAATTTTTATATTACCTAGTGAATATCTAAACCAACCAATAAAAATATCGAGAATATCTCAACTAATTTTGTATTTAAAGGGAATTAAAAGAAAACACAAAAATTTGAGAAAATGACATGTAGGATTTTAAATTTAAATTAATGGAGAACTTAAATTTAAAATCCTACATTAAAGAAGAAGGTGCCACATGTCTTAGGCGACTTCTCCTTTAGTATTATAATATAGATTTATTTATAGTAATTTTTATTGATTTAATAAATTAAATAATAATTTAATTTTTATAATAATTTAATTTATATATAAAGTACTCATATTTTATTTATATATATAAACTATTTCTCCCTTTTTTTTTATTTATCAAAATCGCAAAGTCATAAGGTTGTTTTTTCATTAAGATATTGTAATCAATGGAATTATGTAAATGGTGGTATATTGTGATAGAATCTCAAGAAATCAAAATTTTATATACAATAAGGTGCTTTTTTTTTTATTGAATAACATTAATATAAAAATATTTTTTGATTTGATTTATATATTTTTACAGAGTTTAATTAAAACAATTATATAATAGAAAATATATGATTTGATTCAATATATTAGATTATACTAAATCATAATAGATTATGTAAATTAATCTATCCTTTTAAGGTTATGTAGATTTTTTTAGTTAAAATGTTTATAAAATAACTAAAGGCGAGATGATAGGTTTTATAAACACTTATGATATAAAAACTAATTGTAACCACTCATATTGATAAGTTAAATAACTCAAATAGATAGGGTTATTGTCTGACATGGCTTAAATACATTGTATCATCATTAATTGACGTGTAAAAAAGAGTCGAGTCAATTCAAATTGCATTAGGGAACGACACATAAGAGAATTTAGCCAGGGTCTGACACATAGAAAATTAAGTCTTTGTTTTAGATTAAGATCGAGATCGAGATTTGATGTTGAGATTGCGATTGAGATTTGATGTTGAGATTGAGATTGATATTAAGATCAAGATAGATGTTTGGGATTGAGATTGAGACTAAGATTAAGATTTGAGATTGAGTTAAAAGTTGAGATGAAGATTTTAGATATTGAGATCAGGATTTGAGATTATGATTGAGGTAAAGATTAAGATCAAGATCGATAATAATAATAATAATATTTATGAAAAATGTGTAAAAATTACATGAGTTTGAGATTTGAGATTGAAATAAAGATTAAGATTAAGATTTGATATTTGAGGTTGAGATCGGGATATGCGATTAAGATTGAGATCGAGATTTGAGATTGAGATTGAAGTTGAGATCGAGATTAAGATCAATTGAGATTGATATTGAGACAAAGATTGAGATTTGAGATTGAGATAAAGGCCGAGATCAAGATTTGAGATTCAGATTGAGATCAAGAGAATTGAGATTTGAGATATTGAGATTCAGAACAAGATATATTGGTTCTAATTTTATTTTAGATATTTCTAATTTTATAGACAATCTATTTCACAAATTAACAAAATTTTATATTTAAATATACAAGTGGTATAAATTTTTTTAAAAATCATACAATCTTGAAAATATGTTATTTATATATTTTTCAATTTGTCATTATTGACCTGTGATGTGAATACTAGTTAATTGAATTTTTTCAAAATGTATAAATAAATTATTGATATGTGATGTGAATACTAGTTAATTGTAATTTGGTGTAATTTTTTTGGTAAAGCTGTAATGATCAATGTAAATGAAAAAAATTCTTTAGGCGCTTGTTAATTTTGTTTGGGATGCATTGTGAAATTTGGGCGGTATAATTCCCGCTTGTCTTCGTCTCTCTCTTCCTAACCCTAGATCCACCGCCTCTCTTCGTCTCAAACCCAGATCTCCCTCCCTCAACTCCCTCTCTCGAATCCAGATCTCCCTCTTCCTTGAAGAAGATAGTACAACAGCAGCCCCAGTCCGGCCACCTCCCGAGCATCCTCTTCGATGCTCTCCTCCGAGCAACCCCCAGTCCGGCCGGCCGCTGCTCCTCTTTCTCGGCCGTCCGTCTGAAGCCGCCGCTGTTTCTCCTGCTCAGCCGTCCGTCCAAAGTCGCTGAAGCATCTCCTGCTCAGCCTTCCGCCTCTTTAAATCTCGCTGAAGCCTCTCCTGCTCAGCTGTCCGCCTCCTGCTCAGCTGTCCGTCTGCGAGTCGCACTTCATCAACACGCCATCCATTTGGTTCTCTCGTCCTCCTCCTCCATTTTGTGCTTCAATTTTGATTTTCGCAATTTTCATTTCTCTGCTACAAACCCTAATTTATTCTAGCTTTGTTATGTTTAGGTTTTTTTTTTGGGATATAGAAAAGAGGATTGCTCAATGGACCTTCATTCCTGCTGGTATGTGATTCGAGGTTTTCGCTGATGTTCAACAACTCGAAGATTTGAGAAGGTAATGCTCATTCTAATGTTCTAAATCTTGAGGGAACACCCTTTTCAGGAAGAAATCAAATGAAAATGTAATGTTCTAAATCTGTAAACTAAAATTTCCTTTTGATTAAGTAATAGTCACAATTTGGATCCGATTTTAGGGGCTTGTCTTCCAATGTGCTCTCCGAATGTTCTAAATCTTGAGGGAACACCCTTTTAGGGGCTTTTCTCCTAATATCCAATGTCTTAAATTTTCCGAGCCTTTAACCACTTTGTTTTTACTTGATAGGTTTGGGAGAGAATATGTTGATAACTCTGCCTTGTTTGTATTATATTCAACCTCAGTGCAAATCAAATTCAAGCATTTCAGTGCCCTTCACCCGAATGTGACCTTAAAGTTAGGTATATACTCTTTCTAATTCAAGTTTTACTCTGATTCTAAAAATTTTAAGTGGTTAAATTTTTATAACTATCAGGTTCTATACATTTCAATAAATATATAAGATCAGATAATTTATCTAAGTTCTGATGAATACTTATAATTGTATGAATACTTAGATTAGTTAGATAAATGTGTTATCTTCCGGCTTTTTTTTTTTCACTTATCCGATTTATGTAGATAACTATATAATTTTAAATATCTATCAAAATTTAAGGGTAATTGGAGACTTGGACTAGTTATATTAAAAATATTACTTGTAATACCTAAGCTCTGAAAATTTCTATAAGTTATGATCATTTCACTTACATTAAAAATATCACATGAACAATTTCTCTATGTTCTGATAATTTCTCCACGATTTTATTATAAGCATTCTTTTCTCTTCTGTTCTCTCTATTCTCTCTTCTGTTTCCTCTCCTCTCTCTGTTAGTGTCTTCTTCGTCTCAGATTTTATTATAAGATTTTATCATTAATGACTATAAAGTTTTAAAGTTATGCTAGTGTATTAAGCAAATGTATCCTCTTTTATGATACAGGTGTTGTGCACCATTGAATCTCTTTTATGATACAGGTGTTTTAAAGTTATGCTAGTGTATTCAGCAAGTTTTAAAGCTTGCACTTTCTTTGGCTCATTGTCTTTTTACCTTTAACTTGGAACTAAGCTCGCACTTTCTCACTGTCTTTATATCTTTGATCTTATGTTAGGTTTCTTGCATTTGTTAGTGTGTTAGAGCTTTGTTGCTAAATAAATTCGGATAAGTGGTGTGTGAAAGAATGGAAACGATCTTGCACTTGGCTCCTCAAATATTTGCTACTCAAGTCCCTCAATGGGATGATAGCTTATTTTTATTGCTGGACCAACTATCTGATGCTTTTAGTTTTGATTTATGATAGCAACTAGCTGATGATAGCTTATTTTTATTGATGGACCAACTATCTGATGCTTTTACTTGTTACCCAAATTTATTTAGACTCCTCACATTTTCCTCTCATTGTCATAGCAGTATTTGCAACGAATAGCTCAATTGCATAATTCTTTGCAACTTTTTCAGCCCCTCCACAGCTCTTATCCTCCCCGTCCTTGATATTTATGGTTTTGAAAGTTTCAATTTCAACATGTATGCCATTTGTTTCTTATCCAGCTTGCCTCCATCAATTTCATGGTGTTCATTGGTGTTAAAGTGTGTCATTTGTTTCTTTTATCCAGCTTGTCGATATCCATCAAGTTCAAGCATTTCAATGCCCTTCACTCGAATGTGACCTTAAAGCTAGGTATATACTCTTTCTAATTGAAGTTTCACTCTGATTCTAAAAATTTTATGTGGTTACATTTTTATAACTATAAGGTTCTATACATTTCAATAAATATATAAGGTTAGTTATGATGAATACTTATATTTGCATGAATACTTAGATTAGTTAGATAAATGTGTTTGCTTCCGTCTTTTTTTTTTCCACTTATCTGATTTCTGTAGATAACTATAAAATTTTAAATATCTATCAAAATTTAAGTGTAATTGGTGACTTGGACTAGTTATATTAAAAATATTACTTGTAATACCTCTAAGTTCTGAAAATTTGTCCAAGTTATGATCATTTCACTTAAATTAAAAATATTACATGAACAATTTCTCTATGTTCTAATAATTATCACATTCTTCTCTCTTCTGTTTCCTCTCCTCTCTCTATTAGTGTGTTCTTTCTCTTCTGTTTCATGTCTTCAAATATCTTTGTATGCTCAACTTTTTTTAAATAAGATTTAGCTTCTATAGATGTCACATGGCCTTTTTTTTTATAGATAATATAGCTTACCAATTATGTTCTGCAGAATGGGGTATATATGAGTGTGATTGTCTATTTATTTGTACTTGTAATGTGCCACACCAAAACACTCGAATCAATTTTCTTCTAATATTTCATGTAACATGTGTAAATGTAAGTATGCTAAATTTTTTTGTCATCCTTTCATTGTTAAACATAGCTACTTGTGCTGTTAGCCCTCTCGGTTTGGCTCTAGCTTTATAATTACAATGCTTCCTCGAATGGTAGGAGAGTTGAGGTGGTTCTTATCCTCTTGGCGCATCTTGGCAGGAGAAGAGATGAGCACCAAAAGTACATCAAAGGGGCAACTTTGTACCCACTCGAGCACAGTCCTGGCCATAGCATGCTTTGCTTTTGCACGTCCAAAAGCATTATTCCTTGGTGCTAATGAATATCGTGCCGTTAGTTGAGGTGTAAAAGGTCAGCAGTTCTTTCATTATAAGCTTATAGAGTTGTAGCCCCGGAGGGAGTGTGGAGGCTTGTGTTTTCATTATTTTTTCAAACCTTGAGGCGATTGGAAGCTATGTAATTGACCTATTACCTACTGGTTGGGGTGTATTTGCAGTTTTGTGCGTTGCAATGTGCATGTAATAGATGCAGAATTTGTCAAATGTGAATGTGAGCAGGTGTGTTTGTGCTTGAATGTGAATGTGAGCAAGTGGGCATTTGGTATGGTAAAAACAGGGGTACTAATAATATTGTAAATATATTTTTTTAATATGAAATTTACTCAGGCAACGAACATAGCATATAACAATTGCTTGAATTTTAAAAAAAAAATTCAAAAAATGATTCAGGCGACGAACATTGATAGTGTTACGGGTTGCTTGAATAACATGGTGACGAACAAACCAGTTAGCCTACGGGTGTATTTCCATTACAACAACACTCAGGCAACGAACATGATATATTCGTCGCTTGAAAATTCGGATATTATGGCAATATCCAATTATCCATATGAAATCAGGCGACGAACTTTTGTCGTCACTTGAATGGCAAAAGTTCGTCACCTGAATGGCTAAGCTCCGATTGCAAGGTCGTTGACCATATTCAGGCAACGAACGGTTTGTTTGTTGCTTGAATGGACTCAAGCAACGAACAAACGGTTGTTCGTCGCCTGAATAATAGAGGCACGGCGTTGTAGCAACCACCATTCAGGCGATGACATGTTCGTTGCCTGAATGCTTAGGTGACGTGAGGGGCATTCAGGCAACGACTTAGTGTCCGTTGCCTGAATTGCACCATGGCCTAGTGATAATACAACAGCAACTGAGATGGATCATCGATCTAACGCGGTATTTAGGCGGTCCAAATTACGTAATTGCCCCCAAATTTTGTTCTATAAGAACCCAAATCGTCTCCTTCGACTCTAAACTTCACCTTTACTTGTTGGCCGGTCGCTCACCGTACGTACCCATCATCGCAGTTGAAGCTCTGATAGTTGACAAAGGTAAATGTGCTCTCTCTAATTACTTAATATATTGGTGTAATTAATTAGTTTCTGATCACTATTAATTAATTACTTGATTGAGATTATTAATTTCAGTATTTATATACAGATCTTCTCTATATCTATATATGTAAACAACACGAATTCGCTGTATTCTGGATCGATCCTTTTTCAATCTCCATTAATTTCAATGCTTCATTCACCAAAAATGATCGATCTCATTCTTATCCTCGATCACCATGTCTCCGATCTTAGCTTGAAATTACCCATATATATTCCTAGCTAGAAGGCATCTCCATCAGGTTCGAGTTTAAAACTCTTAGATTTTCTATGATTGATTTTACACCATTTTAGTAATATTTTTTTATATATAATATTATAAAATGTATATAATAAAACCTTAATTATAAATAAATAAATAACAATTATAAAACATAAATATGTATTGTTACTTAATAAATTTATAACTTTAATTTTCTTATAATATTTGATAAATGATATGCTGTCAAAAATAATGAAAATTTTCCATTTAAGTTACTTTTTATAAATAAAATTTTGTGAATTTCTCTTCTTCATATTATTATGATTTTTTTTTAAAATTTCATGATTAATTTGTTTGGCTTTCAATTGTTTTTAAATATTTGATATAAATTATTTATTGTTATTTTTTTGAGGTATTCGATCCCAGCTTCTTCTTATTATTCTTTTTTGTTTGGAATTTCTCTTCTTCATATTATTATCCTTTTTTGAAATAAAAAACCATGATTAATTTCTTTGGCTTTCAATTGTTTTAAAATATTTGATATAAATGATTTATTGTTATTCTTTTTTTTTTAATTGAGGCAAAAGCTTCTTTTATAGATATATGGTTCATATTCTCTTTAAATATTTGATAAATGATTTATTGTCAAAAAAATTGTTATAATATATATATATATATATATATATATATATATATATATATATATATATATATATATATATATATATATATATATATATATATATATATATATATATATATATATATATTGTTGATATTACTTCGTAAATTTATAACATTAATTTTCTTATAATATAGATTCTTATAAGACTTGATGGATGATATATTGTCAAAAAAATTAAAATGAAAACATTCACTTAATTTACTTTTTATAAATAACATTTTGAGAATTTCTCTTCTTCACTTAATCACCTAGCCATGTCATACAACTGGCAGCATGGATGTAAATTTAACAGGAGGGACTACTTGTATGCCAGACGTGTTATGCAATTTTTTTTTTGAGCCAGATAAGAATTAGGGAAGACGCCGGCGATCAGGCTTCTTTACTAGAGCGTCTAAACGGACGAGAACGCGCAGTTTTGAGTCGGAGACCATGCTATCATTGACAGGGATACTGTGAGCCAGATGTGTAATCTTGTCAGCCATGCATGGTATTAGATTCCCTGAAAATATGATGAATAACAACATTAGAAATTGATGAGAGGTCTACAAACGTATCAGCCATTAACAACTCAATGTTCCAGGGACACGACCAATCACCCAGTAGAGCATTAATAACCACAAGACAATCTCCTTCTACCAGGAGCTTATTACATCCACACACAATAGCCTTAGTAACGCCCACTCGAAGGCCTAATGCCTCCACGAAAGTGGCGTAGCTATTATCGCATCGGCCGTAGCCCAAGGAGATCACCGAGACATTATGATCTCTGAGGACAAAATCGTAAGTTTCTTCCCCCGACTGACAGAAAGAGCCGTCAAAATTTAGTTTGATGAAACCATCAGGTGGTTTCTCTCAAGTTTCAGATCTCCTACGGTGAGTAATATTCCCGTGCTTTTCTCCGGGTGACGTCGTGGTAGGAATGCGACTTTTTTCATTGGAGGGTCGTTGATCACAACCAGAGGCCCAAGTTTGGTATGCCGTTCTATAGAAGGAAGCAATACCAGAAACGGAGAAGTTGTTAGTGTGTCCAAATACCAGTTGGTTTCTAGAGAACCAGATAGCCCACCAAGCAAAGGCAAGACAACCCATGTGTTTGTGACCAACACTTGTATAAATTTCATTAAGAAGCAGGTTTGGTTTATAGTTGGTATTCTGTCCACTCATATATGGAAACGACAGACGAATTTTCTGTAGTAATTGCTTTGTGGTCGGACAATCGATGATAATGTGAGCCGTTGTTTCGTAAGAGCCACCGCAGAAGCAGCAACCAGACGGAACGCCGTTGTGAACACGTTGTAATCTATCGGTCGTTGGGAGACCGTCACGGGCGACTTTCCAAAGGAAATGCTTAACTTTAGGCGGAACATTTAGTTTACAAATCCACTGGCAACCGAAGTTACGATCCCCATCGCAGTTAGGGACCAAGGAAGTAGCAGACTTAGTAGAAAACCAACCATTTTTACTCGGGCCCCAGTAAAGACGATTAAGAAAAACATTGGTTGGTAATATAATTGTGTTAACGTGGGAGATAATTGATGGATCTAGAAGGCCTTGTAGGTCGGATTGTAGTATATTAGTGTCCCAACGATTTGTACTTGTAATAAAACGGCTGACAAACCAAGAGGCAGTAACGTTATCGATGGGAAGAAGGGCTAATTTACCAGATAATTGATGCATTTGTGTTTATTAACGAATAACGACACTTGTAAATTAAATAACATACATATTCTATCATTATAATATATTTGTAGCACTTTTATAAATATAATATTTTTATCCTTAAAATATTACTGTATATAATACTAATATTATTATTATATTTACCAATTTAATTATAATAATATGATTTTGTTTAATTTGACATATAAATATTATAATGTAATTATAATAACATTAATATTAAAAAAAAAGACAGTTTTTGATCCATTGGGTTGACTCGAAACTAGGATGAATTCGGTTTCACTCGACCCGTGAATGATCCAAACCCGGCGCAAATAACTCAATTAAGAGGTCTAATATATAGCAATAGTTAGGCTATTAACTAGATTTTTTTAAAGGTTGGATTATTTTTTAAAGAAATGAGGATAGTCGGGATTATTTTGGATTATTTTTCCAATAGAATAGAAAAGTTATTGTCTCTAAAACCCAAACACAATAAACAAACAAAGATGAATTAACCAAATTAAAGACTATCATTAATCATCATATCAACTAAGAGAGAAACTCCCTTGAGTAGACGTCCTCTCCGGACTCTAATTCCACCTTCTCTGTCAATCTTTCTTCTGATCAATCTGACATTGGCCTAATATTCCATATCCAAACACGATTCATCGAATCCATCTCCGACTACCATCGTTCCCGGTGTACCGATTCAATCCACAAGAACCCCATCCTATCGCCATGGTCGTTTTCGGCTCCTTCTCTAGTGGCCGGTTTCCCTTCCATGTCGGCCCTCTCCTCTTCCCCGGTCTACCACCACTCTATTGGTGTCCCGGTTTCGATTCGTTGTGTTCAGATTCAGATTTCGTTTGGTCAGATTTGTTTCATTTCGTTTCGATTTGGTTTTCCTGTCTCCCGGTGGTGTTATTGTGTAATCCCCCAAAATCACCCATGTGTGTTCTCCGACGGCCGTGGGTTTCGCCTCCGCATCGACCTCGGCTGGTCGTTGTCGTCGGTGGTGGGGTCGTTTGCCCCTTGTTGTGTCGTCGATGGCCACCATTGAGATTCCTTCTCTGCCTCTATATATCTTCTCCGGCGCTTTTGTTCATCCCGTTGTGCTATCCGGGTTTGGCAAGGCCTTGGATGCTCCTTCCGTGCCTTGCACGGTTGTGTCTTTCAGGCTTGTGCTGTTCCCCTTGCTCAAATCCTTGGCGTGCAAGCTGCTAGTTTGGCCTTTCACGCCAAGTCAGACAATTAAAAAAAAATTATATATTCGACAAAATCCCAAAAGGGTCATACAAATCCCGAAAGGGCTTGATTCAATTCCCGAATAGGTAATAACGTGTAAACCCACTCGAAAGGGTAGTCTAAATTCCACAAGGGTCTTGAAAAATCCCCGAAAGGGCTTGCAGGTGCGCTCTTTACGATGGCGGTTTTGATCTAACTTGGGGCTCGTGTGTCCGGTGTCGGGTCTGGCTGGGGTCGTGGCGGCGTGCATCATGGCGACTCCGTATTCCGGAAATTTCCTCAGAGGTTCATCTTCATCTCCTACAGGGGGACTCCTGATGTGCCACTGGCCAGCGGTGTTATCTCTTGATGGCACTTGGCTCCGTTCTGTCTTCGTTGTCCTCAACTTTTATGGATTTGGATCGTCTGTTCTTCTAGTGTCTGTTTGTTTACTGTCTTTGTGTTGCACCATTTTATTATATGGACTGTATGTTTGACGGTTCACCATCTATCGACTTGTCGGCCTCTCGATGAGCTAGATTTGTCTGACCATCGAATTATTACATGATAAAAACAAATCTTAACAACTACAAGTTGGAATAACTATAAAGCTATATACTCCGTATCAGACAATATGAAGTGATTCAAATTTTAAAATTTTTAAAAACATATAATTATTTATGAATGGAAGATTCAACCTTTTAAATGAATCACATCATTAATAGTGTCTAAATTCAAAGATTATGTTACTAGTTTACTACCCAATGGAAAGTAATATGGAGTATGGAAATCCAAATTATAATTTTTTTTATAACGAAATAATTCGAGAGCCGGACAGATCTGCAACTTGAGAGGCCGATCAGGTCGGCAGACGGCGAACCATCAAAATATACAACATAAGAAGCATAAAAAAGATGCAGTACAGACGGTGAGAAGCACACAAATGCAGTCGAAACAAGCGATCCATGACAGGTGCTATATGCACTCCTTACGACGGATTATAGATCCGTTCGTTACAAATTTTTTAAAAAAAATATACGGACAGATTTAGGATCCATCCGTTATAAAAAAAAATTACAAAATTATATAAATTACAAAAAAAAAAAAGATGGGAGATAAAGCTGCAATTCTGCAGCTTTTTTTTTTACAAAAAGTTTGCAAGGGCGGATCAATGATTCGCCCTCGGTGTATCTTTTTTTTTTTGCTTTTATGTTTTTTACACAGGACAAATCTATGATCCGTCCTATGTAATTATTTTTACAATGGACGGATCCTAAATTTTTCCGTATATTTTTTTAACAACTTATAATTATTACTGGACACGTGTCGTTCTGAGGATGCAATGGATCCTAGATCCGTCTTAGGAGCGCATATAGCACCTTCTGCGGGTGTATATAGCACAATTCTTGAACAATAAATGGACTTATGGCTGAGATAAGGGGAATCTAGATTTCAAGGGTTTGTGGGCGGCCAAAAGTGTTGAAGGTTTCTCCACAGCTCAAGGGAGAGGAGGGCTGAGAAGATGGTTGGGCGGCGAGGGTGGCGGTGGTGGGCGGCGATGATGGTAGTGGTGGTGGGATTATGTGGGTAACGGTGTTGATGGGGTAAATTGATTGGGGGTTTTAGAGAGAGGCAAGATCCTCTCTCTCCTTTGAAATCCATCCGGTGATAGTGCGTTACTATTTTTTATCCCAATTATAAATATGTTGGATCATTGGCTCGACGGGCTTATTTTAAAAAATATAAAAAAAAAATTGTTGGACTCTAGGCCCAACAAGTATGCAGACCAAAAGATTGGGCGTTATGAAGGCTAGAGAATTGGGTTTTGAGAAACTCATAATTGAAGGCAACTCTTTAATTATTATAAATTGCCTCAAATATGGGACAAAATGCACATGGGAAATTGAACTACTAATGTCGGAAATTTCCTGTCTACTCCGTGGGTTTCGCGAAGTGAAGTTCTTTCACATACTTTGCAAAGGTAATCAAGTGGTCGATTTTATTATCCGAATGGCCCGTTCTACCAGAAACCCGGAATTGCTTAATGATCCATGTCTGTTTGACCTCGTTCGAAAGGATGCTATCCGATAGTGTCTTGACGTATTCGAAATTTTACTTCATCAAAAAAAAAAGTGACACATTTTCAGTTTTTTATTTAATTTTTGTAAAAATGAATTTGCTTGTGTCCCGGCCTAACAGACATATCATTTGGATAGGGAGCGGCCTTTTAGGTCCAGAGTTCGATTCTAGTATACGCTTTCCTTTTAAAAAAAGACATTTCATTTCGGTCGCCAACTAAATTTTTTGGTTACCATAACGTAGCTCTTTTTTAAACCCAATATTATATATAAGCATTTGTGCATGTCACCTCTTTCAATTGCCTTTAAACGTCGCCATATTTCTTCCGGTTGTGTACGAGGCGATGTTTCCTTCCTAATTGTATCTTGATATTTTTCCCATTATCGTTCTTCATTTGACCTCTCGATTTCTCGAATTCCTTGATTAAAAAAAAATTACCTTGTCTTAATTAATCGAAAATTTTGCAGAGACGGATACTCTTTGCAAGTGGCAAAGCTTAATTCGCCAAAACCTGCAATCGAACATTTTGATTATTTAGTACACATTGATATGTCATTATAACGTACCCTTGGATATTATACAGGTTGTGAGCAAGACTTTCTTAATAGATATATAAGATGGCGTCTTCAATCGTGGTATCAGCTGCAAAACAGTTGGGGAACTTGGTGGTGGAGGAAGCCAAGTACTTGTACATAGAGCTGAAATGGATGGCTTGTTTTTTAAGAGATGCTGATACTCAGCAACACAAAGAGGAAGTGATATGCATTTGGGTGACTCAAGTGCGAGATCTCGCTTATGATGCTGAAGACCTTATGGAGAGGTATCTTCATCAAGTCCCTATCCACTGCCGAGATGGTATCCAGAACACCCTCAAATGGTTTTCTTGTATACTATGGACCTGCAATGCTTGGAATCTACATAATTTGACAGTCAAAATGTCCGAGCTTACCTTTAGGTTGCAGAGGTATGGTATCCAAATTATAAGGCCAACTAGGAGTCTGGATTACAATAACACAATTAGAGAGGAAAGGAGGACTTACTCCCACACCGAAGAGGATGTTGTTGGGTTGACGAAAGACATAAAACAAGTGGTGGAACAACTACTGAAAACTGAAGTTAAGGTTGTAGGAATCTACGGTACTGGTGGTTTGGGGAAAACAACGCTTGCAAGGAAAGTGTTGAAGGACAAAGAAATCAAAGACCATTTCAACGAAAATTGTGCTTGGGTTTACATCTCCAAGGAGTTTGATCACATGAATATTTTTCAAGCGATCTTAAGTCAACTTGAAAAGGGTAAGGAAGAAAGAAAAAGCAATGAAGAGAACAATAGCGACGATGTAGTGAGAAGGACGGATGAAGATTCATCAACTCCTGCACAAAGTAACATCAGTCAAAATGAACCTGATCAAGGTATGTTGGAACATATATATTTCCTATATTTACCATAATTTTAAAAAGTTGGTATACTAGTAATTAAGTGTGTGGAAATAGTTAAATTTGATATTATTTAACACTGCATGCATCCATATTTGCCATTTTTAGATGCTCCTAAAGCGAAAGATGAACCAGATCAGATGGAGAAATTGGGAAGGAAAATGTTGGAGCACTGCAAAGGGCTTCCCATAGCAATTGTAGCATTGGGAGGAATTTTATCCACTAGAAAGACAACTTCAGAGTGGGAAGATGTGGAAAAAAATATATCCTCTTACTTGATGGGTGGCAATGAGCAAGGAGATGAATTATTAAAAGTGTTAGAATTAAGCTACTTTGATTTACCTTTTTTTTTTTATATTTGGGTAACTTTCCTGAAGATCATCAGATATCTACTCAAAGGTTATACCATTTATGGGAAGCAGAAGGTCTTTTAACAATTGAAGGTGAAGCTCAAGAAAACAAAGGAACATCATATGATATAGGGGAAAGGTATTTGAACGAGTTGGTACAGAGATCCATGGTTCAAGTCGATAAATTTTGGGCAAGTGGGAAGATAAAATCATGTCAAGTTCATGATATTATGCGATACATGTGTCTTAAAAAGTGCAAGGAAGTGTGCTTCTTACGCTATATAGAGTGTACAAGATCAAATGGGGCCTCTACGCTGCCTGCATTTTCAAATGAAATCAAGAAATTGCGCCGATGTGCTGTTTATGATGAGAATGGTGATTTTCTTGATAAACACTTTCAGAATGAAGAGGTCGTTACAGGTGTTAGATCTCTTTTGGTATTCCGTAAGGTAGGAACCTTGCAAAAGATATGGAAAGCCTTTCCACTGCTTCGAGTTCTAGATCTTGAAGGTGCAGATATAGACTCCATACACGACGTTGAAAATCTTATTCATTTAAGATACTTGAGTTTGAGAAACTCAGGAGTTAGAGTACTACCGTCAGGCTTATATGATCTTAAATACTTGGAGACTCTAGACCTGCGATGTGAAATTAGTGGAATGTTGAAAAATCAGTTTTATAAAATGAAAAGACTGAGACACTTGTATCTTCCAACTAAAGATTTCGTTGAAGGTGATGAGAAATTGATGTTTCCAACAGGCAGCCAGATGGAGACAATAAAAAATTGTTGTCTCGCATGGAGTAAAACAGAGGAGTTAATGGAAATGACAAACTTGAGGATCTTTTCGATTGATAAATTATACTATGATGGGCACACAACAGATGAGTTGAAGTGGGTATTGAAGGCACCTATGATAAAGAAAGAAGGGCAATTCATCAACTGCTTGCGTCTACAAATAAAAGAGGATTTAATAAAGGAAGAGCCTGAGATGTTAAGTTGGGCAACACGTCATTCGTGCTTTAAGGAATTAAAGGTGTTAGGTCGACTGAGTTTGGAGGACAGAAACATGGGAAATGCTAATGCAACTACATTGAATAGTAGCACTCTATTCCCTGACGGGTTGATACGGTTGGAGCTCATCAAGAGTGAAATTGGGGAAGCTGATCTATTGGCTTTGGAGAAACTTCAACATCTTGAATACCTCGTCCTAGGAGGACGCATAATACTAGGCACAAGAGGAAGAAACAGATTGAGTTTGTCTCCGGGTAGCTTTCCTCAACTAAGAGAACTCGATATGAGATATTGGCATCCAGAATGGGATGGGTTGGAGGTAGGGGAAGGCGCCCTTCCTAATCTACAGTGCTTGAACTTAACTGGGTGCTCGAAGGTGGAGAACCCGCCTACCAGCTTGACACAGGTAGTGCTCTCGAGATATGAAATTGGAGCAGGAAGAGATGTATTATTATTAGCCTTGGAGAAGCTTCCTCGCCTCCAACAACTTGAAATTCAACCACTTACAGGGGGCAACAACAAATTGAGTTTATCTCCTAATAACTTTCTCCAGCTAATTACACTCAAGATCTTGTTTCCAGATGAATGGGAGGAGTGGGATTGGGAGATAGGGGATGGAGCCCTTCCAAATCTCAAAAGCTTGAACTTACGGAGGTGCAAGAAAAACATGGTGAAGAACATCCCTAACAGCCTAACATATGTGAAGCTCTTCAGATGTGACGTTGGGGAAGGTCTTTTTTTTATCAACATTAGAGAAGCATTCTCGCCTTGAACAACTCGAAATACTTTACTCAACGACAGTAGGTAATAAAATGAGTTTCTCACCAGGTAGCTTTCCTCAACTAACTCACCTCCTTCTCCGGGGTATTCATAGATTGGAGGAGTGGATGCAAGAAGTTGGAGATGGAGCCCTTCCTAATCTAAAAATCTTGGAGTTAAAGTCGTGTAGAACGTTGATCAAGTTGAAGAACATCCCTAACAACATTACACAAGTGAAGCTCTACATGTGCAATATTGGGGAAGGTCTTTTATTATCAACCTTGGAAAATCTTCCTCGGCTCGAGCAACTCGAAATAATTTATCCAAAGATAGCAGGCAACAAAATGAGTTTCTCTCCAAGTAGCTTTCCTCGGCTAACTCAACTCCATCTTCAATTTATTGATGAATTGGAGGAATGGGAGGTTAGGGAGAGAGCCCTTCCTACTCTCCAACGCTTGGAGTTGTACAAGTGTTCCGACTTGAAGAAGATAGAGGTAGGGGATGGAGCCCTTCCTACTCTCCAACACCTCGAGTTCAAGCGGTGCACCAAGTTGAAGAACCTCCCTAAAGGCTTGCCCGACTCCATTCACATTGAGTGCAAGGATCCATGTATTAAGGGAATTGAAAAGTACAACACTTTCCCCCACTTAAAAAAAGAAAGCAGCTGGCAATCGAAGCAAAAAAGGTGGCTCCATAACTCTTGGGCATAAAACAATATACATCGGACCCTCACCGATCGCTGAATACATCTCCCCATATGTGGTAAGCCCACACTTAGCATGGTATGGATTTGTGGATTATTATAACTTGTTCTATCTCATCTTCTTTACCCAATTCTAACATTATAATTTTATTCACCCATATGCATATACAGGATACAAGGGAGCCTCCAAGACAAAACACTTTACATGGAACTCGTGGCCGCCACAGCTGGTAGAGTGCCATTTTTTTAAAGACTTCAAATAATTTGATTCACCTTTGCCTCCTACCAAAGTTTATGAACCTGAAGAAAAAAGGACAATATCCATCTGCTTCAAGTTGCATTCAATTTTAAAGCGTGATAAAATTGTTTTGAAATTTGTTAATCTTTCCATCAATATTGCAAATGAATATGCTAAGTTACATGACAAAATAATTAGCTACTTTCTATTTAGTTTGTTTGCAATAGTTAATTAGTTGATCTTGTTGCTATCATTAGCGGTTGCATGCACTGGACTACTCATAGCTGGAGCACAATTGTTCTCTTCATCTTCATCAAGACCAATTCAATTCAAATTCCAAAGTCGAAGGCATATGATAATTGTAAACACTCGTCCGAACGATCGTCGTTGCTGCTGGTAATTAAAGTGGTAAGTGTCATTGTTGGATTTTACTAGAATGCAAGCATCCATATGGTAATTGTAAACACTTGTCTCCATCTAGTTCAATCTAAATTTAATTTAAAGCATGATCAAGTTCTATCGAAACTTGTTCATCTTTCCATCCACATTGTGAATGAAGCTGCTAAGATGATCCCTAAATATATGTTATGCAGACTTGCGAATTGCAATAGTTGTGGTAACGCTGCATGACTTCACCTCACGTCTCCCTGGACCCTTTGCTTGCATTAGCGGTAGGGCTGTCGTAGAGTCATTCTCTTCTTCTTCATCATCAAAACCAATTCAAACCTCGAAGGTAAAGACATACAAATTAGCTATGAAAGAAGCTAATTAACAAGAGTTCAATTGGATACATGAATTCAACAGAGCATCCAAAAGACAGTCATTCAGCACATTATGAAGGTTCCATCTCATCTTTTCTTAGCCCATTCAAATTATAATTGTATTCCACCATATGCATATACCCGCCACTTACAAAGGGGCCTTTGAGACAGGCATGCCAACTGGTTGTTCCATTTGAAGATGTCCATTCGGAAATTACGCCCTGATATAAACTAACTGGTTGGTTGAATGGTTGTACAAGATCTTTTTTCACGCTGAAATGAGTTGGGAAAGGCGAAAAATATAATCTGTGTCTAAGGTCATGATTCTTTTATCGGTATTGCAGGATAATGTTAACTGATTGGATATTGCTTAGAGGATGAGCACCGGCTTTAGGTGTACGAGTACATGACTCGTGCGAGCTTGGAGAATCACTTATTCTAAAGTATGATTTCTGACATGCGTTAACATGTTTTGTTGTATGTTTTTGAAAAGTTTTTTGAAGCCAAAGTACATTTACAAATGATGTCCACATGCAGTTCTTACTTCCAGCCACTTTCATGGGGCATTCGGTTAAAGGTTGTGCTAGGGGCCGGCGTTTCTCCAAAGTGATTTACCGGGATTTTAAGACCTTTAATGCGCTGCTTGATTCGGTATGTGACTTGTCTAGATGATCATCGATCTCCACATTATATATAAATGTTGATTTCACATACTCGTCTTGATGGGCAATACAACTCCATTAGCCTCTGCATCCCATTGCATCTCATCCGAAATTATTGAGTTGCTCTATTGGTAGTTTTCCCCAGCTAACTCAACTTATACTCGAAGGGAAATCGGAACTCTATCAAGAAGATGGTTCACTTTATATGGTATGGTGTTGTTGTAGATGCAACAGAAGTAGAGGACGATACAACAATGTCCGAACAATCATGCTTGAGGTTGCGGTGCTACTGGTAAAGTGGTAAGTGTCATTGTTGGATCTACCAAATTTTATCAATCTAAAGAACAATGGAAAATGCCCATCTGAGTCAAGCTACAGTATTCAACTTAAAGCATGATGAAGTTCAACAACTAACTAAATAGGTCCTTTTCAACTACTCTTTAATCCGTATGCACTAGTTATTAATCTCCTCTAAATCTAATGTTATGCAGCCTTGTGAATTGCGATAGTTGGGGTAACACTGCATAACATGACCTTGTGCTAGCATTACTGCATTAGCGGTTGTCGGAGGGCCGTTCTCTTCTTCATCATCAAAATGAATTGAAACGTCAAAGGTGAAGAAGACATACAAATCAGAAATGAAAGAAGCTACAAAGAGTTCAATTGGATACATGAATTCAACAGAGCATCCAAAGACGGTCATTCGGCACACTTAATTTCGCATCTGCTGTGAAGGAAGCCTAAAAAAGGGAACTGGTTAGTAGCTTGATTCAGAAATACATCTGCTTCATTCAAATCGAGTGAGGCATTGGCAGCATCATCATCAATCCTCACACGCAACTGGCTGAGTGCATCAGCTTCACCTCGGCTCAGCCTCCATCTACTGCATGACCCTAGTTTTTTTTTTGATATCAATCTTCAATCTATATGGTTTCATGATAACTTGTTTAATGATGTTGTTTAGTTATCTCCCACAATATTTGTATTGAATTAATTTTCTATTTACTTAGTTATATGTTGGCCTTTATTTTTTTTTATTAATTTTGTGTACTGCGGAAGGCCCAATTAAGCTTCAAAAATGGGAGAGGAAGTGAATTCTAATTTAACAACGCGTTCCCTATATACACCGCAAATGGTTCATCGGATTGGACGTTGCATCAACGTTGGATTAGACGTTGCTACAACGTCCAATTTGACGTTGCATTTGTTGGTAAAAATTGCCCAAGGAAAGGGGATCCGATGTTGTAACAACGTCGGTACGGACGTTTTTGCAACGTCGGATCGGACGTTTCAACCTGGATCCCAAACGGGCTCCGTGGGGCTTAGCAACGTTCATTTGGACGTTTCTACAACGTAAGATGTAACGTTGTTGCTACGTACAAATCCCCGAAGGCAAACTAAGGGCGGGCTTGGCAATGTATATTTTGACGTTGTCACAACGTCGGATTTGGCGTTGTCACAACGTCAGATTTGACGTTGTGACAACTTCCAAATTTCCCCCAATCAACCACCCCTATAAAAGGGAATGAGGACTGAATTTGAATAACTCAATACAACAATTCCACATTCTCATTCCTTTCACATTTTCATTCCATCCACATTTTCAATCCTTCCATGGAGCCGGTTACATCTGGAATAGTAGGCTCTACGAACAGAATTGATTTTTTAATCGAAAGGGTTCGATACTCAATGCCCCCAGAGGAGTCCAAATGTGCTTGCAGCGGACCATAATACAGAGGCATGCATCCATGCGTGCTGTTTCGGGTCGTTTGTGAAAAAGAGAATCACATTTCTGCACCCTTGCAGCTCGGGTGTCTGGACTGCAATAATTTTCATCTGAGCATTCGTGGAGCCTATGAGTGGAAGGTTGGAGATCTTCTGCTTCAACATATCCGGTCATTCTTCGTCGATGTAAACAGAGGTGACCACGTTGATGTGGCTCAAACGGCAGGGATACTTGTGAGGGAAGCAAATATGGAGGTTGGAAGCTTTCCATTCAACGAGTTAAAGATTAAGATAATTCCGAAGACGAATTAAGAATAGACTGGTCGATATGAAGAAAAAATTATGTTGTTATCCATATTGTATTTGTTATTTTTGGTAATGCCTCGGTGTATGTAATTTGTTAGTTTTAGTAATGCATCGATATGTAATATGATCGTTATCTATGAAGTGAAGCGTTTGCATGTGATTGTTTGTTGTTGTGGTTGGGTAGAAACCATCAAAAATAATAACGCAAACAACACGAACTACACAAATATAGTATACCGACAAAATATGAAATGTATGTCATAAACAAACGGACTATAATGTATCTACTGCAGAGATCGAATGTAGCCCATGAAATGCTCATACATATGGTCTAGCTGGGGATGCCCGACCAATGCCTGAATGGCCTACATCATCGCGTCGACCCGGGCATGGCGCACAGTAATCTCAGCCTCATCCCCATCCCCAACTAGTCCGATGACGTCGTCTGGGTGGGTAGGCGCAGCCGGAGGAGCATCAGGCAGTACCACTGTCATGGGCAACACATGACCTCGACTCTAGGACTGGAACCAAGTGAGGTAGTCAGCTGAGACGCCTCCTTGACAGCTCTCGATCGTCCTCCGGTGACCGGTGACAAGGTAGAATCTCTCATCGTCCTGATCTGCCCAACGGTGGTGCTGCAGGCCGAAAGTCACGATGTAACACCTCTTTAGGCGAAATGGTCGCTGCACGATGGACGGAGGGATGACGGGCAATGTCTGCTCCTACACGCGGTCGAACTGTCGGAGCACCCTGTCTGGCATGTACGACTCAAAGAGGCCACCGAATCTGAGGGTGCCTCGATAGGTGGAGGAGAGAAACTGGCCTGCAAAATCCAGGTCTCTTCCAAAAGGCATCCACTCGACCTTAGGTTGAAAAAATGATATAAGGGAAACAATCTTACTAGACATATGTAGTTAATTAAAATCAAAGAAAGTGAGAAACAGATTACCTGATCGATGGTCATGCGCTCAAGCTGTGCTCGAAGCCTCCTCTCACGTTTGCGCCTCTCCATGTCGTTCCCCCTCTTCGCGGCCTTCGACGGGTCAAAACGTGCCATGTAGCGGGGATCATCAGCAAGTGCATCCTGGTGTGGGCGAAGCGGACCCGCAAAACAAGGGAAGTATGACCAGATCCATGCCTGAAAATTATAAACCATTAGAGCACTTATTATATGTAACTCGCAAGCAGAGGAATATATTAACTATATTAAAGAAACAGGTTACATGCAACAGTGCAACACACCCACGCAGTCCCTTAGCCTCGCCTCTCGTGGTCTCCCCTAATCCCCGGTAGAGGAAGGCAAGCACTCCTGCTCCCCAAGCTAGTCTCCCAGAGTGCGGCATGTCCCAAACTAGCCCGAACAACGAGAAGTGTATGCGGCTCTGGGACTTGTCGATGAAGAGCGTCGCACCCAACAGCGTAGCCAAGAAGGAAATGGCGAGGCCGTGCTGCCACTCTCTGCAAACTGGGGTATAGTCATCCCACTGATCCCGACGGCGGCCGTGCCTCTTCTCCCACCAAGTCGTCAACTGTGGGATGGACGCTCCGCAAGCCGTCATATACTTCTTCAGCTGGGGGGTGGTCCAACGAAACATATGCTTCAGGAGAGGCTCCGGTTGTAGTGGAAAATACTCAGGAAGGGGCTCGCACGGCAGTCCGTAAATCGGCAGCCCCATCAGACAAGCAACGTCGTGGAGGGTGATGGTAATCTCGCCCCATGGGAAGTGGAAAGAGTTCGTCTCCGGCTGCCAGTGCTCAATGAAAACAGTCAACAACTGGGCATCCACTCCGTCTCAGTTCAAATCAAGCAGCCGCAGTAGACCAGCCTGAGCTGCTGCCTGGACCCATGTTGATGAACCCTCATACATGTAGTATCAAAATGGAAGGAGATATGAAGCCCGATGATGAACCTTCAGCAATTTATGCTGAAAGGTTGGGTCCGTCCATAGCCAGTGAGCCCTATGGTGCCTAAACGAGAACAAAAGATTTCTTGGAGGCAAGTCACCAACGAGGATCTCATCGTCCCCATCACCGTCCTCCCCCTCCCCCTCCTCCTCGCCCCCCCTCCTGCTCGCCCCCCCTCCTGCTCTTGAGCCTCCACCTCATCCCAGGGCGCCGCCCCCTGTGGCGCCTGGGCCAGCCCATGCAGATCCTGGACCGGTGCGTGTCCTCCCTCATCCTCCTCACTAGCCACCTGAGGGTCCTCCTCATCCTCCTCGTCACTCTCATCATCGAGCTCTTCCTGCTCGAAATGAAGATCCTCCTCTCCATCCTTCTGCGTGTCATCCGCTACCACAGCAGGTGTCAAGTAGCCACTTGCGGCTGCGATGACCTCAGCCCAAGCAGCATCTCCATGAGCGTGTCCGGAGGTACTGGCAACAGCCTTGGGATCTGACACCGTCTGCGATGACGGAGGTACTGCCAACAACCCTGGTGCTGACAACACCCCATCACTCAAGGCAAAGAACATACCATCAGTGTCCGCAGCTTCCTCCGCTCTCTGCTATGTCGGGGCTGTATCAGGCTCAACCGTCGTATCTCTCACGGTCAAAGTCTCCTACTCCGCAAGAGCCATGAGATCTGACACCGTCTGCGAAGACGAGTCAGTGATGATGACCTCCTCCGAATCGGCGCTCTCTACGGCATGTGAAGGCGCATTGCGGTCTCGCCCGAGAACGAAGCGAACGGTCCCTTCACCCCGTCTCATCCGAGAATCCTATTAAAATTTTGAACTACTTTGTAAATATATTTTTTCATTTAAGTTGAATTTCATATTCACCCCTCTATTAAAATGTTCTATTTCATTCAAGAATTTAATTTTCGATCCGCTTCCAGTAGTTCACTTTAAACATCTTAATTTGTAATAATTTGTTTCTATAAATTCTTTTTGTATGTTTCGACAATTCGTTTCTATGATTTCTTTGTAAACATGTTATTTTGTAACAATTTCTTCTAATACATCTTATTTTGTAACAATTTTTTTCTATAATTTCGCTTTAGACATTAAAGTAGTTCTTTTGTAACAATTTGTCTTAAACATATTGTGCATTCAAATTAAATAAGGTTAACTTATCCGATTCATATCATAAAATTATTCGATATAAAATGTTCAACAATTAAACAACAAGATAAAATGAAAAATTAAATAAATTCATACTAACCGATGGAGTACTCGTTAGGGGAGATACCTCCTGCGTCCGCCTCTTCCGGCCAACACCGGCTCTCCCACGACCGCCACCACCCCCATTACCAGCGGTCCTCCCGGCGCCACCACCACCATGCCCCCGGCCACCACCACCACCAGCACCTCTTCGGCCGCCTCCTGTCTCTGAGCTGCCATCGCCGCCGCGCCCCACACCTCGGCCGCCTCCTGGCCCTAAGCCCCCATCACCGCCGCCTAACCCAAGACCTCGCTCAGCACCTCCCCGGCGGCCTCCACCCATGGCCTCCATCTCCTCTCCCGCACCTCGCCCAGATCCGCCTTCGACGGCGCATCCTTGCCCTCGTACTCGGGATCTCACCATCGATCTCTGGCTATCTCTCGCTTGAATCGCTCGCTCGGAGGAATTGCTCGGTCGCTCTCTCGCCCGAATCGCTCACGTGTGGAGGAAGAAGAACAACGTCGGTTTCGAAGTTGTGCTTTATATAAAAAGAAGTACAACGTGGAATCCGACGTTGTGCACAGCTGGACAACGTCAAATCGGACTTTGTGGTGCGAAATGGCACCCGACGTTTCGAACCCCTTCGCACCACAACGTCCGATTTGACGTCCGATATACGTTGTAATTCAAATTACAACGTCAATTTGGACGTTGTATTTTATTTTTTTTTGCAAATTGAACTTCGCATATTTAATAAATAAATAAAATACATTCCGTTGTATTATTTTCACATTTTAGTTCGTTGAAATTGAACTTGGCATATTTAATAAATAAATAAAATACATTCCGTCGTATTATTTTCACATTTTAGTTCGTTGTTAAACGATTTAATGTATGTACAATAAAATAAAATACATAAATAAAATACATTGAATCCCTAATTAAATATGAAAATGATAATACATATAGTACATACGCCGATCTCCGGGCATCTCCATCTCCAAAAAACCCTTCCGTCTTTGTCAAATATGAAAATGATAATACATATATTACATACGCTGATCTCCAGGCATCTCCATCTCCAAAATACATATATTACATACATTACATACAATGAGTCTACAAATACGGGGTGCTAACGTTTCTGGTTGTACAACTACCAACGGACTCATCTAGATTGGTAAGGATGTCGATTTGTACCTCGATGAACGTGTACGATCGCAACCTATCGTTTCTCGGACCCACCACTCTCCCAATTACGTACGCGGTAACTTCACGGATACAATGCCGACATACATCACGGTAGAACATGTCCAGCATTTCCGTAATCATATTGCCCATTTCGGATAGGTAGGCCTCTCGGTCGTTGATATAAATCATGGCGTCGTTGTGGCATCCGAAATCCGTTGGCACCGATCTCCTTGAGCCACTCTAACATACGACGCGGAAAAGGCAGCATGGGAATTCCCGCTTGTACTTCTGGTGTTGGCAGTTGCAGTCGCTTTCCTCGGGTGGATAACGGTGTTTTGTCCCTCTAATTTGATAGCCGATCCCCTCGGACGTTTCTCCGTCTTTTGTGACGTAAGTGGGGAGTCTATTGGGGACTGACATTAGGTAGTATAAGTGTGGAAGGGTTTGTGGTGGATGGATAGTGGGAGTGGGTGGCTTTTATAGGCACTTCAACATACAACGTTCAAACTAACGTTGCATAGGATTTTGCAACGTTGGAAGAGACGTTGGATAGGGCAACCCTAGGGGTGGGGTTTAGAAACGTTTGATGCAACGTTGCATCGGGTTTAGCAACGTTTGATTCGACTTTGCATAGGGCTTCCTTATGCCAAACCTACGCGTAGGGTATATGCAAGGGTTGCAAGGGTTGTTAGCAACGTTGGATTCAACGTTGCTAGGGTATAGCAACATTTGTTCCGACGTTGCAGTTTGACCTTAATATTCCGTTGATGTCGAGTTAATTAAACCGATATCGAGTGATTTTGAAAGTGAATATGAACATGTGTTCTTCTTAGTTTCGCCCTTTCGATTCAAGAGAATATGAAAATGATTCATATTTTAATGTTTCGATCTTCTTATTAGGTTCCATTCAAGTGAATATGAAAACGATTCATATGTTGATGTTTCGATCTTCTTATTAGGTTCCATTCAAGCGAATATGAAAATGATTCATATGTTAATGTTTTGATCTTCTTAGTAGGTTCCATTCAAGAGAATATGAAAATGAGTCATATGTTAATGATTCAAATGTTAATATCAAGGGGAGTACATAGAGTTCACATCGCATGCGCATTACCGAATATATAACTTATAGAATAAACATAAAGTTGCCCCAAATCAAACATTGAATACACAAAATCAATTGGATCAGTTGCTCCCAACAGACTCAGCAGGTGTCGCTGGTTGAATCTCAATCAACGCTTGCTGGAATGCGTAAGTCTACTTAGTTTCTTGGGCGGGCCTTGCTACTAAGTCAACCACGTACTCGACAATGCTAAGAATACGCGAATGACTCACATCGCTGTAAAGACTTTTGATGTTATCCTTTGTCTGGGCCAACACGCGAGTATAGTACGACTCAGGGTCTCGGTCGGACTCCATACAACAGAAATACACCTCCCTTGACATCTCAGACCGGCGATGACACTGCACAGAAAATAAACAACATGGAAATAAAAAGCGATATTTCCTGTGCTTACAGTTGCAAATGTGACGTTCAGCCGGCACAGTGTGTCTCGTCACTCTAATAGTGTAACGGGTGCCATACGAGAACTCAATTGTCTTGACGAAACTTTACGGAATTGAAGGCATGGTAGAGAGCTTTTGGGTGTTGGGTGTTTGGTGTGATAAGGTGGAGGGGGGACCGGAGGGGCCTTATATGGTGCCCCCAATTACAACGTCAAATCCAACATTGTAAACCCTTTACAACGTTAGATAGGACGTTGTAATGGGTACTTGTACCCTTTACAACGTTGGATTTGACGATGTGAAGGGGAATATTCCCCAATTACAACGTCCATTTTGACGTTGTATTTGGGAACATTCTCCAATTACAACGTCCATTTGGACGTTATAATTGGGGAATATTCCCATTCACAACGCCTAATATGACGCTGTGACGACTGACACATAGAACGCGTAATAGACGTCATGTATGGTCCCACTTTTATGCCCTTATATACCTCCACCATCAGGCCGAATGAATGCACCCCACAGGTAAAATCCTATGGCTGTATTCTCTGTCTCTATGTTTTTTTCATTATCCTGTTTAACCCGACGTTGTTATGCCTATATCCAGTTTTGAGACTTTACAAGTACGTTTACCGACGCCCGTATTTGGCAATCCCGTAATGAAATGGTTGACCATTTCAAGCAACTCGGCGTGAAGAATAATATGGTCTTAGTAATCAAGCGATCGTGGTCGACCACTGCAAACCGACCGGGTGGCGTGTTGCTAGCGTGCAAGCAATTTGGGGTGTTTCGCAGAAGGGGGAAGCAGATTCGCAACATGCAGAGCAAACTAAGCAACTGTCCGTTCTCCTTACTCGGTCATGAGGGGGGACCGAGTATGTGGACGAAGACCGTGCAAAATGGAACGCACAACCATCACCTCCCTCAACGATTGAAGGGACATGCTTACGCGGGAAGGATGACACCAGGGGAGAAGAAAATGTGCAAGTGGATGAAAGACATAGGAACTCCTCTGAATGCCATCTCGTACGGGCTACCGCAAGCAGATGCGAATAGCGTCACCTCAGCGCGATCACTGGAGAACACCCTTAACAAGCTCGTCGTTAAAGAGAGAGGAAATCAAAAAATGACCCAAGATATCCTCCATCGTATCCGAGAAAGAGGCTACTACTACGAATTCAGGAGAAGCCCATATGATGACAATGTATTGAATGACCTTTTTCTCGCACACCCGGATGGGATTCGTCTCTTGAACAAATACCCTTACGTCATCCTTATAGATAGTACGTACAAGACCAACGCGTAAGTACTATATCCTATGTCTTCGTACATTTCTTCCATATAGAGTGCTATGCTAAGGTGCGTACGTTGCTGCACCGCGTCCACAGGTACAACGTCGCGCTGTGCGAGATAGTCGGCTTAACGCCAATAAGAAATAACTTTTGCATCGCATATGCCTTTATGGCTCGCGAGGACACGGACACGTACACTTGGGTGCTCAACAACCTACGTGTTATGCTTCAGGGTAAGGTGCCCGATTCGATCATGACAGATCGGGAGCTGGGCCTTCTCGCTGCACTTAGGGCCATCTTCCCCGATGTGCAAGATCTACTGTACTGGTTACATGTAACTCGCAACTGCGAAGATGCCGCTTTGAAGATTACAAAAAATCTGAAACTTTAAACTCTATTCAAGAATCAGGTGTGGGGTTTATTCTCGTCTTCGACGGAGGAGTCGTTCGAGAGGCGGCGTAGATGGCTTCACACCCAATGGCAGCCCATTCTCGGGGTCATGGGGTATCTGGAAACAGTGTGGCTCATCCACCGGACGAGCCTTGTCAGATGTCACACCGACCACGTCCTGAACTTTGGAACGAGGACAACCAATAGGTACTCATATCGTTTTCGTTGTTACCCTTGTCACTCCTTTACTACATTTCGACAGTCGTTCACCTCGAGCACATGATGCATCGTGTAGGGTTGAAGGCCAACATAAAGTGTTGAAGGAAGCATTACACTCGTCCACTGGTGATTTCTGTGTCTTGGTGGATGCCATTCATCGAGTGAATGAATGTCAGGTGCATGAGATTCAGACTGCGTTGGAGATAGATCGTTTCAAGTGGCCAACTAACACGCACGGAGTCCCCTTATTCGAAGAGATTAAACACGTGGTTTCGAAGAAGTGTTTCGAACTTCTCTACGATCATTGGAGGAAAGTTGTCGACAAAACAGTACCTTCAGAGTGCGTCGACCGTTACTGGAGAATATGCTATGGGCTACCTTGTGCGCACAACATTCAGCGTTTTGTTGCTGAAGGAGTTCCAATAACACCTGACGACATCCACCCATTTTGGATGGATCTGACGTGGGATGAATCAGACAATGCGGTCTTACCCTATGCCAGGTCGGCTTCGTACACTGCATCCAATGAAGCTTGCGACCCTGATCTGCACCCACTGGAGCTGGGTAACATACGGTCAAAGGGCAGACCTAGAGGGAGGAGGAACCCGTGCAGAATGAATCCCTTGCGATATGAGCACTATCGGGCAAATTTTGAAAGGGAGGAAGCCAGATCAGGTCGCCGCGGTCGGGACCGACAATCCCGACCTCCGTCTGACGCACAAGATTGGGGATTTAGCTGGGGCAAGAACAATGTGGACCCTTTCATGTTCAGGCACATTGCGGTAGCCGTCAACGCCATGGGAGATGATCACTGCGAATATCGAGCTTTGGCGCAACTGATGTTACGGCCAGAGGAGGCACGGTTCACATATATGAAAGGGTTATTGTGCAACCATTTGGATCATAACTATCACCTTTACGCTGGTTGTTACATGGGAGGGTATTCGGTCCGAGAGTTTGTCGACCTGTAGAGTTACTCCGGCATAGTGAGAGGTGACCGGAGATACTGGATCGAGTTGCCGATCATGGGTCTTGTGTTCGCAACCGTCTACTAAGTGCCCCTTGTCGTCTTATCTTGGCACATGTCATTCACATGCCTCCCTATGTACACCGAACAACCAAATGGCGCACCTCACGAGGCCATACTAGGCATGACATGCATCGGGAACCAAGATCATTTCGCAGCGGTGAGTATGATATGTGTTACTCTCGCTCCAACCATAAATTAACTATCATAAATTACCCCACTTAACATTATACTATACTTTTTGCCCTTTTTGCAGATATGGTTACATCCCAACGCCCCTTTACCTCCTCCAACGCATGAATGGACGGCATACCGTCACCCGAGCGTCAACGGATGGGATACTCCCTTCCAAGACCAATTTGATAGATTTAGAGCATTGCGGATTCAGGAAGGTCGCACTCTACACCATGTTTGGGAGTCATGAGGTGGGACACGGCGGCGAATTCAGGAAGTTGTAATTATCCGTGTTGTATTTGTTTATTTTCTTGTCTATGAAGTTAAGAATTGACAGTTGAATGTTTGTTGTTATGAAGATGTAGAAACAATATAAAAAAGCAATCATTCAACCAAAATGAACATCAGTTGGCCCCATATCTAAAATTACAAACGGTTTTTAACGTTAAATTTCAGCATGGGTTGTTGTTTTAAACGGAACAACTACCGACCGACTCTTCAGGAATATTTGGGTATATTCGAATTTGCACCTGCTGGAACGCATATGTTGTCATCAGATCTTGGGCAGGGCGCACTACTGTATCAACTGCATACTGTGCTACTCTGCGACAGCGTGACGGAGACACGTCGTCGTACAAACCAATCAGTATATCCATTATCTTCTCAATCATTCGTGTATAGTACGATGCAGGGTCGTCGTCACACTCCTGACACCCGAACTGCAACTATGTTGACCTCTCCAGGAAGCGGAAAACCTGCACAAAAAATAGATTGCATCGAAAATAATGTGTATAGTTAATGTGCTTGCAGTTGCAAGCATCCTCCTTAGGCGGACGAGTGTGTCTCCCCACTTCAACAATGAAACGGGTTCCGTCATTGAACATGCCATATTTAACAAAGTAATTTGGGCTTGATGCCATTACGTGTGTTTCGTGTATGCTAATAATGAAACGCAAATGTTGTTGTATTTATAGATGGCCTAATTAGCAACGTCCAATTAAACGTTGTTATGGGAGTTCTCATAACAGAACGTTTAATGTAACATTGTAACAACGTCAAATTGAATGTTGCTGCAACGTTTAATGTAACGTTTCAACAACGTCATATTCGACGTTGTATTAAGGAACCCTCACAAAAAACGAGAAAGGATTTCCCATTATAAATTAGGCCATGATAGGGTCGAAATTACAACATCTCGTTTGAGGGAAGAAGAGATGGCGGCCGGTAACACACCAAAACCTTTCTTCTCGATCACAGGGAGTGGCCTTAGGGATTTTTTCTGGTGGGTAGAAGACGTCTTGCTCATACAAATACTGGTAATCCCCCTTCGGTCTCACATCCGATTTACAATGGTCCCGGGAGGAGAGGCATCAGCATCCGGGTAGAGTGCAACAGCTCCGGGGCACTCTGGCTCGCACAAGGATGAAATACGTTCGCGAGATCGCGTGGCGTGCGGGTAGGCGCGGGTTTGGTTTTTAGCTACTTAGGCAACGCTCGCTTCTGGGTCGTCGTAGTGCCGCCGAAGAATGTTTCACCATCAGAGGAAGAGAACAACAATGATTCCCTATGAGGTGGGACACGGCGGCGACCCGGAAAAACTTCTTAACTAAGTTATTTGCTGTAATCTTCTATCATTAATATGAGAACTGAGGCAATCTAAACGTTTTCAAGTAACGTGTTTTTCCCTGAAATAACCACAAATCATATTTGAAAACCCTCCGTGAGGGGCAAAACGCCCCAACAAAATAAAAGGTGCAGACATCACACTAAGTTTTCACCAACATACTACCCAGCAAAAACAAAGATAATAGAACTTCAAAGTTGATCCAAGTGTTGCTGTTAACAACGTCCGATTTAACTTAATTTGTATAACCTCTATTTTTCATATTGCAACGTTGAATTTAACGTTGCTGCTTGGCCCGACGAGGCCCACTTTAGCAACGTCGGATTGGATGTTGCTAAAGTGTCCGACCCGCCCACCATCCTCCAATTCACAACATTGTGTAGGACAAATGACAACGTCAAAACGCACGTTGCTGAAACGTTTAATCCAACGTTGCTGAAACGTCACATTCGACGTTGCATTAGCAGCGCTAAACGCGGATTTGCGGTGTATATAGGGAGGCACTCTATTTCTTTTTTGTTAAATGGCCTCTGTAAAAGATACTCAAGAAATTTTTTTTCCTACTTCACATCAACTCAAGTATTTCACCTTATATTTCGATATTCAATTCACCACTGTCCCTATTCGAATGGACAGAGCATCTCTATATGTATAAAAAAAAAATCTATACTCCATCTGTTTTATTTTTATTGACTTTTTATTATTTATTTATGGACCTGAATCTGCGAGAATATTCAAGCTCAAATTCAGACCGAATTGCTCCAGAATCTGACGTATAGATACCATTAGGAAGGGTGATGGACTTCATAAGTTTGCAGTTTCGCTTGATGGTGGCTACACGATGAAAGTAACCGGAGTTGGAGTTTGTAAGTTTAGCATGTTTTGCTTTGGCTCGTTGGCGCCAATATGATCGTTGAAAATCAAGTAATCGCTCACGTTTAGCCAGAAGATGTTTCTGAAGTAAGCAGTTCCTAGGGGAGAATGAAGCAATTAAGGCTGCTTGGATTTCCAGGAGATCTTGATCAGATTTTAGAAGTTGGGATCAAATATTTCCAAATGTAAACTCATGTCATTTCATAGCTAAGGTTTTTAGCAATTTAGTTTTGTGAACTAGGCGAAACATAAGCGATCCTTGTCGATCGAGGCGCCACGCTTGTCGCACTATATTCTCAAAGTCCTTACATTTGGTCCATGCCATTTCAAACTTGAAGGGGCAACTAGCGAATGTATGGTTTTGGCGGAAGTCCACTGTGATGGGACATTGATCTGATGAGGTGAAAGCATGATTACGGATCTAGAGCTTATTGAAAGCTACTAAAACAGGACTCTGAACCAAACATCGATCCAATTTAGCGTAGGAGTTATCAACCTCCCCAAGGTGCTTACGCCATGTAAAAGTCCCCCTAACAGAGGGGATATCACATAAGTGAAGTAGGTCTTTAATTCTGTAAAGGCATTGAAACCGAGCTGGACGAGGAGGAGCCCCACCACCCTTTTCATCTGGAGATTGAATGTCATTCAGGTCTCCCATGACACAAATAGGTAAGTTAACCGATCGGGCGTAAGGAACCCAAAAGTGATCTTTATCACGGTTATCAGGTGGAGCATAGACTATAAACATAGCCATAGTAGTGCGAGACAAGCCATCATAATAATTAAAGTGAATAAATATGTCGTCAACCATGACTAAATCAATTGAACCTTGTAAGAGAGAAAGGTTTTTCCATAAGAGGCAAATGCCACCTGCAAACCCTGCTGACAGGGCGAAGGCAATATTAGCGAAGCCGTTGTGTTTCCAAACCTGCTCTTCTGGAATTTGGTCTGATTTTGTTTCAAGAAGTGCAATTACATTGATAGAGTTGTTTGTACAAAAGGACTCAATGGAGGTCCAAATATTTCGTCTACGTAATCCTCGATAATTCCATGTACAAATATTCATAATATAACTTGATAATAAGACTTGGTAAAATGAGATTTGTATAAAATGCATCTGAGAAAGGCAAGCCAAACTGAGAGCACAAGAAATGTCATTGTGTGCAAACGGTTGAAGGAGAACTGAGTACATGCAAACATGAACAACAAACTCCAGCTAAGAAGTTGGTAAATCATTATTACAATACAATAAACAAGCAATGTCGACATAACAACCCAAACACTTCGTAAGGGACTAAGACAAAGGGGGAGTTGGAGTTGCTGAACGTGTGTGCTAAAGCCGCCAGTTAGGCATAAGAGCAACGGCTTAAAACCTAAGTAAATTGTGATATTGTTTGGTAAAGTCAACCGGTAGGTTGTTAATTGTGACCGAAGGCTGGTAAAGCCAAGATGAGTTCGGTTGTGGACATGGGATAGCAAACCTGCGAAAAATCGAGAGCCATACAAGGAGGATAGCAGTGTATGCAAATCATCTGGCAACAAGATTTTAGGCGAGCTAGTCGAATGTAGGGATATCCTCAATAGTTCACAATTAGAGTGATGACAATAATTGAACTTGCAGATCCACACTTGACGGGTGAAATTAACTTCAAGGTTGGATATAATGTTGAAAGAGTATGAGAAAGTGGAGGGATGTAACATGGGGTAATGGTATGGCGGCCGAGAAAGAAGGTTGCACTAGGTGAGGGCAGAGCATCCGGAGTAGGGAAGAAGGCAACCCCCAACCCCAACTACTACCGCTCCACGTCCATTCTTCGCATTGGAATGTGTCGGAGCCAAAGCCCCTTTGAACTCGGCAACGTGAACAGTGAACAGACCACCACCCCCGAGCCTTGTGCTGCCGTCGGACCAGCCAATTAGGAATATCGTCCCCGAATCTGAACCTACTTTTGAACTTCCACTTGCGATCTCTGCGATTGGCTTCCTCAAATAGCGTTTGAGATTGATTTTGACTCTTATTTTCCTCAATTTGGAGGTGCAGTTTCTGGTTACGCTTACATTTTTTGTTCGAAGCTTCAAGAATGGATTCAATCCTTGGACAAGAGTAGAAGATTGACTATCTTTTGTGGACTTCAGCCAAGAGCAGAGGAGGTCTGAAGGGTTTAAGTTTCGATTTGGTAGGCTGGTATTGCTGGAAGGGGATGAAGGCCCGATGGCGGTGGTTCCGGGCTAGGGTTTCTGAATGGGAGTGTCTTTCTTTCATTAGGTGACTAGACAAAAGTTTTCTACCTCCCTCATATTTTTAAATCCTAATAAGTACTTATTATATATAAAAAATTAATTAAAAATTAATATTTTATAAATTTTTCGCTTGTTAAAAAGCGTGTCTAAAAGTAAAAAAGAGCATCTATTATGGAACGGAGATGGTAAATAAGTATGCAATTATTTTAAAATAATAATTTAAAATAATATTTTATACAGATTTTATTTTTTATTTTAAAATATGTCTTGTACATAGGTCGATGTAAAGTATGTAAGGAACATTTACTGTAGTGTATTTTGTCGGTTTCCGTAATTAACATGTACACAAATCGATGTAAAATATTTTTCAAACTAGCATCATGAATCCGCATATGTACATAGATTGGTGATGCATGTGCCTTGTGCTGGTAGCCAACACAACCCAAGCCAGCTAACCGGTTTGGATCTATAAACCCAAGTTACCGAATTGCCCTTTAGCTTTTTATAACGAAAGGTAATTTTTTTTTTTTATTATTAGGAGAGAATTCGGGAGAGCGAGCTTTGCCCAACAATATCCTTATAAATGAAGTCTAAAAGATCAAAACCGGGGAACATGAAAAAAGAAAATTTCTTTCAAAGTCGATAATAAGAGTTTAACACCATTCAACTTTTTTACCAGATTTTTTTACCATCTACAAAAACTTACTTTCAAACACACTCTTAGGGTTTGTTTGGCAATGAGGTATTTGTGGAATTTGAGATCACGTAGAAACTTTTGAATGCTTGAATCTATTCAATGTGATGATGATGATAATGATATGCAGAGATCACTCCTACTTGTCGGAGGATTATGGGTGCCCATGCATCCCTATAATCGACTAAAACAAATATGATCATAAAAAACGTGAATTAATTATTCACCTTTTTCACCTTAACGTACACAACACTCTCCTTGAATAATCAACTTTTGTCATCACTCTTAGGAGTTTGCTACAAATTTGTTTCTATCATACGCTTTGATAATATCGCCTCATTAAAAGCGTTGTTAGGAAACATCCAATAGGATAAAAACCTAATCGAAAATAAAAAAGTGCAGTGCATATAATTCTCCTTCTGAATTTAACATGCTCAGTGAGCTTCTCGAAGGCAGCATTTCATTCTTGCATGCATGTTGCTCGAACCTATTCTTGCATGCATGTTGCTCGAACCTATCAGATTTGCCTTCGGATATCACTGCCAGACTACATATGATTCACTTGATTCTATAGGTTCCTTTTGAATATATTTTATCACCGCTTCATACAGTACAGTCAAGGTTTGTTTTGTGGATTTCCATAACATGTTTGTATCTCTGAAAGTGAAGACATATCCATTTTAGAATTTAGTCTTGTATGAGCGGGTTTGATAGATATCCTACATCTGCATAAACAATAAATGTTGCGCTTGGTCAATTTTGATAATATAAACCAAGATCATGTGTGCCTCTAAAGTAACGGAACAAATGTTCGATTTCGTTCTAATTTCTCCTTGTTGAAGTTGATCTATATTGTATCTCGACAATAAGTTTACGACAAAGGCAATGCCAAGCCTGGTATATTGGCTAGATACATCGATCAAGACACCAATAGCACTTAAAAAATGGTGTTTCTGGCCCAAGGATGTATTTCCTCATCATCTTCTCGAGGTTAGAATGGGTCATCATGTACATTAAAGGAACAAGCGACCACGGTTGACTTCAAAGGATGAGCTTAGCCCATCTGAAATCTTCTCATAATTCTCTCGGTATATTTAGATTGATGGTAAAAAAAAATCATCTCATACGTGTTTAATTTCTAAATTGAGGCAAAACTTGGTTTTCCAATGATCTTTCATCTCACTCTGGCAAAACTTGCATTGGTTTCCCCATGATCTTTCATCTCACACTCTTTCATCAAGTACCTAGTTGTACTTGCAATCTCGGCTTAGGTTCCAACAATATTTAGATCATCACATAGATCTCAATGATGGCAAACTATGTTTCACATCTTATGATAAAGTTACATGGACATCTCTGGTCATTCTTGTATCATTTCCTTAGAAGGTATTCCCTATGATAATTGTATCACATTCACCTAGATTGGTTCAGTCCATATAGCGTTCTTCTCAATTTTATAGAGAACTCTTCTCAAGTTTATATACAAAGAACACTTCTCAAGGCTTTGATTTGCAAGATTAAGGCAAACTAGTATAATCCCCGCGCCATGGCGCGTTTATATAAAAAACAAATAAAAATCATTATATATGGTAGGTGATAATGCATATATTAGATAGGCATTATAGGCATTTTTAGCTTAGATAGGTTGCATTTCTTTCGTTCTTTGTTACTAAATTGCATCTTATGATTATTCTAGAAGAGTTCGGATTCTGCGCAAATTTGTGGTTATCTTGCAGATCGAATCGGAACACATGCGGGAGATGCAATACCTTGAAGAGGAGTATAAAAGACATTGGAGAGAAGCAAGGAATAAAAGGAGCAAATCACCTCAAGAAGCTAGTCTCAGAAAGAAGACAAGAAAAACCGCAAACAGTAATGCGGCGGCCGCAGCATGAGGTGCGGCGGCCGCCGCCAGTGACGAAGAGAAATAATACTAATGCTGCGGCCGCAGCATACATGCGGCGGCCGCCGCATCTGCCGACAGCGTTGAGCGCGTCGTTTCAATTAAAAAACCCTAGATGCTTTTTATGGTTTTTGTTGATGGCCGACTTTGGATGATACAAAAGGCCACTTTTTAGTTATTTTTGGGGGACTTCTATTCTATTCTATTCATTCAGACACTTGAGAGAATTGGAGCAATGTCTTCCATGAGGAACTAAACTCATCTACTCTGCCTGCAATTTGAAGCTTTATTTGGATTGATTGTGAGTTTCTAATTCTCGTTCTTATTTCCTATATTTGAATGTTTCGACTTCCTTGTGCTTGATTGTCTATTGTTTTATTCTATCTAGCCCGCGCAACTAGTTAGAATCAATTCAATTGCTAAGGTTTTGTAGATTCCTGATTGTGAACCTTAACCTAAGTGGCAAACTTGTTCCTTTAGGGCTGATTGGACTAATTGAACAAGTAGGAAGTTGAATGTGTTGTTAAATCCTTCTTTAGGGACTGCAAATACCTTGGCTAATCTCTGAACTTAAAGCTATCAATTGGGTTAAATCCTTCTTTAGGGACTGTTCGATTGATAAGGGTTTTTAGGACTGATTGGACTAGTAACTATATTAGGTCGGGACAAGGGCATTCATAGGAAACTTAATAGGACGAGAAGAAGTTACAAGGATCGCTTCAATCCAATAAAGTGGAAAATTGTAGGTAGAATTACTTCTCCAAATTGTCTAAAACCAATTCCTTTACTTTGCTTTATTCACTTCGCTTCGAGAAAAGGCGAATCTTTCACACACAGAAACCCCCCCAAACTGGTTACTTTGATTGACACTTGAAGCATACTTGAGTTATAAATTTCCCTGTGGATCGACCTCTTGCTTATCGCTATACTTGCTTTAGGTTTGAGTTTTCTTTGGCGGAATCAACGATAGGTTTTACCTCCGTCAAATTTGGCGCCGTTGCCGGGGAACTTTTTATTTAATTCTTGTGTGTTTTTAGTGTTAATTTTGGTGTGGATCGTCTTATATGGTCCATACCCGTGCTACTAATTCTTCTTTGTTGCCATTAGATTCAGAGATTGAAAGGACCCTTGCCGCTCTAAGGCGAGAAGCTCGTAATCGCTTTCGCGAACTCCCTTTTGATCAAGAAGAACCTACAACAGAGATGGCTAACGAAGCGAACCGCACTCTTAAGGAGCTTTCTGCTCTTGATCTAACACAGCAACCCTTGGCAATCCAATTCCCTGCGCTTGCAGAAGGAGTTAACTTTGAGCTAAAGTCTGGGGTAGTTCATCTTCTACCCAAATTCCATGGGTTTAGTGGAGAGGACCCCCACAAGCATCTGTCTGAATTCCATAGGGTGGTTGTTGGGATGAAACCAGAGAACGTAACTGAAGAGCAAATCAAGCTGAGAGCTTTTCCTTTCTCTTTGAAGGATGAGGCAAATGAATGGTTTTTCTATTTACCACCTGACTCTATTTCTACTTGGGCTGAAATGAAGAGAGTCTTCCTAGAGATGTACTTCCCTGCAACAAAGCTCAATGCTTTGAAAAGGTCAATCAGCATCATTGAGCAGTACACGACGAAGTCTATACATGAGTACTTTGAGCGCTTCAAGAAACTCTGCGCCAGCTGCCCATGCCATGGGTACTCTCAAAAGGATCTGGTTCTCTTTCTCTTTAATGGGCTGACTGATATAGAGCGCAAAACAGTGAATTCTGCTTGTGGAGGAAACATGCTGAACAAGACACCTGCTGCAGCTTGGGATGTGTTTAAGGAGCTATCTGAGGGCTCCATGCAGTTCAATAAGAGCCCTCGTGCTAGGGTTGTACTCGCTGTTGATGCTCCTGTGGCTGCACTTCAGACTGATATGGCAGAGGTAAAGGAGATGATGAAACAATTGGTTATTGACAGAACTCCTCAACAACTGAAGGCATGTGGTCTCTGCAGTCAATACACTCATCCTATGGACATGTGCCCGCTTCTACAAGATCCCAATTTTGATTTGAATGCCATTGGGAATTTCACTCAACAAAGGCCTAGGCAAGGCAATTATGGAAATCCTGGGTATGTCAACAACAACAACTACAACAGAGGCTATCAGCAAGGCTATGGGAACTACCAAGCTCCTTTCAATCAGCAAGGGGGGCAACAGGGAAGGCCTCAACAACAATATGAACCTCGACAGGGAGGTCAGCAGCAATCAAATGAGGATAATGAGGATCCACTACAGAAACTATCACGATTGGTCATAAGAAATGATAAACAACAGTCAGAGCGGATGTCAAACCTAGAGAAGCAGCAATCCGATCGGATGACAAATCTTGAGAATCAAATGAGTCAGCTCATTTAAATCTTGAGTGCTAAGGATGCAAATAGTTCAGGAAAGCTTCCGTCACAAACCATCGAGAATCCGACAAAGGAGAATGTCAGTGCTGTAACACTTAGGAGTGGCAAGGAACTGGTTGTCACAAATCAAAAGGACGACGAGGAGATAGAAATTGTTGAAGACGAAAATGGCCAAACTAACGTGCGGCGGCCGCAGCATCCATGCGGCGCCCGCCGCCAGAGACGACATTCATGCGGCGCCCGCCGCAGGTGATCCCACCGCCAACTCCGATCCTGGTACGTTTTTCTCCCCTCTTTCTTCTTCCCTCCCTCTTTCTCCTCCTTCTTCTTCTTCCCCTTCTTCTTCCTTACCTATGGAGACTCCAAAGCCCATTCCGCCTTTTCCGGAAGCCTTGAAAGATACACGAAGGTATGAGAATGACAAGGAAATCTTCGAGACATTCAGTAAGTGTGAGGTAAACATTCCTTTGCTTAATTTGATCAAAAGCATTCCTAGGTATGCTAAATTTTTGAAGGAACTTTGCACTATCAAGCGGAACCAGAAGCTAAAAGGTAAGCAAAAGGTGAAGGTAAGCGAACATGTCACTGCTGTATTTCAAAAACGTATGCCTGAGAAGTGTAGTGATCCTGGTATGTTTGCTATTCCATGTGTGATAGGTGATACTAAATTTGACAAAGCCATGTTAGATTTAGGAGCATCTATTAATGTTTTACCTTCTAATGTTTATCATGCTTTGGGATTGGGACCTCTGAATGATACTAGGGTAGTAATTCAACTTGCTGATCGATCTACTCTCTACTCGAAAGGGGTTGTTGAAGATGTCTTGGTTATGGTTGACAACTTGATATTCCCTGCTGATTTCTTTGTGATTGACATGGGTCCTGGTAACAATGAAGGCCCTATTCTGTTGGGCAGACCTTTTCTGAAAACTGCTAGGACTAAGATAGATGTCTATTCAGGATCTCTTACTATGGAATTTGATGGTCAAAGAGTTGAATATAATATTTATGATTCCATGAAATTCCCATCTGATGATCCTTCTCTGTGCTTTGTGGATGCTATTGATACTATGGCACAAGATTGTTTTGATTTGGAGTGTGTTGATGAGATGGAAGTTGCTTTACAGGCTCCTATAGATGAAATTGCTAGAGATTATGTATTGTCATCTGATTTGCAGGAGGCTATAGTAGCTTTAGACCATCGATCTCCCACCTATGTGCCACCAAGGGGAGACCGCATCGAGCTGACCATTCCTACTGAAAAGCTTCTGCCATCTATTATCCAAGCGCCTGATGTTGAATTGAAACAACTTCCTAATCACCTTAAATATGCTTTTCTTGGTGAAAATAATACTCTGCCTATCATTATTTCTAATAAATTGACATTTGGACAGGAGGAGCGATTGGTGGCTATTCTAAAGGAAAACAAGGAGGCGTTAGGATGGACGATAGCAGACATTAAGGGCATCAGTCCTACCCTCTGCATGCATAGGATACTATTAGAGGATGATGCCAAGCCGTCTAGACAACCTCAGCGGAGACTCAACCCGCCAATGATGGAAGTGGTAATGAAGGAGGTGCTGAAGCTCCTTCAGGCAGGTATGATCTTTCCCATATCTGATAGCAAATGGGTGAGTCCTACGCAAGTTGTCCCTAAGAAGGGAGGTATTATTGTTGTTGAGAATCAGGATGGTGAATTGGTCCCTAGCAGGGTACAAACTGGATGGAGAGTCTGTATTGATTATCGAAAATTGAATGCAGTTACTCGCAAGGACCATTTTCCCCTTCCCTTTATTGATCAAATGCTTGAGCGCCTTGCCGGCCGTTCCTTTTATTGTTTTTTAGATGGTTACTCAGGATATTTTCAGGTACCAATAGCACCAGAGGACCAAGAAAAAACGACATTTACATGCCCTTTTGGCACTTTTGCATATCGCAGAATGCCTTTTGGGTTATGTAACGCACCTGGGACTTTCCAACGGTGTATGGTCAACATATTTTCTGAGTATGTTGAGCGCTTTATAGAAGTATTTATGGATGACTTCACTGTACATGGAGATGATTTTGATACTTGCTTGCATCATTTATCACTTGTGCTTAGACGGTGTGTAGACACCAACTTAGTCCTCAATTCTGAAAAGTGTCATTTTATGGTTGAGCAAGGCATTGTTTTGGGTCATATTGTGTCTAGCAGGGGTCTTGAGGTGGATAAGGCTAAGATTGATGTCATTCAGTCTCTACCTTACCCCACCAATGTGCGCGAAATTCTCTCTTTCTTAGGCCATGCAGGTTTCTATCGCAGGTTTATTAAAGATTTTTCTAAGATTTCTGCACCTCTTTGTGATTTACTGAAAAAGGAAGTAGCTTTTGAGTTTGATGACAGGTGTAGAGCGTCCTTTGATGAGCTTAAAGGTTGCCTGACTAGCGCTGCTATAATTCAAGCACCTATATGGTCCCAACCTTTTGAGATTATGTGTGATGCTAGCGACTATGCTGTGGGGGCTGTTTTGGGACAAAAGGAAGGAAGGAGCTCTCATGTCATCTACTATGCCTCCATGACTCTGAATGGAGCACAAAGGAACTACTCAACCACTGAGAAAGAGCTCCTGGCTGTGGTCTTTGCACTGGAGAAGTTTCGCTCCTATCTCCTAGGAGCTAAGGTAATTGTCTTCACTGATCACGCTGCTCTTCGCTATTTATTAACTAAGAAAGAAGCAAAGCCAAGATTGATTCGTTGGATTTTACTTTTGAGTGAATTTGACATTGAAATCAAAGATAAGAAAGGTGCAGAAAACTTAGTAGCGGATCACCTCAGCAGACTTGTCCAAGGAGAGGATAAACCCGAATATCAAAGACCCATTCACGGTGAGTTTCCTGATGATACATTGTTTTACTTGACTCACACATCTTCTTTGCAGATGCAGGAACAAACAGGGACGGAAAATGCTGCGGCCGCAGCATTCATGCGGCGCCCGCCGCATAGCAGTGCGGCGCCCGCAGCACCCATGCGGCGCCCGCCGCACACTGTTCAAACCACCGTTTCACCTCTTTCTCTCCCATCTGACGAGGTAAGTTCTGATATTTCTGAACTTTTGATGGGTGTCCATACTCCTCGACCTTGGTTTGCCAATATGGTGAATTTCTTGGTCACGGGAGAATTTCCACCAAACTTTACAAAAGCTCAGAAGGACAAGATTCGACATGACTCTCGCTTCTATGTTTGGGATGACCCCTACCTTTGGAAACATTGTGCTGATCAGGTAATTAGGAGGTGTCTGCCCGACAATGAGGTACAATCTGTCCTTACTTTTTGTCATGCCCATGAATGTGGAGGCCACTTTGGTCCCTAAAAGACTGCTAGGAAAGTTTTAGAAGCAGGTTTCTTTTGGCCTCACTTATTTAGGGATGTTAATGCCTTCTGTAAATCATGCGATAGATGCCAAAGGATTGGGAACATATCGGCAAGAAATGAAATGCCACAAACTAAGATCATATTCTGTGAAATTTTTGATGTTTGGGGTATTGATTTTATGGGTCCCTTTCCTAGCTCTTTTGGGAATATCTATATTTTGCTTGCGGTGGACTATGTCTCCAAGTGGGTGGAGGCAAAGGCCACCAGAACTGATGATTCCAAAGTAGTTGCAGATTTCCTAAAAGACATAATTTTCGCAAGATTTGGGGTACCTAAAGCTCTAGTCAGCGACAGGGGGACACATTTCTGCAATAGGACCATCACTGCCCTGTTAAAGAGGTATCATGTCACGCATAGAGTGTCCACTGCCTATCATCCTCAGACCAATGGACAAGCGGAAGTATCAAATAGGGAGATTAAGAGCATTCTGGAGAAAACAGTGGCCCCTAATAGGAAGGATTGGAGTCTAAGGCTAAATGATGCTCTTTGGGCTTATCGGACTGCCTATAAGACTCCCATTGGTATGTCTCCCTATCGAATTGTGTTTGGGAAGGCTTGTCATCTCCCGGTGGAACTTCAACATAAGGCATACTGGGCTGTCAAGAACTGCAATATGAGAATGAATGAAGTGGGAGAATTCAGGAAACTTCAAAGGCAAGAGCTGGAGGAATTGCGTTTGGATGCATATGATAATACAATGATCTACAAGGAGAAGACAAGAGCTTGGCATGACAAACATATCCTGCGGAAGGTACTCAATGTAGGAGACAAGGTCCTCCTATACCAATCACGTCTGAAACTCTTCCCAGGAAAGCTTAAATCAAGGTGGGAAGGACCCTACACCATCTCAAGGATTTTCTCTCACGGAGCAATTGAACTCTATGATCCCAAGTCTAATGAGCTCTTCAAGGTCAATGGTCATAGGGTTAAGCCATACTTTGAAAACATTCCACATAGTGAAGAGGAGGAGTTGGTGCTTGCTGAACCAACCGACTAGGCCACTCAAGAGCCATCACGTCGAGCCAACGACTTGAAACAAAGGCGCTACTCGGGAGGCAACCCGAGGTAAGTTCTCTTTTCCTTTTCATCTTCATTATTTCTTAGGTAGTTTCATTAGTTAATTATTTGAGGATTCGTAACATAGGTAGTTTAAAATAAAATAAAATAAAAAATAAATAAATAAATAAATAAATAAAAAAAGCTGCGTACTGATGGCCACCCTCTGGCGGCGGCCGCAGCAACCCATGCGGCGCCCGCCGCCTCTCAGACCCGTGATAAAAAAAATATATATTAATATACAAGAGATAGAAACCCTACCTCTTACTTTTGAGAACCTCCTCCTTCCTCTCAAATTACCTGCCGCCACCCACTCTCCATTGTCATCTCCTTCAACTTTTGCAAAACCACCATAACCACCTCCCAAGCTCTTTCTTTTCCTCTCTTTTTCCCCCTAATCCAACCTCTCCTCGCCGGATCTGCGCCCGCCGCTGCTGCTCACCGCCACCGCTGCGCCCGCCGCCACCGCTGCGCCCGCCGCCACCGCCGCGCCCGCCGCTGCTGCTCGCCGCCGCTCCTGTACACGAAATCAGCCCCTAATTTGATATATTCTCAATTTCAACCCCTCTTTTACAACTCTCCTGGTATGATTCCCCCCCTATTCTCTTTCAATTTCAGATTTTATTTGCTATATTGAGAACTAGGTAGAGATTTGATATTTAGTTGCTTATTCATTGATCAAAGGTTGGAATTTGAGTGGGATATTTTTGTTGTTTTCTTTTTAAAGGAGACTGATTTATTTATATATATATTTAAGGGCTGATTTGTTTTTGGGTTGTGAAATTTGAAGTTGGATCTTTGGTTTGAAATGGTCAATTGAGTAAATTTGGGATGGGATTGTTGACATTTGATTACATATTCTTGAGTTTGGGTGGATGATTGGAAAAAGATTTGGCTTTTTGGGGTAAGTTTAATTGAAAAATTGGTGTTGGGATTTTGATTTGGGGTTCATGAGTTACTTGAGGTATGTTGGGTGCTTTATTGTTTGACTTGAGTTGTATTGACAATTCGTTATTGAATGTTAGATTTGATTATAATGGTGCGCCGGTTGAGGAATGTATCTAAGGAACAGAGGAAGGCTTTTGAGAGCTTCGACCTCAAGCGGTTCATACAAACGAAGTTCTTTGACGTTTCCACCCTTCAGAGACTGGGTATGTTAGATGTCACCAGTCGTATGCTCACTCATGGTGGGCTAGGGAGATTCATAGAGTGTAATGCCCCCACATACCCAGAACTGGCGGCGGAGTTCCTGATTACTTTTGAGCGTGTGGACGCCTCTAGGGTTAGGTTCAACTTGTTGGACGAAAGGCATACGTGCACACACGACCAGCTGAGACGTGCCTTTGGGATTACTCGGGCCCCCTCCCCAGATTGGCAGTCCCTATCTTCAGAGCAACAACGCTATGACTTTTGGCAGGCAGCTACTGGCACCAGATTCGATGGACATCATGGCGAATACAACTACAAATTTGTCCATCCATGCTTACGACTAGTTCACAAGGTCCTGGCCATGTCTTTCAGCGGTCAGGGCGACGTGAACAAGGTGCCTGCAGGCGATCAGTCTTGGCTATGGAGCCTGGCTCCCCAGTCACATGGTACACCGGACTGGGTTGAGATCTTTATAGACAACTGCATCAAGATCCGCACGAAGAAGAGGAAGGGGAGAATTGGCTTGGGGGGAATGATCAGCCTGATAGCCTACCACATTCTGTAGCCTGACCAGTGCGGTGTACCCATGTCTGGTGGGCACACTTATACGATTGATCAGCTGAGGAGGGCATATTTGATTGAGGTACCTGATGGGCCAGGTTACATTTGGAAGGCGGGGCAGAATGGAGCCCACCGCCTAACCCTGCCTATGGCCTTACCTTATAGGCCTACCAACGATTCCCTCTACATACAACCTGCTCAGAATGTGGTGGGGGAGGAGGATGATGAGGATGATGAGGACGAGTATGAGGATGATGCCCCTGCGCAGACAGATTACCATATGAGGGATGCACAGCAGGCTGCTGGATCTTCTGCGGGACCTCTCTTCTCTTCTGCAGAGGACGACCCCTGGCGGGACCATTTAAGCAATGAGTTCCACCGTATGTCCTTACGCCAGGATGCCTTTGAGTTCACCCTCAACGACATCGGTCGCACTATGCGGGAGACGGACTACAACGTGGCGGAGATGCGGAGAGAGCAGACCTACTACTTCCGCCAGCAATACCCTCACATACCACCGTACCAGTCACCGCCTTACCAGCCGCCGCCTCAGTGAGTGGTTAGTACTACCTTCTTCACCCTGATTTTTATGCAAATTTTGGTTGTCTGTACTGTTTCAGTGAGGACACTGAAAACTTTAAGTGTGGGGGAGGAGATTTATATGTATGTTATGTCAATTCTGCATTTTCTAGGACCATGTTTTATTTCTGCACAACATATTAAGTTATGTAATAATTAGTTTATTTCATTTCTGCTAAGTTTAAATTTTTGTCTTTTATTTATTTAAATTTTCTGCATTTTCGGAATTAAAAAAAAAATCGAAAATTCAAAAATAGAGCATGCATTGCATACATATGTGTTATTCAAATACCCATCTGACTTAGTTTGTCCTCTATTTTAAATTTCAAGCATGATTCATAAAAATCCCATGGAGTTCTGGATGTTTTGATTTTGTCTTTATTTGATTTTTGTGGAACATGAGCTAGCAAATACAATTAAGCATGTATGATTGAGCTAAAGTATGATTGAAGTCCTCAAAACATGACCCTGTGAGAATATTTGACCTTAGTTGAATACTTTTGCTCAATTGTGTGAATTAATCGCCTAGTGTTGCTACCTCTGGGCATTGACTGCAATATCTAGTTTTAAAGACCGACTCACATGTTGTTGCTTGCGGAGTTGATGTTATACTTTGAGTCTTTTGCTGAATTGGTAAATATTTAGTGAATGAGGTGGCAATGGTTGATGCACTTAGTAACCGGATCTATGCATGACACCCATGGGTATGATTCGCGCAAAAAGGTGTTGAAAACTATCCACTAGGAAAGAAAGCTTGATCATTGAGTAACCAGGTTCATTCATGACACCCATGTTTGCAACTTGCGTCAAAAGTCTTCAAGTGGACTTCATAGTAGTAGGTTGAGGTGTTGATAGACCGGGGTCATTCATAACTAAAATTGAGGTAGAGAAGACACGTAGGAAAAGTCTTCTGATTTAAAGTTATATATAGATTTAGTCCTTCAAGAACTTTCATGTAGATATCAGTGTCAAATGAATCATATAGATATCTACTCATAACATTCATAAGACGCATTTATAGTTTTTCAACTATTTGTTAGGTTGATTAAAAAATCTCAAAGTAGTAGTATCGACTGTCAGTGAATATGTATCTTCACAATCAATTCATTACATTTGTGAAAAGTCTTGTACTACAAGTCTAGCCTTGTATCTTGCCACTTCATGTTTCTCATTTGTTATTTCTTACAAATACCAATTTCTAGCCAACAACCCAATTTCTAGCCAAAAGGCCATGCACCTTTTGTTGTTTATAGGTTTTCTCACTTTTCAAGTGATTTTAATTCAAATTGAATTGTTTTTCGTCATTTAGGCCAATATTTTATACGATGACATTCTTCAACTGTTTTTTGTTTGATTTTGCCGTCTTTAGCCATCATTTCAACTACTAATGAAAAAACAAAATATTTCATCGATAATGATATCTTTCCTATTCCACTATGTCCTCGTAGATAAATATTTTATGAAAATTTTATAATTTTCTATTTTTCTCTCTTCTTCAAAAAGACTGTTTTTCATCTTGTTCAACAAGATTCCCTTCTTCCAAGGTATTTCCTTTGAAAAAGCACCACAAATCATACCATTTTATCACCTTGTTTGTCTTGATTTTAAATCTTTTAAACCAAATGGTCCAACTCGTTTTCCACGGATAGTAGATTCATTAACGATTGATTTATTTGATATATCCATAAGTACTTCAATTCTTACATGTGCATTTACAACATGTATATTTGACTTTATCACTTTTTCTATATTAGTAAATGCATCAGGCAATTGATTAGCCATGCCTTGCAAATGAATTATCTTTTAACACCTCTTTTTCACACACTTTTGTTTGATGATCGAGGTATGATAATGACATAGGACATGTGATCTCATCTTTATTTGGTCTATTTTATTCTCCTAGAGTTGGAAATGTATTCTCATCAAAATAACAATATACAAATCTTCTTGTAAACAAGTCACTTGTTTTTGGTTCAAGATATTTAATAATTGAAGGGGATTCAAACCAACATATATTTGCAATCTCCTTTGAGAACCCATCTTCGTTCGCTGTGTTGGAGCAATTAGGATATAAACTACACATCCAAACATCTTTAGGTATTAGAGAATATTTATGATATGCAGTTAGCCTCAACCAAATAAAAAACATAGCATGTAGCACAACATGCCCTCGAGCTTATGATTGTAACTTAGATTTCTTCAGTAAAGGTCTAGCAATTATATTCAATAGTCTGATTAATAATTCTACAAGATAATTGCTACACCACTTCTGATGAAATCTAAGTTACAATCATCAACTATTGTCATCAATTTGTTGTATTATTATGGGATCACCAATCATACTCTTTTGTAGGGGTTGGCAATGTGCATGGGACGGGACGACATTGAGGTAACTCTGTGTCCCGTCTCGCGTATTTTTTACGGGACGGGATTGATTTTTTTTTCCAAATCCCGCAGAGTCTTATTTCTCACGGGACGGGGCGGGATCGATACGGGACGGGATTTGTCCATCGTAAAGAAAGTTTAAAACACAATCTAAAATAACAAGTAAAAAGGTGCAAATTAAAATCTTGAATAAAAACCCCATTAATAAAAAGTAGGCAATAGTTTGCCACGTTGCCCCATTTACAAATTAAAGCCAACTATTTAGGAGTTTGCTTCTTTCATGTTTCCCGTTTAAGCAATAGAGTGACTGATAAGGTTGCACACCTTTGTCACTCTACCTGGAGTGTCGATATTCACAACGATTTAGGTCTTTTAGACCTCATCCGAAAGGATGCTGTCGGGTAGAGCTCGCTCACCCGAATTCTTTCCTAATAAAAAAAAATACAAATTAAAGACAAAGGCTCAAAAATCAAAATACAGTTTAAGTTTTCTTTCCTCCCTGGCGCAACTCATACACTTCTGTATTGAAATTCTTAGTTTTTAGTGTTTCATTATTATTATAAGGGAAATTTCGTCAGGTAGCCCCGAGGTATTGCCTTTTGCACGCGGTGTACAATAGTTTGTCCAATTTCGCCGGATACCCCTGAGTTTTATAAAGATTTCGCCTCGTGCCCTTGGACAGTTAAAACTAACAGACTCTCTTCACTCCGTTTGGTTTTTCTGATTGAAAAAAAGAAATGAACACAAGAGAGAGAACGGGGGAGATGACCGGCGATTTCACATACCTTCTCTTTCAAAGAGGAGATGACGCCACCGAGGGACGTCCAATACTGTCGGTGATAAGAACTCGGTGGTCGGGTGGAGTTGCAAACCCTCACCCTGTACCCAATCCTGAATCCCCAATCTCTCTCTCTCTCTCTCTCTCTCTCTCTCTCTCTCTCTCTCTCTCTCTCTCTCTCTCTCTCTCTCTCTCCAGAAATCCTTCATTCATCTCTCAATTTCTGCCCTTCAACCTCTCTCGCTATATCTCCGTGCTTCTAGATTTCGATCTTCTATCTCTTCGCTAGTTTTGATTACCGTTCTTGTTTCTGATCTTTAATTCGTTCAAGTTCAACGACAAAACTTTCAAGTGTTTTTCATTCGATTTGGTTTTACTGGGATTCAAACAGTTGATTTTCTATGTTTCTTGCCGTATTTTTGTTCTTGCTCGTATGGAGTCAGAGTTTAGAGTGAAATTTGGTTGCAATAATTGGGATAGCAATTTGTGGTTTCAGATTCGGTGAAGGACTGAATTTTTGCTATTCGAGCTGGAAATTTGTGAATAATCTATCTGTGTGTACTGTTATCCCATGGAGTGGTTATGTTTAATGTGTTGCTTGTCTCATGTTAATTTACAATGTGTTTCTTGTGTAGTGTTTGGTTTTCTTCACTCAAATTAGTCCATTAGAAAAGAGAATGAGTGTTCTAGCAAAATGTATGTGCAAAGAAGGTGATGTAGGTGTTCGGAAACCAGTAATTCAGTGACTTCAGCCTTGGCCTAATATTATTGACACTATACAGCTGTAGCTAGAGTATGAAAGCAGTAGGAATTCTAAATCAAGGAGAGTATGGCAACAGTAGGAATTCAGAATCAAGAAGGTGTTGGGAAACTAGTAAAGAAGGTGATGTAGGTGTTGGGAAACCAGTAAAGAAGGTGATGTTTTAGCCTATTAGCTCAAATGGGAGTGCAATGTGCTAATGCACAAAGATGTGGGTTCGAATCTCACATAGGCTTATTTAATTCGTTAATCATTAAGAAACCCTCACACTCTCACTCCCACTTTTGCATTTCAATATACAAAAATGGCCTTGATCAATATCACACATTCCCAACGATATTTTCTCCTCCATTCTATAATAATAGTGCCAAATGAAAATAAGTGATCATAAGAAAAATGGAGTTAAAAAAAATCAGATTAAAAAAATGGAATGGTTTCTTTCATAAAAAAAATCAGATTAGAGAAGCTAGTTAAAGAACCTGACTAGAGCTCTATTCAGATCAATATTTGTAGCCTATGTGGGATTCGAACCCACATCAATGTGTACACCACATTGCTCTACCATTTGAGCTAATAGACATTATCAACAAAAGTGTTTGTGTCATCAATAGAAAATTACTCAAAGCAAAGTGGTAGCATGAATCACTTCATATTAGTAACTTAAATTTAGCCTCATGGACAGTGGATAGGACATTTAGAGATAAAAGAATCAACTCTTGTAATAACCCGTGAATCAACTCATTCAATCGGTAGCACTAAACCAAAGTATAAGAAAAAATATGTATGACAACAATCAGTTATATAATAGCAATAAGTAAATAGAAATCGTCGCCAAAATACATTTCATCTTCATTTATTCAATCCAATGTGAACTTTATAGCAAAATACAATCCTAGGAACCTAAACCCTACATATCCAAATCGAAATTCCAATCTCTATCAATAACCAAATACTATATGACAACAATTAGTTATTTCCCATTGAATTCATCGGTTCTCTCAAAGTTCAAGGTAAGACTATAACGAGTTTATATATTGTGATCAAAATCTTTATTGAATGTTATCCTGTGTAATTGTAATAAGAATAAGGGTCTGTTTGGCACAAACGTTTATATACTAGTACAACTCAAACTTAGTAAGTGGAATGCCCTAAACAAAGTAGTATTTTTCAAGCATAGGTAGAGCATTTCATTCAAGAAACATTTGTTAGCTTATTGTTGATTTGAGAATGGAAATGTTCCATCAGCAGCAAGAACAAGGGTGAAGGGTAAGTTAGACTCGAAATAAACGCGATTTTTCATTGACAGACTGAAATTGAAATGCAAGTTCTGCAACATCATGCAGCATTTGATGTAGATGATTAACGCAAATTGAAATACCTATTTACAACAAATATCCCCATCCAAAACGAGGCCAATCAGGGGCTAAATTGGACAGGTGCAACAATAAAATCAAGCAAACATAGGTACTCTTTGCTACCCAGATTGCCAAATCTCTCAAGCACTTTTCATTATTGCAGTGTTTTACTCCTTCATTCTTGTAGTGTTTTACATCTCACTGTTTTTACTTTCATGGTGATAATCAACAACATTGTATTTACCTATGGAAACCCCAAACGAAAATTGAAACCACAAATTCGAAAATGAAATTGAAACCCCAAATTCTGCCCAACCAATTTTCTGTTTGTTTGCAAACAGAAAAGAGGTTCGAAACCCCTAATTGAAACCTCAAACCCCATTTTTCATTTCAGCGGAAACACAAATTGAAAACGAAATTCGGCGATAATCAACAACAATTTTCTGTTTCCAAACACAAATTGAATCCCAAATTCGAAACTAAACTCAACAATTAGCAATCCCGATTCGAGCATTAGACCCCTAATTTTTTTTTTTTGAAAAGGGATTTGAAATGGTACATACCTGGCATTACTGAGAACCGACGGATTCCGGCGCCTCCACCACCCCAGTCGGCGCCTTCCCAAGCCCTGCAGCTACCTTGTGTCACCGATTCCAGGTCAAGGTTACTTTCTCCAGGTCGGGTTCTCTTTCTCTAAACTCTTTCTTATGTTCAATTTCTTTTTTTTTCAACCAGAAAAAACAAACGGAGTGAATAGCTAGAGTCTGTTAGTTTTAACTGTCCAAGGGCACGGGGCGAAATCTTTATAAAACTCAGGGGTATCCGGCGAAATTGGACAAACTATTGTACACCGTGTGAAAAAGGCAATACCTCGGGGGTACCTGGCGAAATTTCCCTTATTATAAATTATAAATTTTGGGTTTAAATAAATGTTAAGGTATAATATAAACATATTCTTATATAATTTTATTAATTTTAATTAAATATACATAATTTTAAATATATGTGGGATGGGACGAGATTTGTGGGATACGAACTCTCCGTCTAGCGTAATTTTTACGGAACGGGATCAGGACGGGATTGAAAATGTTTTTTCTAAATCCCATCGGGATCGGAACGAGATTTACGAGATTTGTGCCCACCCCTACTCTTTTGTCTCCTTGTTTGTCTTGATTTCAAATCTTTTGAACCAAGTGGTCTAACTCGCTTTTCATGTATAGTAGATTCATTAGCGGTTGATTTATTTGATACATCCATGGGCATTTACAACATGTATATATAATTAATTAGTCATATTGTGATGCATGACCTATTGTATGTACATGTGCTAGAGTTGGGAATGTAAATGTGCTATTGGATGCTTCACTATAATCTCAATTGACATACAATAGTATTTAAATACCTAGGATGTGAATTCTCATTTTCATTATTTTATAATATGAGAATTGTGTTCTTAACTATATGATTTGAGCAAGAAGCTAAGCAAATGCGACATTTCTTGTCGATAACAAATTCACATTTGACCAATGTGTAAATGCCTCTATCAACACCATGAAGTAAAGAAATGGTCAGCATGGCAGAGCAATTGGCCTACATGACTTCACGAATTAAGAAAACACAATGTTAATACGAACATTTTATTACATGGTGGGAATTATTATTACATTGATATCATACCTGGCATGAGTACAATGTATGATAAAGGAAACATACATTACAAGCATCCATTATTCGTTAGGGTCCACATAGAGATTTAAAGACTAGTACCTTCATTAAGGGCAAACCCATCACCAAACTCTAGGGATGTGCAAAATCGGGTATTCCACACGATTAACCATGTAGAATACTTGAAACCGTTAATAAATAAATTGTTGATCCGAACATAACATATTTAATGGCGGATATCTGACAGGAATATACGAAACAGATACTCAACACTATCCATTTATTCAGTGAGTATTGGGAAACTTGAGACTAACACTAGGATAGAGATGAAGACGATAGTTCAAACTAGTCAAATCCAATTACATATGGTTGATTATGTACTACTTTATCGAATATAGAGTTACATGAATAAATTGAAGAACAATGGAAAAAAAAAATAAACATCCACACAAATGAAAATAAATTATATTTTAATGTCGGATTTTTTCTGCACACCCCAACCAAAAACCAAACTTTTCCAGTAGTATTTGTAGTCATCTTTACGAGCATCACACATGGAACAAAAAATTATTTATAAGGAGCTCATTAGAGCATTCCCAACATATTTTGTAAAAAAATCTCTAAAATAACGAAGAAAATTACAAAATTTGTATACAATTTTACCTTACAACTCCAGCTGATACTCCATTTTTCATATATTACATTTATTTATTTTTCTTTTCCTTTTTAGTAATGTATGCGAGATGGAGTTTTTGGGAGCTAATGAGCATTTAATTTTAGAGGTTTTCTTAAATTCTACAAATATAGAGATTTTTTCATTCTTTTTAATCTATTTTCTTTTTTTGAGAAAACAAGCGTTTCACAATAAGGGTGGAAAACAAGCTTCAATATTTTGCCGAGCGGCGTAATTTAGATAACAAATAACTCACAAGAGAGTTTGTGGCAATGAAGAGCGTTTCACAATAGAGTGTTTCCTTCGTCCCGGAGACGGGCCCTGTCGCCGATGGGATGCAGACGGATCAACAGCCAGAGCCCCCACCGCTGGTCACCCCTCCCCCGGGTGATCCGCAGGGCCCAAAAATGGGGAATGAGGATAAACCGGCGGCTTCGCCGGCGACAATGATGTCCTGGAAAGATAAGGTGATGTTCGGAGGGACGGTGCACCATAAGACAGGTATCCGCAAGGAGTTAATCATGGAGAGAGTGTCAGTCTCCTTCCCAAAAGGACCGCTGGGGGAGCCCTTGATTACTATCCAACCTGAAGTGCTATCGGCGTTGGCAGGTGCTTGGGAGAACTCGGTTATTGTCAGAATGCTAGGGCCTGCGATTCCATTTCACGTGATGGATAGGAAACTGAAGGAGCTTTGGAAGGGCAGCAAGGGGTTTCAAGTGATAGATTTGCCGAAAGGGAACTTTCTGGTGCGCCTAGAGAGTAAAGAGGATTGCCTGGAAATTCTCACAGGGGGGCCTTGGTCGGTGTTCGGAAGGTGCCTTATCCTGAAGGCGTGGTCGCCGGAGTTCAAACCCTCGGATGCCATCGAAACAGCCCCTGCTTGGATTAGGATTCTGGACCTGCCACTCATTTACTATCAGTAGGACGTGCTGCTCAGAATTGCGGAGGGGCTGGGTCAACCGATCAAAGTGGATCAGAGAACGATTTACTCGAACAGAGGGAATTTTGCTAGAGTTTGTGTGGAGATCAACCTGGATGAGCCTCTGAAGGGAGCGATCAACATCAATGGAGAAAGATTCAAGCTTGAGTATGAGGGGATTCCGAGAATTTGTTTCGGTTGCGGTCGTCATGGCCATCTGAAAGCCCAGTGTCAGTTCAGGGAGCAGGTTGAGGAAGAGAGGATGAATACGACCTCCAGAGAGGTCCAAGCTGCTGGTGTTGGTAACAACGTCCCTCAAGGGCCGAAGCCGAAAGGGGAGGAGGAGGAGGAATCTCACGGGCCATGGATGGTTGTTAACCGCCGGAAAAAACTCGGAGGCAAGAACGGTAGAAAATCCGGGGCCCAATCCGGGCCGGAGAGTAAACCTAAACAGCAGCCAGCCGGTGCTCTAAGCGCCTCGAGGAAGGCGTCGCCCGTTAGTGGTGGGAGAGGAGTTAATGCTCCTAGGGAGGGTATTAGTAGTAATGATCAGGAGGGGAAGTTCAAAGGGAATAACAGTGTTCTCATTAATGGGGGGATTAAGGAAGGGGATATAAGCGAGGGTTCCAACCAGCATGTGAATGTCGGGATTGGTAAAGTGGATGGGCCTAAGGTTGATGGGCCGGAAGTAGTCATGGTTGAGGTTGGGCAGTGCAATGGTGGGCCGAATTCTCGGTTGGGCCAAAGAAAAGGCTAGGAGAAGTCCAAAGGAAATATGATGGACCAATTCATGCCTAAGATTATCGGAAGAAAAGGAAAGAGTGGGAAAGTGCTAAAAACTAATCTCGGCCTGGGTGCCTCAAGGAAAAAACTTAAGCCCATCCAAAGGATTGCTAACTCTTCCTCTAATCCCCCTGGAAATACAGAAGTGGAGAAGCAGGTCTTATGGGTTTGCGACCAGAAGGCGGCGGCCACGGTGCCAATTGTCGGCAAATTTTGGTGTCGAGAGGCTGGGGTGAGCGGGTCGGTGCCCGAGGGGTCCAATCCGGCCAATCCGGGAGTCCGGAAGGAGGAAGCAGTCACCACGCTTGGATAGATTTCTCCTGCCCTGTCTTTTTTAATTGTTGTTGATGGATACGTGTAATAATTCTTCTATTAATATTGTCTTTTGGAATTGCTTCGGTGCAGGTAAGAAGAGCTTCGGGAGAGCTATCTGTCACATCAAGAAGCATTGTGCGGTTGATATTCTTGCTTTGATGGAAACTCGCATCTCGGGTGAGGAGGCCAAGAAGGCTTGTGACAAGTTGAATTTCTCAGGATGTACTCGTGTTGAGGCCTCGGGTTTCACTGGGGGAGTTTGGCTTTTGTGGGATGTCGATAAATGTGATATTACTATTCACACTAAGGGTGCGGATTTCATTCACGCTTCTTGGTTGAAGGGGCAGATCAGGAACCATATTGTGGCCGTCTATGCTCCGCCTACGGTGGAAAGACGTGTGCCGTTCTGGAACGATATCCAGGAGCTTCTTGACTCTATCTCTGGTCCTGTTATTATAGGAGGCGACTTCAACTCTGTCATCAGCGCGAATGAGTCGCAGGGGGTGCCGGAGGGGTTCACTGGGACACTCCAAGGTTTCGTCAATTAATCAACGATGGCTGTCTTATTGATATGGGGTTTACGGGTCAAGAGTTCACGTGGAGTAAAACGTGCGTGGGAGGGAGAGTGGTCTCTTGGAGATTGGATAGAGTCTTGGTGAATGTTGACAGTGGGATCGCGTGGCCGGAGGCTAGGATCCGTCATCTCCCGCGTTATTCGTCGGACCATTGCCCTTTACTGGTGGAACTCTCGCCGAAGATCCTTAAGAAGAAAGAGCGACGTCCGTTTCGGTTCGAGGCTGCTTGGCTAACTCATAATGAGTTCCCGGAGTTGGTGGAGGGTTGTTGAGATAGGAATTGCCCCATGCTAGTTGCTCTTGACAAACTCCGTGTGGACTTGACCAAATGGAATAAGGAAGTCTTTGGAAGAATCCAGGTCAGGAAGGATGCGCTCATGAAAGAGTTGGATACTGCGCAGAGGGAATTGGTCCGTAATCCGTCCCTCTCTATGGTTGCTTGGGAAGCAAATGTCAGAGTCATGCTGGATTTAACGCTCGAACAGGAGGAAGTCCTGTGGTTCCAAAAATCCCATGAGAAGTGGCTTGTTATGGGAGATCGCAACACTAAATTCTTTCACGCTTCGACGATTGTTAGACGCAAGCGAAACCGTATTGAAGGGCTTAAGGGTACTGATGAGCAGTGGCTTGAGGACAATATGGAAATGGATGCTTTTGCTGTCGATTTCTTCAAAAAACTCTATCAAGGGGAAGTGACCAGTGGTTGCGATCAGGAGATACCGAACCTTTTCTCGCAGCTCCCTCCGGACGATTGCAGTGATCTGTGTGGCAGTGTGTCAAGCGATGAGATTCGGAAGGCTTTCTTCAGCATGGGAGCCTTGAAATTGCCTAGCGATTTCAGCATGGGAGCCTTGAAATCGCCTGGCATAGATGGCTTCCAGCCGAGGTTTTATCAGCATTGCTGGGGTACCGTGGGAGAGTCGGCATCGGAGTTCGTAAAAGAGTTCTTTGACTCTGCGAAGATTCCGGAAGGGGTTAACGATACTTTAATTGTTTTATTGCCTAAGATTGGTAAACCAGAAAGCATTACTCAGTTTCGCCCGATCAGTCTGTGCAATGTTCTTTATAAGGCCATATCTAAGGTTATTACGACTGGACCATTGCCGCTGATGCCCAAGCTTGTGGGCCCTATGCAAGGGAGCTTTATCCCAGGTAGGTTAATCTCGGATAATATTATTATCTCTCAAGAGGTGGTGCATTCCATGAGAAGAAAGCAAGGTGCCAAGGGTTGGTTGTGCCTCAAGTTGGACCTTGAGAAAGCCTATGATAGACTTAGCTGGGACTTCATCGAGGATACCTTAAAATGTGCTTGCACTCCTGAGTTCATGGTGTCTAGGATCATGGAGTGTATCCGAACTCCTAGCCTAGGATGCAAATCCTCTAGAATGGGGAAGTGTCGGAACAATTCACTCCGTCTCGGGGCATCCGTCAAGGCGACCCTTTGTCTCCTTACATATTTATCTTATGTATGGAGAGACTGGGACACGCTATTTTGGAAGCTGTGGACAATGGGGAGTGGAAACCGATTAAGGTGGCGACGGGAGGTCCTAAGTTGTCTCACTTATTCGTCGCGGACGATATTCTCTTGTTCGCGGAAGCGTTTATCCCGCAAGTGAAAATGATTAAGAACTGTCTCGACCAGTTTTGCAAGCGTTTCGGGCTGAAAGTGAGTCTGAGCAAATCGAAAGTCTATGTTTCTCATAATGTGAGTATGGAGCTTAAAGGGAGGATTGCTACCGTTGGAGGTATTGAGGTTTCGGGAGACCTAGGGAACTATTTGGGTGTCCCTATTCTCAGTAGCAGGGTGTCGAAAGATACTTTCGCTCCTATTGTCGAAAAGTTGAACTCCATATTGGCGGGATAGAAGGCGAACCTGTTGAGCTTTGCGGGTAGGGCGACCCTTGTGCGCTCGGTCCTCAACGCTCTCCCTGTTTATTCTATGGCGACTATGTTGTTGCCGGACAGCGTATGTAAGCTTATGGATAAAAGTTGTAGGAGTTTTCTGTGAGGTTCTACTCCGGGAAAACGTCGGCTCCATAAAGTTGCTTGGGAGGAAATCTCCAAACCCAAAGCGATTGGCGGGCTCGGGATCAAGGGAATGGCGGAGATGAACCTCGCCCTGGTGGCGAAGCTTGCCTGGCGGTTACTGGATGGGGAGGAAAGTGCCTGGTCGGACGTCATGGTCAGCAAGTACGTTGAGAGGAGCCTTGGGGGTTAGAGTGGTTGTTCCCTGATTTGGAAGAGCATTAAGAAAGCCTCTGAATTGGTCATTGCTCCCCATGTCTGCTGGAACCTTGGTGACGGGAAAAGCATCAGCTTCTGGGATGATAAATGGGTTGAGAGTGTGCCTCTTTGGGAGCTGATGATAACCGAAGGGGTCACGGAGGACTACAATGGGATGATCGCGGAGTTCTGGTCACCGAATGGGGGATGGAAATGGCACAAGTTCAACAGCCTACTCCCTGCTTCCACGGTGCAAAAAATAGCAGCGTCGGCCATTTAGGGTGTGGAAGACAGGTTGTCTTGGGCCCACATCAATAACGGAGAGTATTCGACAAGCTTGGGGTACTCGGCTATTTGTGAAGAAGGTAATGCTCAGTCCTCCGACACCACTTTCTTTGGTAAAATTTGGAAACTAGACTTGCAGGAGAGGATTCGTGCCTTCATTTGGATGGTTAGCAAGGGTGGAGTTCTATCCAATGCTGAAAGATGTCGGAGACGCATATGTAACATTGATAGCTGCCCTACTTGTAATCTTGAAAGTGAATCTTTTATCCACCTTTTCCGCGACTACGCTACTGTGAGATGCTTTTGGTTGCAGGTTGAAGGCGCCGAGCGGGGGCATGACTTTTTCTCGCTCCCGTTCGCGGCGTGGGTCAGGAGTAACATCTCCTCGTCGAAGGAGGGCCCGGGCAAGGTCAAGTGGAAGGAATTCTTTGCAATCGCCCTTTGGAGGATTTGGAAGAGACGCAATGACGTGGTGTTCAACAATGGTGGGAATGCTCCACTAACGGTGGAGAGCTGTTGTACCCATGCGGAGGATTATGCAGTTGCTAAAGCCTCGCGACGAGGGACCCAAAACGTGAGGAAGAAGATGCCTTGCCCCGTGAGCTGGTGCCTGCCTAGCGAAAGGTGGGTTAAACTCAACATGGATAGGGCGGTAAAGGACTCTGGGGCTGCAGCTGCAGGCAGGGTGATCAGAAACGAGAAAGGTGAATGGATCGTTGGCTTTGTCGTCAACATTGGTGCGTGCTCGGTGGTGGCTGCCGAGCTATGGGGAGTGTTGAAGGGGTTGGAGCAGGCGTGGGACAAGGGTTTTAGGAAGGTGTTGTGCAAAGTGGACTCGAAGTTGGCACTGGACCTCATCACGAGACCGTTCAGTCCGTTGCTTCCGTGTGCTAGCCTGGCGTCTTTGTGCCATGGCTTCCGTTGTAGGAGCTGGGATCTCCAGTTCCGTCATGTTTTCCGAGAAGCTAACTGTCTGGCGGACGGCTTAGCTAACCTTGCTTTTTCTTTTCCCCTTGGGTTTACTTGTATTGCTACTATTCCGGGAGAATTGCTGCATTGTGCTATGGACGATGCAAGGAGTGTCCGTACTCTGATTGCAGTCTGTTTTCACAGTGCACTAGTTTGCTTCCCCCTGTTGTCTCTTGTTTTTGTTAATCTAGGGCCTGACCCGTTTTCCCCACCAAAAAAAAAATATTTTGCCAAGTTTCTATTTTTCTCTATAATTTTTTTTTTGATTGAGTAAGAATTCGGATGTGACAGAATCACTATCCGATTGCATCCTTGCGGATGAGGTCGGAAAGACCAGAATCACTTTCTATATTGGGATTAATGGTAGCATGGGCAAGGGGTGCAACCCGATCAGCCACGCAATTACCGGAACGAAGAATGTGTGAGAACGAGACTTCGTCAATCCCAGAGATAAGTGTACAGATGTCAGATAAAAGGAGTTCAATTTCCCATGGGCATCTGATTCCTTTGTTGATATAGTTGATGATAATAAGAGAATCCCCTTCGATGATGAGTTTTTTCACCTTTAGTAGTTTTGTTTTAAGCACACCTAATTTGAGAGCAATCGCTTCTGCTAAGAGCGGACTCTGATCACCAATAATTTTCCCATCTATTGCTAATGGCATTCCTTTGTCATCTCGCAATACATACCCTGATGAGCTTTACCGTCCTGGGCTTGCAGACCCATCAAAATTGAGTTTCACCCATCCTACCGGAGGTTTTTTCCACTTCGCCTTTTTATTATTCCTGCATATTCCACTTGCCTTCTTATTTTTATTCAGTGCTAGTCGGTCTTTCTCTTCATGAAACGTTTTTGCCCTATTCCAATTTTGCCTATGCATTTCAGCACTCTGTGTGAGTCCCGCCAACGTAGGGAGTTTTTCCTGTTGAAAGACAAGGAGATTTCTTGCTAACCAAATTGTCCACCATAAAATGCCATTCTTTGTTTTTCTTCAGCGGTGAGTTTATTACCAAGTATGGACATTATTACTTTAATATTTCTAGAAGAGCTGATTTCTGATTCTATTTCTTCTTTCAATTCCTTTTTGAGACCTACAAAAAACGAGTTGTATTTACATTCAAAAAAGAGGTGCACTGAGTCTTCCTAGTGGTGGTTACACAAGGCGCAGTACGGGGGAACAGACAGTCCTTTACCCGCAAGACGACCTGCAGTGGGTAGCCCATTCTGGCAAACTTTCCATAAAAAATTCGTAATTTTTGGTGGAGAATCGAGTTTCCAAATCCACGCATTATCGTCAGTCGTGGGTTTAGTGGAATTGGTACTCAGTTTATATGCACTTAACGTTGTAAACCACCCTTTAGAGTCTGGCCACCAATATAATCTATCCTCAATGTTACTGGTAGGGAGCGGAATATGACATATGTGCTCAACGATATCGTGGGGGAGGACCTGACTTAGTTTTTCTCTACACCAAGAGCCATTGGCAATGTACTCACTAACTTTTGTATCTATGTTAGCACTATTGTTAATAAGACTATGCTTCCATAGCGGATGGGGCGGCCCCCAGCTGTCTTCCCAAAATTTAATATTTTTACCATTAGCTACCGACCAAATCAGACCTTCTTTGAAGGAGGGAATTAACTTCCTGAGTTGTGTCCACTGCCAGGACGCATTCCCTAGATTTTGATAATTAAGTATATGGGTGTCCTTGAGGTATTTCTGGGTGATAATTTTTACCCAAATATTGTCTGGTTCTGCAAGAATTTTCCACAATAATTTCATTTGAAGAGCGATATTCATTTCTTTAGTTTTTCTTAGACCCATGCCTCCTGACCCCTTTGCCTTGCAGATTCTGTCCCAACTAATTAGTGGCTTATATGGTAGATCCTTATTCCAGAAAAAACTCCTATTAATTTTATCAAGACTTGAATGTACTGAGACTGGCAACATAAAACTTTGCATTGCATACAATGGCTTGGCTGCTAGGTTTGAATTGATTAGTATTGCTCGTCCCTGTTGGGATAAGGTGTTGGCTTTCCATTTAGATAGCTGCGTCGTAGTCTTAATGATAATTTCCTCAAAGGTGGTTTTATTGACTCGTCCATTCACAATAGGGCATCCTAAGTATTTATCCAGCTTCGCCTGGTTAAAGATACTCAGACTTCCTTCAATGCCCGGGATACGATTTCTAGCAATCCCCGGAGTACATTGGAAGGCCGATTTTGCATAATTGATTTTTTGACCAGAGATCTGGCTATATTCTGTCATAATTGTCTTGACCTTCTCACACGACTCAAGATTACCTTTAGAAAAAATAATTATGTCATCTGCAAATGCCAAAAAGGGGATACGCATCTCAGTTTGTCCAAACGAAAACCCTATTCCCGAATTACTTAAGCTTGCCTCATATGCAAGTCTTCTTGCAAGCACCTCGGCCCCAAGAATAAATAAGAATGGGGAAAGAGGATCGCCTTGTCTTAGTCCTCTCTGGGCTGGAATGACCTCAGTTGGACCATTATTAATGAGAACGGAAAAGGAGACCGTTGTTACACATTCCATTATCAGGTTAATATATTTCTCATGAAACCCAAATCTTTGGAGCACAAGGGTGGTAAATTCCCAATCCACTCTGTCGTATGCCTTTTTTATATCTAGCTTGATAGCTAGCCAACCATCAGCGCCTTTCCGGGATTTAAAAGAATGGAAGATCTCATGCGCAATTAGTACATTATCCTGTATTGCCTTATCTGAAACAAACGCACCTTGCAGTGGGTGGATAAGCTTACCGATCACCGATTTCAAACGTTCTGTCAGGATTTTAGAAATGACTTTGTAAATGGTGGAACATAAACTAATGGGCCTATAGTCCCCGGTTTTTGTAGGCTGATCACATTTAGGTAACAGTGTTATAAACGTATGATTGATTTGTCAGAGGAGCTTGCCCGAATGGGAAAACGCTTTGACTGCACGGATTACATCTACTCCTACTATATCCCAATAAGCTTTGTAGAATTCAGCAGCCATTCCGTCCGGTCCAGGAGATTTATTTTGTCCTAAAGCAAACACTGCATTTTTAATTTCCCCATTGGATGGTTGCTCAATAAGGCGTGCATTGTCCACATCTGAAATGGATGTAGGAATCAGCTCCAGATATTTGTTGAGCAGGGTCTTATTGATGGGTTCTTTTGAAAACCGAGCCATGTAGTCATTTCTAATTTCATTTCGAATATTCTCTTCGCCAATGATCAGGGTTCCTTCTGATGTAGTTATTTGCCTTATAATTTTCCTATTTCTTCTTCCTGATGCTATCCTGTGGAAATACGCAGTATTACAATCTGTCATTTTAACATGTTTTGCTTTGGCTCTTTGTCCCCAGTATTCTTTCTGGAATTTTAGTAACATTTCTTTTTTCCGAATAAGTGCCCTTTCTTTTACACTGGATTGATTGCATAAGTTTGATGATTGGATATTGATTAATTCTTTTTCCACATTCTGTATTTGCCTGAAAATATTTCCTAGAGTGTATTTATTCCATTCTTTGGCGTTCTGCTTTACTAATTTTGTTTTAGTCATTAATCTAAACATAGCTGATCCATGACAGTTATTCCACCATGCTTGTTTGACAATATTTCTGAAGTCATTACGTTTGATCCACATATTCTCAAATTTGAAAGGTGGTGGTTTAAATTCAGTTTGATTGTGCAGAGTCGTTGTTATGGGGCAATGATCAGATGTAGTGAAAGCACCATTGTTAGTCATTAAGTCCGGGTAGGAGTCCAGGAATTGGTGTTGAACGAGCACTCTATCTAGTTTCTCCATGATATTGTCACTTCCTTCTAACTTTTTCCTCCATGTGAAGGTATTTCCCGAGCATGGAATGTCAACTAGAGCACACTGGTTTTTAAAGTTATTCAGTCTTTGAAATCTGTTGTGATTGTGTGTTACACCTCCTAATTTCTCGTTATTATTACAAATTTCATTGAGGTCACCAATGACCATACATGGTAGTGGTTCGTTAAGAATAATATTTGTAAGTTGTTCCCAAAAAGCATCTTTGTCTATCGATTGCGGGGGGCCATAAACAAAGAAGATCAAGCCAACAAAATTGTTGCTAAGGTTGGAGTATTTGATACCAATGATTCTTGGCAGTATAATTTCGACCGATATTGTCTCATTTAGGAGATAATTATCACTCCACATTAGTCCTAGACCACCAGATCTACCACTACCGGCTGACCATACATCGTTGTTGAAACCACTCCCAGACCATGTTTTGTCCTCTGGAATCTTATCTGTCCTAAATTCTGCAATTGCCATCAAACCTATATGTTCGTTTGCTCTCATTGCTCTAATATCAGTCCAAAGGTTCGGGGTACCTAAACCCCGAATGTTCCAAAAGCACATCTTCATTTGTCACCCGTTAGTCGTATGAAGAGATAGGGTGGCCTCTTCATACACACAACTTGTACACATTTAAACGTTTGCCAGAAAGTTTTAGTACTAGGCTTGGTTACATACTTATAAATATACTTCTCATTCCATATTTTGTTAAACCAAATTTTCAAACTGACCCTAGAGTCCATTAGAGACCATAGCAAGAAGGTGTAAGGGGCGTTTAGGCCTAAACACACATTCACATACATAAACTCTGTTATTTTCCCATTAGTAGCAATCCCTACATCATGGATATAGATTCTAATCGATGTTCTGCAGAATAGCCAACACCAAGCTGTAATCCAAGGCATACAACACACAGTAGCAATTACCAAAAGAAACACACATGAAGTGATATGCGACATGATTGTGATCCGAGGACATTTGTATACCTGCTCACAATACCTCTGGGCAATTGCTAAACATATTACTCTTAGTATATAATTATAATAAATCATCACATTATATTTGTAAGCAAATAAGATACCATTACACCTCCAAAAACTAATCCATTTCGACAGATCAACAGCCAGCATGCAATCCTCAACTAAATCAAGCTTCCATTTAGACCAATAATTTGCCGTAGGAAAACGACTGAAACCATCAGCAAGAAATTTCCAAACATACCTTGTACGCTTTCTGAGTTCCTTGGCATCCATAGGTTCTCCAATGATTGTTTCACAAAGTAGGGATTGATTGAGAACAAAGATGCTCTCCTGAACACGACCTTGCAAAGCAAGGCGGTTCTCCCTGATGATAGTGTGACTCATGAACAATTTCTCGGCATTTGATCTCAGCCTATCCAAGATATCATCATCAGAACGCAGGTGTTCCTCAGTGAGTTTAGAGCCCTCCGGCATGCATTTTCCCTTTCGGGGGTTACTCGTCTGGAAAGCAGGATCTTCTGCTTCCAAGGGTTTTTTTGTCTTCAACCGCTCCAGAAGGAGCCATTGAGGAAACCAAAAGAAAACTGTTAGAAAGGAGGACTGTTCTTGTGAATAACAGCAGATAGTCGGAAGGAGGGGAGTGAAGAGAATTCCACCGAGGCCCCAAATCAATAGGGGGAATTAGACAACGCAGAAAAAAAGAGCAAAAGAGGAAGAGAGAACGCACCCCATAGCACAGAAACCAGACCCCTACGAGCACTTTCATGAAACGGTGAGATAATCCGACCATAGCAAGCCGCCAGAGAAGAGAGCCATCCAAAATCAGGCGACAACACGCCCAATTTGCCTCCGTACAACTCCGAATCGGCCAAGGCAGAGGCCGATTGGACCAATCCTCAGCAGATAGCATCATCGTCACCTTCAATCCACACCCATGGGTGTGAGAACCATCCAGATTCGCCATAAGCATCATCCACCACGCTAACTTCTTATTCGAGATCCCACTCCAGACCATCGAGAAAACGATAGCACAAGGAAACACATAGTACCTGGTTGTGAACACTCGACGGCAAAAGGGGCCAACATCGATTTTCTGAATCAAAATCCGGATTGTATTGTTCAGATAGAACAGATTTAGGCTGTAGAGAATTCGGGATCTAGGGTTTCTTAGAAGAAAATTCACAACAACAAGAGAGAAAGGGGGAATTTGCCAAGCGCGTTCTCTTCTCAAGAAAGGGGTAGTCATTTTTTTTTTTCTTTTGTTTTTTATTTTTCTCTATAATTAACATATCGTTGGAGAGGATGTTACTATCCCAAAAAGATCTGATTTTATTTTCCATTATTTGAAATTTGATTGGGACCTTGAAATAATTAATTACAAGGTTCTTAGGAGTTTATAAAGAGCCAACGATTTAGCCTTTGGGTCTTTGATCACTGGCTTATAAATTTTTCATAGGCCAATTTCAAAAGCTACCAAAGCTCCCACCAATCCAAGAAACCTAACAAAGATTATGAATTATGAATAAAATTCTTCCAAAAGTATATAGTCAAAACACGAAAAATACCAACATTTGGAAAAAAGAACAAAATCTACTGGTACATTCCAACTAAATCAAAAGCAACCTCTTAAGCATGTCTCGCCAAAATAGCATTTTAAAAATCTAGACACTAAAAACCAAAAACCGACCCCTCTTTTCGACAGAAAATGGCAAATGCTTTTTCAAAAGAAAGGACCAAACCATTTTAAGCTTTAACTGCATCTGATTTCTTGGAAGCAATAGAGAGCCTGGATCTCTTCTTGGCCAAGCTCTCACTCCGCCTATCCCTCTGCTCCTTCAACCTTGAAGCAAGAAGCTTCTGGTACTCGGCTGCCTCTTCCTTGGCCTTGACAATTCTCTTCTTCTTGTCGGCGATTCTGGCACGCTTCCTCTGGAGAGTCAATGGTGTGACAAGTCTCTGAATCTTAGGAGCCTTGCTCACATTTTTTCCTGTCGAACAGTAGTACAGTAGAGGTTAACAAAGAGGGTAAACAAAAGGACATACCAAGGGAAAAGAAAACCAAGAAGCGTTACCAGCCTTTGTAGTGAAATTTCTACGGTAGGTGTTGACATACTTCCTGACATCGTCTTCTTTTGACAGGTTGAAGAGCTTGCGGATCTTTGATGCCCTCTTAGGACCCCTCATTCTTGGCTTTTCGACATCAGTGAGACCAGGGAGATCATTGTCACCCTTCTTCACAATAACCAAGTTGAGAACAGAAAGATCGTGGCTGACAATACAACCACGAACAGACTTCCTTCTACGCTCCCCAGTACGCCTTCCGTAACCACGGAAGCACGGAGTGCCTGAATTATAATACTCAACATTAGGATGTCAACTGAAAAGGAATCACACACGCACAGATGTATCATAACCAGTTGAACAAAAAAATTTATTGTTTGACCTACCTCGGTGTAGCAAAAGACGAACCCTGCCAGGAGTGAGAACTCCCTGCTTCATTGGGAAACCTTGTTTGTCACAACCACCCATAATCTTGAATACATAACCCTTGAATTCCTGTTTTCAAAAAAGTAAACAATAAATGAGCTACACAAACATTATCACACATACACAGTGAAGTATGCAAATGCTTTTAGGGTGAAACGCCTACCTCCCCAAGGGCATCACCATTGACTTCCTGTGAGATCCTCTTGTCAAAGAAAGCTCGGCTGCAAAATGAAAATATAGTGAGAAACTGAGGGTCAATAAACTGGCAATAATTTAACACAAATTCTATATGAAAAAAAAAAGCAAGGTCGAGAATTGATTTGTGTCATGGCAAATGTACAAGCTCCTGAGTGCACTAAGCTGTGGATAGAAACAGCGAAAATGCAAGCATTGGATATCTCGACATGAATATTGGCAACACAAGGAAATGAATTCACCATCAATATTGGCAATCCTGTGATACATGCTAATTGCCATAACGATCTACTTCAGGAGAAATTGGTTGCATGAAATATAAAATACACAGATAATGTCAGAGGTGTAGTTGGATATTGCTCTTCTCATTATGTACGAGCTCCTGAGTGCACTAAGCTGTGGAATAGAACAACGATAAATGCAAGCATTGGATATCTCGGCATGGCTATCGGCAACACAAAGGACTGAATTCACCATTAATATTGGTGATTCTTTAAGACGTGCTAATTGCCATGTATCGAACATATAATAATGCATATAGCCTTTGATCTTAGATAACTCAAATAATAAAACTAATCAATCCATTCACAGATGGATTAGATGAATTGCACAAAATAACAAAACTAAATCAACAAATCGTGGAAAACCAAATTTACAACAATCCAGATAAAATTAAATCCAGAATGAAATTGAAAGGCAATGCTTTTCAGATTGCACTCACAGTTTCTGGTCGTCATCGATCTCGAGTTTCTTCTGGCACCCTGTGGTAGGGTTGGCAATGTTGAACTGCACATTTCGAAACGAAATGGAGATTCAATTTCCGAAAAAATAAATGAACAATCGATGACTAGATCATACTCAACGATTTGAATCTCGCACGAGAAACCAAAGATAGATGAATACCTTCATCCTGGCTAAGATCGAAAGCGGCACAGACCAAGTGCTCTGCTCGAAGTCCTGCTGCTGCTCCTCTAGGGTTTTACACTCATCCCTCTACCTGTCAAATATAAAGGATTTTTCCCATTCCACCCGACCCGTTTTATTGGCTCATTGATCCTGGGCCGGGTTTGTGGCCCATTAGTGGAAGGGCCTTGAATTTGCCCAACTAGCCGCCCATTTCATCCACTTGCATCCGTATAGGTGTATGGTTCAAATCTCGCCAGATCGGACGGCTGAGATTCACTCTGACGAGATCTGATCGGCTCCAACGCGTTTACAGCTCAACATCCAAGAAAAAGGCAATCAGCCAAGTAAAAAAGGCCCCCTTGGTTCCTCGCCCCCTCATATCTTGAAAAACCTAAAAAACCAGATCTGCGAATTCCGATCGCTCTCTCTTTGACCTTCGAAACAGATCAACAATGGCGGCAGCGCGTGAGGAGAACGTGTACTTGGCGAAGCTTGCAGAGCAAGCCGAACGCTACGAGGAGATGGTGGAGTTCATGGAGAAGGTCGTCGGATCCGTCGACAGCGAGGAACTCAGCGTCGAGGAGCGGAACCTCCTCTCTGTCGCCTACAAGAACGTGATCGGAGCGCGCAGGGCTTCCTGGAGGATCATCTCGTCGATCGAGCAGAAGGAGGAGAGCCGCGGGAACGAAGACCACGTTTCCACGATCAAAGAGTACAGATCCAAGATCGAGAAGGAGCTCTCCGGGATCTGCGATGGGATACTGAAGCTTCTTGATACCCGCCTGATCCCGTCTGCCTCCGCCGGAGATTCCAAGGTGTTCTACCTCAAGATGAAGGGCGATTACCACCGGTACTTGGCCGAGTTCAAGACCGGTGCTGAGAGGAAGGAGGCCGCAGAGAGCACTCTCACGGCTTACAAAGCTGCTCAGGTAGTTTGATTCTACTCTTTTTTCGTGCAGTGATTAACCAATCTAGATTTGTTATATGTATTCTTCTCAGATTTGTTATAATTTCATGAATACCGTGAAATTCTTGTACTAATTTGCTCGTGCAATTCTTGTACTGATTCGCTGATTTGTGTGCTGGATCGTGAATCGTTTCTGAACTTTGTTAGTTCCTTGGGAATTGATTAGAGTGAAATGCACTGTGCACACTGAAATATGCTATGAAGTATTTGTGTAAGAAAGCATTTCCATGTAGGCGTTTGAACTAGATTTAGGAAACAAAACCACAATTCCTGTCATTTGAAAGTATGTTATTTGTAAAGTTTATTTCTGCCGATTATCTTGATCTGCACTTTTTTCTGCCGGTTACATTCTCGAAGTATTTAGATTGATTGAACCAAGATCAAGTGAGATGGTGGTTGTGGAAATGCAGTGTTGCTGATTGTGTGTTTTGTTTGCAGGATATTGCCAATGCAGATTTAGCTCCAACTCATCCTATTCGTCTTGGACTGGCTCTCAACTTCTCTGTGTTTTACTATGAGATCTTGAACTCACCTGACAGGGCCTGTGCTCTGGCCAAACAGGTAATCATTCATACATGAAAAAATCATGCACGGTAATCGTTTGTGAAAGATGTTGAATCTCTTAGGTCATGACTTGAGGCCTCACTGATGTAAATTTGTAAACCTGCCTATTTTTCGACGAGATTAGGCTTTTGATGAAGCCATTGCTGAGCTTGACACACTGGGAGAGGAATCATACAAGGACAGCACTTTGATCATGCAACTTCTTCGTGACAACCTGACACTGTGGACCTCTGACATGCAGGTGAAGTATTTAAACTATACCTAGTTTTGTTCTTACAATTACACGTGTTTTAGTCTAATATTTGCTATCCTATTGATTTGCCTTTGCAGGAAGATGGAACTGATGAGATAAAAGAAGCAGCACCCAAGCCTGATGGAGAGCAATAAGCGTGTTTAACCGACTCTAACCTTTCCTCGGTTGTTTTTAGGAGGAAAGGCTGCGCTTGTTCTTGATTTTAGGGGTTTGTCTTGTTCATGGCACACTTGATGAGCTTGCTTTATTTGTCTTGCAAACTTCCGAATTCGGTATGTCAATGAATGCTTTCAGCTGTGATTGTTTCGCATTATCTGAATGCAGTCTTTTGTGAGTGCATAGATCTTGTTCTTTTTACTAGATGGAAATTTGGATTGAATGAATTGTTTTCTCAGTTTGGTTACGCAGATCCTAAAGGTGTTGAGAAATTGTTTATTTGTTGGACCCGGCTTGCATATGAGTACTGTTAAGGCTCTCACGGTCTGCTCCATTGGCACAAGCTTAAACTGGCCATAGTTGCAATTTGTTTTGATGCTCGTTTTGTTTTGGGTTTACACTTGGTTGAATTTGAAATTAGAAAATGGGAAATTCTGCAGGGTGAATATGAATTGTTGTTAAATCGGTGTTGTTCCGTGCAGTTCCAAGGTTTGATCTTTGTTTATAGATATCCATTTCCCTAATCGGTGTTGTTTTGGGTTTTGTTTTGTGAGCTGTCGGGGATGATGTTGAATTAACAAAGGCAAGTGGCTATATTTAAGAAGGCGTAAAGGCTCTTTCCCAAACGCAGACTATATGTTGTGTTAAACCATCCATCATATTTTAAATTGCAACAAACCATCCATTAAACTACTCATTTCTTATTTTTGTTAGAAAATTGTTAAAACATGGTCAAATCGACTAAAATGACATTCTTTTTTTTTTCAACCAAAAAAATTGTCAACAAGCACACATCAATTGAAAAAAAAAATATCAAAATTGATAAAATTTTAGTGGCAACAAGAGAATCAGATTATTTGTACTTGTTATCGTACTTAGTTTATTTGATTCCTTGCTTGATTTACAATACCTCGAATCCTCTTTTCATAGTGAAGATCCATCATATCACTACAAAAAATATCTCTGGTTTTGGGGATATTTTACCCTAAAGCACGTAATAAAATATTACAACACTTCCGCTTGAATATTCACCTTATATCATGAATCTAAGTGATTTACACAAGTTTAATCTTATTATACGCATTGATGATGTTGCCTCATTAAAAACCTTGTCAGGAAAAACCAAGTGTGATAAAAACCCGATCGAAGGAAAAAACAGTGCAACGCGTATAATTCTCCCCCTGATTTGGACATGCTTAATGAGCTTCTCGAAGTCGACACATTCCGATCTTGCGCACAAGTTGCCCGAACTTCTTGGGAGGTAATGACTTGGTGAACAAGTTGGCGAGGTTCTCATCTGATCGGATTTGTTGGACTTCAATTTTACCTTTCTTCTCAAGTTCATTAGTAGAGAAGAATTTTGGTGATATGTGCTTAGTCTGATCCCCTTTGATGTAGCATTCCTTTACTTGAGTGACACATGCGAAGTTGTCTTCGTATATCATGGTTGGGCTACCTTTGATGGACTTGATTCCAGAATCCTTCTGTATATAGTTTATCACCGATCTTAGCCACACACACTCTCTTTCTGCTTCGTACAATGCTATCAATTTGACATGGTTTGACGATGTAGCAGTCAAAGTTTGATTTGTTGATTTTCCATGATATGGTTGTATTTCCATAAGTGAAGACATATCCATTTTGAGACTTAGGCTTGTGTGGGTCTAATAGATATCCTGCATCTGCATAACCAACAAGAGTGACATTTGAGCAGTTTTGATAAAATAAACCAAGACCATGTGTACCTCTGAGATAACGGAACAAATGTTTAATTCCGTTCCAATGTCTCCTTGTTGGAGATGAGCTGTATCTTGACAACAAGTTTACAGCGAAGGCATTATCAGGCCTTGTATTGTTGGCTAGGTACATCAAAACATCAATAGCACTAATGTATGATGTTTCTGGGCCAAGTATTTCCTCATCATCTTCTCGAGGACGGAATGGGTCATTGTGTATATTTAGAGATCGAACGTGATGCGAGACCATCTTCTACAGCTCCAGACACACCAATCATCTTAGGAGAAGGACCTATGACTCGAGCCCGAGCTAAGAAGCTTCAGAGAGACTCATTCCTATTTGTGAGTCATGCTTTGTTCTCGAGCACGGTTCAACTCATGGAGCCAACATTGAAGACATACAGGTGCATTGGAATTCAAGAAGAGGCCGAGCCTCCTTAGCTTACATAGTGCCGATTTGTCTAAGTGTTTAAGACTCCCTTATGTTACTATTTTTAATATTTCTTTTACTTAAGTTATTTTAGGAAACTTTAGGGGTTATTTTATTTAATTACTTTAAATATTCTTTTTATCTTCTTCTATCTATAATTGGCCCAAGCACAACCCTTAAGGCCTATATAAGTCGATTCCCTCTTTGTAGATCGATGGAACTTAATGAACTAGAATTCTCTCATATTGTGTGAAACACATGAATCCAAGTCGATCGATTAGAAGCGAAGCTCATCGATTGCAAATTGGTTTATTGTCTCAGCTTGGTTTTCTTTGTGTTCATCAACTTCGCAAAACTTGGTGATCCTAGTATCCACGAGCCCCCTCCTTGTGCCTCCAAGTTGTCCGCATGGTTGTGTAGGGTTGTAAAGGCGGGTTATATAGTCATTGGTATTGATTCCTACCCTTTGAGGAGGCTTGTGGTCTTTATCTTGTTCTATATAGATCGACTCAGTCCTTATCGGTTGTGTCTTTATTGCAACTTCGAGTCTTTATCAATTCTTGCATCGAGTCTTGTTCTTTCTTTATTGTCGACGTCGAGTACAATCTGTTCTTGGTGTTTCTTTTTTCGTTCTTGGTCGATCTTGGATGTTCTTGATCGATTCTTGTTGAGTCTTGCTGCGTTTCTTTGAGTCTTTATTGTTTCTTGCTTCCGTTCTGTAGTTTCTTGTTTGATTGTCGAAGATCGGACCATCTCACGGCTAACCCCATATCAAATTGGCATCAGAGCTTTGGTTTCCGACATCAAAGAATGATTCTTTTCTTTTCATAAACACAAAAACCCACAAAAAGAGTCATTTTCTTGTTTTGGTCTTTTACTTCTTGTTCTTTATTTGATTATTGCACTAATCTTTTGTGTAGGATTCTAGAATTGATGTAAAGTCCTGCTTGAGGGTTTCCATTCATTGATAAGCATATATATAGGTTACAAAGGTATTGGACCTTTTGGGCCTTTGGGCCCACTATACAATATAAGACCTATGTAATCTAGCAAACCCCCGCAGTCGAAACTGGAGGGGCCCGTACAGTGAGACTAGACCGAAAATGAATGAACAACTGTCGAGGTAAACCCTTGGTGAATATATCAGCGTACTGATAGGAGGACGGGACATGTAGAACGCGGACATGTCCAATGGCAACCTTTTCCCGGACGAAGTGAAGATCGACCTCAATGTGCTTCGTGCGTTGATGCTGGACTGGGTTGCTAGCCAGATAAAAGGTGGAGACGTTGTCAGTGTAGACCAGAGTGGCCTTTTGAAGAGGGCAACGAAGCTCAAGAAGGAGATTGCGGAGCCAAGAGCACTCGGAGACAACGTTGGCAACACTTCTGTACTCTGCCTCAGTGCTGGAGCGAGACACGACAGACTGACGCTTCGCTGACCACGACACAAGGGTGTCGTTGAGGAAGACACATTAACCAGATGTGGAGCAACGTGTGTCAGGACAACCACCCCAATCCGCATCAGTGTAAGCAATAAGGTCAAGCTTAGAGGAAGGAATGATCGTGGTGCCTAGCTCAAGGGTGCCGCTGATGTACCGAATGATCCGCTTCAAGGCCTGAAAGTGGGGTTCCCTGGGTGCATGCATGAACAAGTAGATCTGCTGAATGGCGTAACTGATATCAGGCCTGGTGTAGGTAAGATACTGAAGTGCACCAGTGAGGCTCATGTACAACGTCGGATAATCAACCAAAGGACCTGAATGAGCACTGAGCTTGTTAGACGTATCGACAAGGGTGGCAACAGGATTACAGTTACCCATCTTGGCCCGAGCAACAATCTCAGCAGCATACTTACTCTGAGAGAGAAACATGCCAGACGCATGACGCTGAACATCAACTCTCAAGAAGTATAACAACTGACCCATATCAGACATGGCGAACTCCGCACACAACTGCGAAATAATAGAGATCCGAAGACATGGCGGTGAGAATGATGTCGTCGACATATAGTAACAAGAAGGCCATGTCTGAGCCTCTGCGATAGATGAACAGAGATGTATCTGAATGGCTGCCAACGAAACCCACGTGTAGCAAATGAGAAGCAAAGTGCTGGAACCAAGCCCGCGGAGCCTGTTTCAGACCATACAAAGAGCGCTTCAAGAGACAGACATGCTTAGGACGATCAACATCAGCAAACCCCGGTGGCTGAAACATGTAGACTGTCTCATTCAGATGGCCATGCAGAAAAGCGTTCTTGACATCTAACTAATGGCCCAATTGCACGACAGAGCTAAACTCAATAGCACTCGGATAGTGGCAGGCTTAACCACGGGGCTGGACGTCTCATCACAATCAATACCTGCCTATTGAGAGCGACTGTTGACCACAAGACAGGCTTTGTAGCGTTCCAACGTCCCATCAGAGCGGAACTTGTGATGAAAGAGCCACATACAACGGATGATGTTCGCCTCAGGATGGCGAGGGACAAGAACCCTAGTACCATTCTTTTTAAGGGCCCTGTATTCGTCGAGCATAGTCGCCTGCCAATTCGGGTTGATGAGGGCTGTTTTGTGGGAGGTGAGAATGGGGGGAAGGGAGGTCGGGGTAGAGGCAGGGGGGATGAGGATTCGGGAAGGATGGATGCATGGGGGTGGAGGCGGTGACAGGGAAGGCTGCGGGCGCTGCAAGCCCGTAGCAAGTTGATTGACCGCGACCGCAACATGATGTTGCGGCCGCTGCTAGTAGGTTGGACGAAGGCTGGGATAAGGGAATTTGATTGGCTGCGGCCGCAACATCGTGCTGAGGTCGCGGCATCCCTTCTTGGGGAGGGGATGGCATGGCCTACGTATGGTTTTGGAAGGCGGGCCAATGTGTGGTGTTCATGGAGACGATCTGACGGGGTCGGAAGACACCGGAGATGCTGCGAGTGTGTGGTCTGGTGGTAGGGGGTGGTGGTGGTGGAGGAGGGGGAGAGGGAGGAGCACTAGGAGAGCTCTGGGGATGAAGAAAGTGAGGGAAGAAAGACTCTGACTCTGACTGAGACAGACGAAGTGTGGAAGAGATGAGAGGAGGAGGAGAAAAGGGAAAGCGAGACTCATCAAACGTGACATGATGTGACACAATAAGCTTATGGGTCTTGACATCGAGGCAAAGGTAACCGCGATGATCAGACAGATAGCCTTGGAAGACACATGGAGTGGAGCGCGGGTGAAGCTTGTGTGGGGCTGTGGAGGACTGGTTTGGGAAACACAAGCACCCGAAGGTGCGAAGGTGATCATACCTAGGCATGGTGTAATAAAGTGCCTGAGCTGGCGAGCGATGGTGTAGGGTAGTGGATGAGAGAATGTTTAGGAGATAACATGTGGTGGATAAGGCGTGAGGCCAATAGGAAAGGGGAATAGATGCGTGGAAGAGGAGAGAGCACATCATGTTGGTAATGGTTCTGATGATTCGTTCAGCCTTGCCATTCTGCTGAGAAGTATAGGGGCAAGACAAGCGATAGGAGATCCCATTTGTGGCAAAGAAAGAGTGAAAGTATTTGTTGTCAAATTCACGGCCATTGTCACATTGGAAACATTTGATGGATGTGTGAAACTGTGTTTTGATGTAGGCATGGAATTTGGCAAAGACAGGAAACACTTGAGACTTGAAATGCAACGGGAAGACCCATAAGAAATGAGTGTAATCATCAAGAAACAAGAGGTAGTACTTGTGACCCTCCTTGCTAGGCACAGGAGAGGTCCAAATGTTACTATGAATGATATCAAAGGGAGCAAGGGTAGAGGTCAAAGACCGTTGGAACGGAAGTCTGGTATATTTGCCTAGTTGGCAAGAAGAGCATAAACCAGAGCGTGGGTCTTTAGTACAGGTGACAAGACTCTGGGAACGGATGACATCTAGAACGACAACACTGGGATGGCCCAGGCGTGCAGGCCACAAGCTAGACGACGATGCCGAGAGGGCGACCGAGCACGACTGACTGGACGCAAGAGGTGGTGTGACAGGGTAGAGCTCCTCGGTGCTGTTACATCTCATGCGAGTAACCCCCGTAGTAAGATCATTCACAGAGAAACCATAGGGATCAAACGCAAGGGAAACGTTGTTGTCATTAGTAAACCGACGGACAGAGATAAGGTTTTTGACAATCTTTGGGGCAATGAGGACATTGTTGAGGTGTAGTGGGTGGGTTAGGGTCTGTAATTTGGTGTGGCCAATTCCCGAAGTAGCAAGATGACCACCATTTTCGACGATAATAGAGTGTGTAGGGCCCTTAAAGAAAATAGATGAGAGGTTACCTGAGGAGTTCGTCATGTGGGAGGTGGCACCGGTGTCCATGTACCAAGAAGAGTCTGAAGATGTCGGATGCATAGAGGAGAAGGCGTGATGCCCATCCGGCGGAACATAGCCTTGATTAGACGATGTCAGATAGGCTTGAGGTCGCAAGGCAGGAGAGCCGGAGTGTAGCCAATGAGGGTTGAAGCCAGGCACCGGGGACCATCGAGGGACAGCAGTTGAAGGAGGAGGGTCGCGAGTCCTCGTATGCCGCGGTCGCTGCATCGGGCAACGACCGCTGCAAATGTCGATGCTGATACCGCGGTCGCGGTCGCATCAGATGAGGTCGGTCATTTTTTTTTCTCGAAAGGAAACGAGAGCGGGAGCGAGAGACTACCAGCGAGAGCGTGAGAAGACCAACGAGAGCGAGAGAGCCGCTCGAGAGCGAGAGCGAGGGGGAGGCCGGCCGGCAGCGGTGAGGGGCCGGTGAGGCGAGGGGAGAGAGAGAGCGACGGCGAGGAGACGACGCCAGCGACGGTAAGAGGAGGGGTGGGGCGGGATGATCAAATTAGGGTTCTGTGAGGAAGAAAAGGTTGTGATATCATGTAGGATTCTAGAATTGATGTAAAGTCCTCATTGAGGGTTTCCATTCATTGATAAGTATATATATAGGTTACAAAGGTATTGAACCTTTTGGGCATTTGGGCCTACTATACAATATAAGACCTATGTAATCTATCATTTTGTTTGTGATTGTTTGTGGTTGGATAGTCTAAACACAAGCCTATCCGAGACCACGGAGTCGACCAAAGAGGTGCACACAACCCTTGTGAACACCCCTTAAGCCGACGACAGATCTGTCCCCATAGCCTTGCTTGGCCGATTCCAACATACCCCACACAAGAAACCCTAGTTTGTCTATCTTTTCTATCTTTGAGATATTTTGTTCTATCTATTTCCATTGCCTTATTTAAAATCTTATTTTGTGGTAGAATTAATTCATTAAATCTATCATATATCATAAAAGGCTAAAGATAGATTTTCTTGGCAAATTTATCCAAAGGTTGTTTATATCTTTTCATTAGGGCTAAATTTTTATCTTTTTTGACCTTTCTATCTAATTTTTGAGTCCTTTTTATTATTATAGAGTTTTTCTTGCATTAGATAAAAAAAATCAGTTTCTAAAATTCAAAAAAAAAAAAGATTGAACTTGGATCTAGGAGGATAAAATTCACTAGTGGCAAAAGTAAGTAAAAAAAAAATAAAGAGTTTGTTCTACTAGTGCAAGAAAGCTCCAAGGACCAAGATTGGTGATTTCTCTCTAGCCCTTGTCGACACACCCTTATCCCAAACACATTACCTCCACAAAATATAAAATTGAAACCCTACATTGCAACTACAACATCCTAACTTAAGGTTTTCAATCAAAATAGGTAAATTTCCTAGTTTCTTTTATTTTTCTTTTATTTTCCAGCTTTGTCGAGTACCTTTTCTTTCTGTCAAGCACTTCTCTCCTGATTTTGAGTGCTTTGTTGCTTGTGTCGAGTACTGATCTTGTCGATCGAGTGCTCCTTATTGCTTTGTCGAGTGTTCTTGACCCCTGTCGAGTGCACCTTTGCTTGTGTCGAGTTCTCTGCAGCCTTTGCCGAGTTCTCTTTGTCTTGTTTCATTCATTCTCTCATACATATACTTTGATTATTAGGTTGTTTCTTGAGTGTTGATTTGCCCAAGGGGGATTGCCCCAACAAGCGTGACATACCAATTAGAGAGGGAGTGTGAGCGAAACACATTGTGAGCTTGTTTATATTTTTTACTAATCTTTACATAGTTCTTTGTTCGTTTTATTTGCAATGTCTCAGACAGGTAACCAGGTAAACAACGAGAATGATCCCAACAATGGGAACAACTCTAGCACCACCGTGACTCCCGAGATGTTCAACACCATGATGAACACCATGAACACGCTAATGGCAAACATGGCCAGCATGGCTGCCGTCCTTGAAACCTTGGCTGCACTAGCGGCAAAGGTGGCGGCTTTGGAGTCTAGGCCTAGTGGTTCTAATACTATGGGTGGTCGAGGAGATCAAAGGCGTGACGAGATGCCTCAAGGTGAAAGGGAAGTCCATAATCCTAACCCTAATCCTAATCCCAATCTCAATAATCCTTTATTTAACGAAAACAACTCTCCACGAAGGGAGAGAGATGATAGAAATAATGGGTTTGCTAATGCGCAAGGACAAGGAAGAGGAAGAGGGAGAGGCCGAGGCTTCCAGAAAGAGTTCTACTATTCGGAGCGTGACGATGACTTCCAAGAAGAGGAGTATTGGGAGCAACGCCCGAGGCAGAACGATAGAGGAGGTCGATACCATTACAGAGAGCCTAGGAATCCTAACGAGGATGGCATAGGTAAGGTAAAGGTAAAGATTCTTCCTTTTGAAGGTAAAACTAATCCAGATGCTTACATAGATTGGGAAACTAAAATGGATCAAATCTGGAATTGTCACAACTTCTCTGACGCTAAAAAGGTGCAACTAGCTTCCCTAGAATTTACTGGCTTTGCTTTAATTTGGTGGGATAATCTAGTTAAAGAAATAAGAAGAGCCCTTGATGCGCTTGTCGCTTCTTGAACTCAATTAAAAGAACTTATGAGAAGTAGGTTTGTTCCTCAACATTATGCTAGAGAACTTAGACAACGTCTAGAAAACCTTAAACAAGGTAATAAAATTCTTGTGATGAACATGCTAATGATGATAATGATCAGAACCATAACCTTATATGCTATGATGATGATGATGGTGTCGAATATGAACATGGAGAGTCTTTGATTGTTAGAAGAGTATTAAGTGTTGTTTCTACTCCCTGTGATGACAATCAACGTGAAAACTTGTTTCATACTCGTTGTCTAGTTAAAGGAAAGCTAAGGTTGTTAATGTGATCATTGATGGTGGTAGTTGTTGTAATCTATCTAGTCAAGAAATGGTTGATAAATTGCAACTATCTACTGTCCAACACCCTAGACCTTATAAATTGCATTGGATGAATGATTATGGAAATTTGAAAGTGAATAGACAAGTTAAAGTGCATTTTAAACTAGGACATTATGAAGATGATGTTTTATGTGATATTGTGCCTATGCAAGCTTGTCATATTCTATTAGGTCGTCCTTAGCAATCTGATCGTAAGGTCATTCATGATGGGTTTACTAATCGCTACTCCTTTACTTTTCAGGGAAAGAACGTCGTTCTCAAGCCCATGACGCCTACACAAGTGGCTGATGAGATTGAGAAGTGCAAGGTAAGTAAAGGTGAGTTAGATAAGGCGGCTCAATCAAGCCAAGTGGGTTCACATACTCGGCCTAAAGAGGTATTTTTGGCTTTCAAGAGCACGTTCGTAGACGAGTTTGTGGATGGGGAAACAACCCTCATGCTCCTATGCAAATGGTTGAATATGTTGAGTGAGGAGCTTAGAGCTACCTTAATTCCTCACATCCTATCTCTTCTTGAAAAGTATAAGGATGTGTTCCCCGATGACATACCAGCAGGTCTTCCGCCTATTAGTGGAATTGTGCATCAAATTGATCTTATTCCAGGGGCTGCATTGCCTAATAGGCCTGCTTATCGTATGAATCCCATTGAGACCCAAGAGGTCCAATCCCAAGTCCAGGAACTGTTGGATAAGGGATATATTAGAGAAAGCTTAAGTCCTTGTGATGTGTCTGTGTTATTAGTCCCTAAGAAAGATGGATCATGGAGAATGTGTGTAGATTGTAGGGCTATTAATAACATAACTGTTAAATATCGTCATCCTATTCCACGATTAGATGATATGCTAGATGAACTACATGGAGCTTCAATATTTTCGAAAATTGATCTTAAGAGTGGTTATCATCAGATTATAATGAAGGAAGGTGATGAATGGAAAACGACATTTAAGACTAAGTTTGGCTTATATGAGTGGTTGGTTATGCCTTTTGGTTTAACTAATGCTCCAAGTACTTTTATGCGATTAATTAATCATGTTCTTAGAAACTTTATAGGGAAATTTGTTGTTGTCTATTTTGATTATATTCTTATTTATAGTAAATCTCCTGATGATCATAAAGCACATCTTAAAGAAGTACTTCAAACATTAAGAAATGAACACTTATATGCGAATTTAAAGAAATGTGAGCTTTGTAATGAACAAGTATCTTTTCTTGGTTTTGTAGTGAGCTCTAATGGACTGCGTGTCGATGAGGCGAAGATCAAAGCCATACAAGAGTGGCCGACACCAACAAATATCGGCCATGTGCGCTGCTTCCAAGGCCTTGCGAGCTTCTACAGGCATTTCGTGCGCGACTTCAGCACCATTTCATCCCCACTTACCAAGCTCACAAAGAGGAGGCGGCGTTCAACATGCTAAAGGACAAGTTGACACACGCATTACTACTAGCTCTACCAGACTTCTCTCGGCCATTTGAGGTTGAGTGCGATGCTAGCGGAGTTGGAATTGGTGGAGTCCTTATGTAGGAAGGTAAACCTATAGCCTTCTTTTCTGAGAAACTTAAAGGTGCTTGTCTTAATTACTCTACATATGATAAAGAGTTGTATCCATTGTATAGAGTTCTTAAGACATGGTCTCATTACCTATGGCCTAGGGAGTTTATTCTTAGGACTGATCATGAATCCTTGAAACACTTTAAAAGCCAGGATAAACTTGATAGGAGACATGGTAGATAGATGGAGTTCATTGAAACATTTCCTTATGTGTTTAAGTATAAGAAAGGCAAAGACAATGTGGTTGCTGATGCATTATCTATAAGACATGTTCTTTTAACCACTTTGGATTCTAGAGTCTTAGGCTTTGTTTACATAAAGGAATTGTATGAATCTGATTTGGACTTGAATTGGTGAGCAGTTTCGAAAATGTAAGGAACATGGCCCAAACGATAGCTTTTATATCCATGATGGTTTCTTATTTCGAAAGGATCAAGTGTGCATTCCTACATGTTCTCTGCGATTATTACTTGTTAGTGAAGTCCATAATGGTCGATTAATGGGACATTTTGGTAGAGATAAAACATATCATTCATTGAAATCACACTTCTATTGGCCACATATGCTTAGGGATGTAGAACATTGTCTTAAAAGATGCATAGATTGTATAAAATCCAAAGCTAAGCTTATTCCCCATGGTCTATACACACCACTACCGACCCCCTCAGCCCCTTGGGAAGATATTTCTATGGACTTTAATTATAGTTGGGTTACCTAGAACTAAGAAGGGGAGGGATTCTATATTTGTAGTGGTGGATAGATTCTCTAAGATGGCTCACTTTATTGCATGTCATAAAATTGATGATGCTACCAATGTTGCTAATCTATTCTGTAGAGAAGTAGTTAGGTTGCATGGCGTGCCTAAAACTATTGTTAGTGATAGGGATGTGAAAATTTTAAGTCATTTTTGGCGAACATTATGGAATAAATTGGGAACTAGATTGCTATTCTCTACTTCTAACCACCCCCAAACTGATGGCCAAACTGAGGTGACTAATAGAACCCTTACTACTGTCCTAAGAGCCATTATTAGGAAGAATTTGAAGCTTTCGGAAGAAGCTTTGCCTCATGTGGAGTTTGCTTATAATAGAACTATGCATTCTGCAACGAAAATCACTCCATTTGATTGTGTCTATGGTGTTAATCCACTAACCCCTTTTGATCTTACTCCATATCCTATGAGAGAGAAAGAATCATTTGAAGCAGGTAAGCATGTCGAGTTCGTCAAGGAGCAACATGAACGGACACGTCAGAAGCTTATGCAAAAGGCTGAGTACAACGCTAATAAAGCCAATAAGGGACGCCGTTTGGTCACATTTCAGCCTGGGATCTCGTGTGGGTGCACCTAAGGAAGGAGCGGTTTCCAGAAGCATGGAAGAGCAAGCTAGCACCAAGGGATGACAGACCATTCAAGGTTTAGGAGAGTAGGCGACAATGCCTACCAATTGGAGCTTCCTGGAGACATGGGCGTGAGCGCAACATTCAACGTCGCCGATCTAATCCCTTACTTCGTTGTGGATGAAGACTTGGATTCGTGGTCGAATCCTTTTCAAGAAGGGGAGGTTCATGCGGGACCATCTTCTACAGCTCAAGACACACCAATAATCTTAGGAGAAGGACCTATGACTCGAGCCTGAGCTAAGAAGCTTCAGAGAGACTCATTTCTATTTATGAGTCATGCTTTGTTCTCGAGCACGATTCAACTCCCGGAGCCAACATTGAAGACATACATGTGCATTGGAATTCAAGAAGAGGCCGAGCCTCCTTAGCTTACATAGTGCCGATTTGTCTAAGTGTTTGAGACTCCCTTATGTTACTATTTTTAGTATTTCTTTTACTTCAGTTATTTTAGGAAACTTTAGGGGTTATTTTATTTAATTACTTTAAATATTCCTTTTATCTTCTTCTATCTAGAATCGGCCTAAGAAAAGCCCTTAAGGCCTATATAAGCCGATTCCCTCCTTGTAGATTGATGGAACTTAATGAATTAGAATTCTCTCATATTGTGTGAAACACATGAGTGCAAGTCAATCGATTAGAAGCGGAGCTCATCGATTGCAAATTGGTTTATTGTCTCAGCTTGGTTTTCTTTGTGTTCATCAACTTCGCAAGACTTGGTGATCCTAGTATCCACGAGCCCCCTCCTTGTGCCTCCAAGTTGTCCGCTTGGTTGTGTAGGGTTGTAGAGGCGGGTTATATAGTCATTGGTATTGATTTCTACCCTTTGAGGAGGCTTGTGGTCTTTATCTTGTTCTATATAGATCGACTCAGTCCTTATCGGTTGTGTCTTTATTGCAACTTCGAGTCTTTATCAATTCTTGCATCGAGTCTTGTTCTTTCTTTATTGTCGACATCGAGTACAATTTGTTCTTGGTGTTTCTTTGTTCGTTCTTGGTCGATCTTGGTTGTTCTTGATCGATTCTTATTGAGTCTTGCTGCATTTCTTTGAGTCTTTAGTGTTTCTTGCTTCCGTTCTTTAGTTTCTTGTTTGATTGTCAAAGATCGGGCCATCTCACGGCTAACCCCGTATCAGAACGAACATGGGGGAGTTCAATGGATGAGCTTTATCCATGTTGAATCTCTTCAGAATTTTCTCGGTGTAATTAGATTGATGGACAAAAATTCCATCTCGTACATGCTCAATTTGTAAACTGAGACAAAACTTGGTTTTCTAAGGATCTTTCATCTCAAATTCTTTCATCAGGTACCTAGTTGTACTTGTGATCTCATTTAGGGTTCCAACAATGTTTAAATCATCAACATATACGGCAATGATGGAAAACCCTGATTCATATATTTTGATAAAGATACATGGACACCTTGAGTTGTTCTTATACCCTTCCTTCTGAAGGTATTCACTAAGACAATTATACCACATTCGCCCAGATTGTTTCAGTCCATATAAAGATCTCCTCAATTTTATAGAGAACATTTCTCGAGGCTTTGATTTGCAAGATTCAGGCATCTTTAGTCCTTTAGGGACCTTCATGTATATATCGGTGTCAACTGACCCATACAAATATGCAGTCACGACATCCATTAAGCGCATTTGTAGCTTTTCAACCACTGCCAGGCTAATTAAAAATCTCAAGGTAGTTGCATCAATTACCGGTGAATATGTATATTCATAATCAATTCCTGGCATTTGTGAAAAACCTTTTGCTACAAGCCTTACCTTATATCTTGCTACCTCATTTTTCTAATTTCGTTTTCTCACAAAGACCCATCTGTAGCCAACTGGCCTAACACCTTTTGGGGTCTCGGTCACAGGACTGAAAACTTCACGTTTTTCAAGCGATTTTAATTCTGTTTAAATTGCATCTCGCTATTTAGGCCAATCTTTTCTATGACGACACTCTTCAACCGTTTTAGGTTCAATATCGTCGTCTTCAGCCATCATTTCAACTGCTACTGAAAAGGCAAATATTTCATCGACAATGACATCTTTTTTGTTCCATTGCATCCCAGTGGATACATAATTTATGGAAATCTCATAATTGTCGATTTTTCTATCTTCTTCAAGAAGACTCTCTTTTTCATCTTTTTTAGCAAGATTCTCCTCTTCTGAGGAGTTTCCTTCGCCTTTAAGGCTATCCTCATTATAGATTTCTTTGCCTATATCATTATCTTCAGATGGTTGAACTGTTGTGAGATCGCCCATATTACCCTTTTGTCTCATCGTTTGTCTTGGTTTCAAATCTTTGGAACCAACAATAGCTTTATTTGGTAGATCCATAAGTACTTCAATTCTCGCAGGGACATTTACAGCAAGTATATGTGACTTTTTCACTTTTGCTATATCAATAAATACGCCAGGCAACTGATTAGCTATGCCTTGTAAATGAATTATTGTACCTCTTGTTCACATACTTTCGTTCGATGATCAAGGTATGATGAAGACCTAGCATCCCATGTGATCTCACCTTTATTAGGATCCATTTTATTATTTTCTCCTCCTAGAGTTGGGAATGTATTTTCATCGAAGTGATAATCAGCAAACCTTGTTGTAAATAAGTCACATGTTGTTTGCTTGAGATATTTAATAATCGAGGGGGATTAAAAGTCAACATATATTCCCAATCTCCTTTGAGGACCCATCTTTGTTCATTGTGGTGGAGCAATTGGAACATATACTGCACATCCAAACACTTTTAGATGTGATATATTTGGTTCCTTACCTGGAAAAAGTTTCATCGGCGAGTATTTATGGTATGCAGTTGGTCTCAATCGAATCAATGATGTAGCATGTAACATGTCCCCAATCGGTCATGCCACAGGTTAAACATTTTATGGTCATCTGGACTTCTCCTAGACACCATATTGATCTCAAATAGAATTATATGACTAAAATATAGTCCAGAGGAATAAGCTGGTAGCTTTTCTACCACTTCCTTTTTTCCAAATACATGTGCAGTCAAGCACAAGTACTCATTTTCATTTTCATTCATGGTTTCAATATAAAACCCATTTTGACGCACATCTTTGAGGCTTAATAGATTTCTCTGTGACTTCCTCGAGTATAGTGCATCTTTTATTATCAGCTTTGTCCCTCTTGGAAGCAAGAGGCAAGCCTTTCGTGATCCTTCGATCAACTTTGCCACACTTTATATTGTGTTGACATTTCCTTCATAGACTGTCAACTGAGTGAAGTACTCTTTGTTTTTCAGTATGGTGTGGGTTGTGGCACTGTCCACTAGACATTGCTCTATATGATTAACTCCAGATGGATTCATAACTTCATAAATTAAGAAAACACAGAGTTAATACAAGCATTATATTACATGGTCGATTGAAAAAAAGTTACACCAATATCACACAAGGACACTTCATAGGACTCAGATAAGGAAATTGAAATTACACTGATATTATACAAGGACACTTCATAAGACATAGGCAAATAAACATTCAACTTGTTAGAGACATAGAAATTTAGAAACTATTGCCTTCATCATAGGGAAATTCATCACCAGTCTCGACATTTTTTGCAAACATGTCTTCGAGACCAAGAGTGGGAATTCGTAGAGAATTGTTAGTAGCAAAGTTTGCTTCGACATCCTTTTCCTTTTCTTTATGGTAAGCTTGATACAGCTCACACAAGTGTTTAGTTGTACGACACACTTTGGCCAAGTGGTCAGTCATCCCACATCGATAACATTGAGACTTGGGTTTGTTTGGGGCTCCCATTGGACCCAGTTGGACCTTTTTCTTAATCACCTTGGAGGAGGATTCCCCAGGATGGCCATGTTTTTTGGAGAAGTTACCTTTCCCATAACCTTGTTTGAAGTCATTGCCACGACCTTTCCATTTTTTGTAACCCCGTGAATTTTTACGGCCATCACCCCTTTTTGTGTTGGCATTCATAGCATTCACAGCATTCGCTTCAGGGTATGGTGCCACACCTGTAGGTCTCATGTTGTGGTTCCTCATCAGCAGTTCATTATTTTTCTCCGCCACAAGCATCACATTAATTAGGTCAGAGTACTTTTTAAAGCCACAATGCATGTATTGTTATTGTAACAACACATTAGATGCATGCATTGCCGAGAATGTCTTCTCCATCATTTGCTCCTCGGTAATTTCATGGCCACATAATTTCAGTTTCGATGTGATTCGAAATACAGCGGAGTTATACTCCCTGATATTTTTGAAATCTTGAACCCGTAAAGAGTTCCATTCATATATGACCATTGTGAGTAATATATTCACTTGATTGTCGTATCGTTCGGCTAAATTCTCCCATAATTCCTTCGGATTTTCCACCAATAAATATCCAGACTTTAAGCTTTTATGTATATGGTGGCGAAGGAAGACAATGGCCTTTGCCTTTTCCTATTGAGTGGTGGTGTTATTTTCTTTGACGGTCTCTTCCAGACCATTAGCTTTCAAGTGCGTTAAGATATCCACCCTCCATTTGAGGTATTTGTCTCCTGACAGGTCCAGAATATCGAATTCCCTTTTGGTGATATTTGTCACCTTATCAGTCAGATCTGGCGGTGGCGAAGACACCGACGATGGAGAAGAAGAAGAAGCAGGTTGGTGGCGTGGGATGGCAACGAGGGTTGTGAGGGGGTGAGGGAGAGGGGAAGAGGATATCTGATTGGGAGGAAGAGAGAATAAAAGGGAACACTTTATTTTTCCTATACTTTTGACCGGGTTTTGAAATTTAGATATCCCTCCAAAAATTTGTTCAAGTGTTTCAGTTTTGCACTTCCAACTTAAAACCTAGTGGCAACATTTTGTTTTTTTTAAATAAATAATTTCACATGTCCAAAAATTTAACTCATTTTTATTTTTTTTTCCAAATCGCAAATTTAAAAACTGTTATTTAACATCGTTATTTTTTTTTACAGACTTAAATTATATGATGCCTAATTGTTGTATTATGATAGTGAATACTACTATTTTGATGAATGGTTTGGAGTTTATTTTATATTGGAGGCACTAAGTTTTTTCCTTATATAAGTTATTTAATTTGAATTCGTATGTTTTATATTAATTGTTATATACTACTGTATTTATTTAGTTCATATTTGTACAAATTGATGTACAATTCTTTTATTATTATTACCTTCTTTTAGTTAAACTTTTTTCCCCCTTTATTATTCATTAATTAGATATTTGTTTTATTAACATTATTTTAATTATTTATTTTCAATGGATAGACGAATGTTCAAGAAACATAATTAAAAAAAATCACGTGCTTCATATTAGCCAAATCCATAAGTTATATTGTATATTTGTATCCAAAACATCCTAATAATTTATAATTATCCAATTGAGTTTATTTTAAATAAACTTAATAAAGTAATAAAAATTGCATAGCATCATTTTAAATAATGTTACAAAAGAATATAAAAGGTGTTCCATATACAAAGGTGTTACATCATTTTAAATAATGTTACATGCAATGTAACATAATTTGTACTAATGTAACATTTGGTTAACAATAGATACAACATGTTACATTAGATAGCTATGGTAACGGTCTTTAAATGTAGTAGTGAATCTACCATATTCATAAGTCAAAGTAAAATACTATGCTAACATAGTAATTGTCATAATTACTTTCTTAATCAAATAGATTATATATATATATATACACGCGCGCGCGCAGGGAGTACTCCGTAATTGCTATAGCTCATTTGAGAGAAATGGAATGATTACGTATCACATGTATAGTGTATATAAAGCGTATACGTACTCAGTATGTGTAAGGAGGAAACTGTCGTTGTTCCTGTCAAAGTATAAATCAAACCTATAAACTAGTATAGTAAGCAAGTAAGAGGTCGATCACACAGAGAATCAAGTATTCCTAAGCAATGTATATTTAACAATTAGTAGGAAAGAGGGGTTTTGGTGATTGAAGATGAGAAAATAAACTATAAACAAGTTAGTAGAGATAACAATTGAGAAAATAGTTTCATCTACAAATATCCACTTTAGTTTGGTTAGTTGATCCTCGATTCTTCTTCAAGTTATCTTTTCATCCTATTATTGTTTCTGTCCTGATCTTCTGTAAATTACTAGTCCTACGAGTACTAGTAACCCTTACTAATTAGATAACCCTAACACGGTCAAGATTTAACCTAATAGTAACATTAAGATTAAGGATTAACCAGGATACATGCAACACCAACCTACGAGTCAACATTTAACATATAATTGATTCTCTACACACCAGTTTAGTCCTACGAGTCCTAAAAAGGCATGATTGCTACTATGGATTAAGGTTCGCTACGAGGAATCTACAAAATCCTAGCAATAATCTCAACTAGTTGCGCGGACTAGAAGAAATCAACAATATTCGCAAAAGAATCAATACGAATCAATAGGAATAGAACAAGAATAGAAATCTCACAACTTTATCAAACCAAAGCTTCAATCCATAGACGAAACGAAAGAGTTTAGCACTCCATGGCCATGGAGGCTCCCCTCTAGGGTTCTCTCAACTGATAATCTCCAAGTGCATAAAACTAAAGAATTAGATGTCTAAGAAAATAACCCTAATAGTCCTTAAATAAACCTAACAAAGTTGGCCAAAAATAGGATAGACATATTTAGATAAAAGATATAAAATAGGGAAATCGGCATTTCGGACACGCAGGAGGCCGCGGGGCAGCCAACCCAGATCGCGGGGATGCTTTTACTGTTCACAGCGATTTTTCCGTTTCGAATCTGGTCTTGATGTCAACATGAAAGTTGTAGATCTCGGAAAGAGCTTTCCAACGCATGCTTATAATAGTCAATTGGACCACCGAGACCTCCAGAAAGTGCGAAACAAGTTCAGCATGTTTGGCAACTACTTCTACTGACTTGTTCTTCACTTAGGCTCTCTAACTTCGACTCCGCTCCCGGACTCTTCACTTTTCCTCCTCTTCACTCTTCCTTTATCCATGAGCTTCCTCATTCCTCGTTGGATCCACATATACCTGAAATAATCCATAAAAGCATATAGATTCCGACTCTACCAACAAAACAAGTATAAATGCAATTCTAGCCAAAACCATGCATTATATACATCTAAATCATGATAAATGCATCTTAATATGCCTATCTAAATGCATGCTATTAGTATGCTATAGTAAGAGTGTAACACATCAAATATAGTAATAAATATCTTTTTCAAGAAGAAGTAATATATGTGTATGTATTATGTTGAGTAATGATTATGTCACATGCAATTAAGTTGTATGTATTCGTATGCACATAGCCACATATATAGTATGAAACTATATACTGTATATGGATGCACACGGTATTGTCAAATCACAATTGAGCTGTTCCAATTTAAGAATGCAAATAAAGTAGTAGGCAATTTCATACAATTGTAAAACACTAGCATTTAGGCGGAAGATGTTTTACACATTGAAGTTCTTTTACAAACACTTCAAAAACTTTCTTCTTCTTTTCCAATCATCAAAAGGAATAACAAAGGCATTCGAAAATTATTTCTGAAGTGGTAATTATAAGTGAGAGATTATCTTCCAAATTTTATATCATTCTCATTTGTCTACCCTATCCTCTAATTACCGGTATAATTTCTTTCTACCTATTTCGCTTTTTTCCTTCATATATTCCCTTATCCCACCATTTTCATCCACCACCACTCACATTCATCCTCCTCGTCTCCCTCTCGTAGATCTCCTCAGTTTTTCGGCACTATTCCCATTTTCCGATCCGAAAAAATGACCGATACCAACCGGGTTTCACTAAAGATCTTGGCTAATGGGATGGCGATAGCAGCTTTGGTGATTTCCTTCGTTGTGTGGGTGGTTAAAAACTGTTGGTGCTACTAAGAGCTCCTACAAAGGTTCCGGTGAGGCGAGGCTCGAAGACGGAGTTCAAAACGATATTGTATTATGTAATTTCTTAGCAAATCTCTTGTAATAAGTTTAGATCTACTAATTTTGTTTTGAAGTGAAGGGTTTTAAAAATCGATGATGAAACTTCCCGTATTTTATTGTCGAAAATCTTCGGTTTTGTATAAAAACTCATAAGACCGTGTTGAGCCATTTATGTGTTCCATGTTTTATGAGTTTTGAAAACGGATCTGAACAAAAATGATGTAAAACGGGAAGATCTGAGAGTTTTTACTAGTTTCTGGTGTAGAAGATCCCAATTTGGGCAACTACAGAGCATACTCCTCCAAAAAAACGATTTTGGTAAAAACATTTTCATAATTAAAGAGTTTGGATCGGAGACCTTCAGATCTGAAAAACCCAGTTGGTTTTTAGATCTCGTGCTGATAACGTGATATAATTTTAGTGGTAAACAAGAAAACCAGATTATTTGTACTTGTAATCATACTTAGTTTATGTTATTTCTTGCTTGATTTACAATAACCTGAATCCTCCTTTTATAGTGGAGATCCATCCCTATCACCACCAAAAATATCCCTAGTTTTAGGGGATATTGAAGTATTCATCACATAATAAAATATTACAACAGAAATTGAAATATATCAACTATAACATGTTATTCTAACAGGAAGCAATGGAGGCATAAGGGGAAGAAGTCAAATAATCGAGAACCACACTCAAACCTAGAAAGAGAAGAAACATTAGATGGGAAAAAAACACCGAAATGTGTATACAAAATTAACTTTGATGGATTTTTTTTTCCTTCAGTTCACCTGGGGCTGGTTTCGTTATTCGTGACCACCTCGGAAATGTTCGGCCGTGCAATGTCGTGTTGTATGGTTCTGTTTCGGTACTAGTGGCGGAAGTGTTGACATTTTGGTTGTGTTTGGCTGCTACGAATGAGTTGGAATTGACGCTGATCGAAATTGAAGAGGGTGGTCTTACTGTTAACAACTCTATCAAAGGTTCATAGATCTGCCCTCCAAAGATCGAGATGGTGATCGTAGACGTCCTCGTCTTAATTCAAGGATTTGCTTATGCTTTACGCAATCATGTTTTCCGTGAAGTCAACTAGGTAGCGGACAAAGTTGCGCATCTTTATTTCTCAATGGAAGGTGCTTCACTCGTCGAGTAATATATAAAGTATCCAATCGATGTCTGTTGGCACTTTATTGTGTATGATTCAAGATCTCCTTTAGTTTGTATAGCAAACCGAAATCTTCCAGTAGAGTAATTGGTTTCGGATATTTGAGCTCCCAATCCATTGCTTTGAGTCAATATTTGTGTAGGCAAAATCGTATCTGGTTGCTTATCAAAGCTTTTCCAAAGTGTATCACCATTCACGAATGCCAGAATGAGGTTGCCCGTGTAGAGCATGGCTACATAGATGACTCCATCACTATATATTGACCGAATATGATATTAGTTCATGATAAATCATACTACCTCTGTTTTATAGAATATGCCAGGAAGTATATATTACGGAGTAGTTATTTACTTGATATTTGTAATTCATAAATGTCATGAAAACCTAGGATATGAATTTTGAATATCTCTTGTACAATTTACAATTTATGAATAACAAGGCGCATCCGTCTCAAAATACATGTCGTTTGACTTTTTGACACATTTTTTAAGGAGCCTAAAGCCTAAAACTATACTACTAAAATATTAAATTTTCTTATTACAGAGTAAATTTTTAAAATAATATTATAAATATTGTTAATATTATACTTATTAATTATAAGTATAATATTATTTTAATTTTTTTTTTAAAAAAGTTGATATTTTATATAATTTATATAGTTTTTAGTATATGTTTGTTGTCAATATCAATTATATGATTTATGAATAAAAAGTAAATGAAATACTAATATCGACTTTAGTTTTATATTATGAATATAGAATATATGACTTATGAATATCTAATAAAACATACTAATCACAGATATGAAGTGATGATTTATGAAAATCATACTTGAAAGTTGAAACAATCCCCTCCCAAAGCAGAAACAGACCCCTTCTAAAGCAGCTTAACATAATAATTCCAGAGGATTTTAATACGATCAATGATACAAGACTTGTCGTCGTCGTTTAGCTTTAGATGGATATGTTGTTTGAGATATCCGATGTGTATTAGCTTTCTGTTGAGAGAATGAAAGATGTGAAGAGACTAAAAGAGTCTCACGTCGATAATATGAGCAAATAAACCTTAGTATATAAGCTAGTGGGTTACTCCTCCTATAACCAATTGGTTTTAGGATGAAACCCCGCTCGGCTTATATGCTAGGCTATTAGCGCATAGGCGCACGTGTGCACACGACCCATGATCCTGAGTCCCAACGGATTTCAATATGGTATCAGAGCAGAAAAGTCAAACGATCCGAATCTCGATTCTGGGCTAGCTAAAAAGAGAATGAGATGTTAGACTCGTTGTCCAAGTGTCAACTAGAGGTGAAAAACAACTCTAGTTGCACTTACGGGGGCGTGTTGAGTTGCACTTGCGGCTTATATGCAAGGAGTGTGTCAAAATAAAAATCAGTGACTGCAAAGTCCTGCATCAGCGGTGGCAAATCCCAAAGTTTGACCTCTTGACACACTTTTTCTACGGATTTCGGTACTGTTTTCGTGCTCTTCTGGCAAGCTGCTGCGTCGGTGCTTCCTGGGCAACCTCCTAGGTGCTGGCGGAGTGCAGTAATGGTGGTCAACAACCTTGGTTTCTCTCGTGTGGTGATCGAGAGGATCCGAAAAGAATAAAAATCAAGTGGAATAAGTACCACAAGCAGTCAAGCACTCACAGCCATACTATGAAATATGAAAGAAGATGGCATGTCAAACCGAGGGACTGTGAAATAAGTACCGCAAGCACTCACAAATTTACAACCATACTATATATCTACTTCTTCAATACACAATTTTTATTTTTTTGGGAAAACGATACACAAAAGAAATAGCATCTCCATATACGGTGGAAGGTATAAATTGTGCACGGTAATTTTATTAGTGATTCATAGTTAACTACCATTGCATCTCAATTTGTTGAATTGTTCACATTTTAATCTCATCCAAACTAGGATCATCGGCCAAATTTCCAACTTCAAGTCAATTTTTGAACACAAAATACACAAATACGGAAAAACACTATCGGTTTGCTTAATACAGAGAAGAAAATTGCATATATTGATATGTTGGAAAGTTTATGGTTTTGTACATAAATTTAATCAAAGTGTTTCGTAAATACAATTACATCTCAAATTTATAAATAGTGTATACTTTGATCTCATCCAAACTAGGCATCAACATCAAAATTGGCTTCTAGGGTATGTTCCTAGGGCATCATCTAAAGCATGGATGATCTCTGATTATCCCCAATATCGCACACATCCTAACTTCCTAAGGCACGAGAGATCGAAGCTTCACCACTGGGTTCTTCATGCAATACCAAGAGCGCCTTTTTATCTTTTATCATCATTGCAACTCCTTTCACGGTTATTCTCTTATCAAAGCTCCAACAAAGGAGCATGGCAGAGTCATGATCCCAAGTGTTTCGAGTGGACAATGAGGGAGGTGGAGAATTGCATTGTGGTTGCATAGATCGAGAAGAGTTGGATGATGCACAAGTCGATATATTTCATGACGTAACAAAACTGAAATAAACGGACAAATTAGGAATTAATTTAGAGTTAATTAGTGTAAAATAGATCTTGACCCTTCATCTATTTGAATGGCTAGGATTTATTTATTAGGAACATATTAGGAACCTCTTCATTAGGAGAGAATCCCAATCCATTGACCAACGAGACCCATCCGATCGAGTTGCCCTTTCATCGTTATCATCAAATCAATGACAAAGATTTCTGCCTCCACTCCTCCACCCATCAAAATTGATTTTAAAGAACCCTTCAGGTGGCTTGTTCCACCAAAAGGAGAAGAAAAGAGAGCCCTCGGTTAAGAGCTCGCTCTTTTCCGCAATGACACGCACGCACATCGTCCCCGTCTAGTCTCTCAACTCTCTACATTGAGGCAATTAGAGCATTATGTAGTCGTCGTCCCGGTCGGTGTCCCGCTGCATCACCGCTCCCTTTCTCTCACGGTAATCGATTTCTCAAGTTTATGGTTTTGGTCCTTTTGGATATTGAATTTGTCCATGTATGGTTGTTGCGATCTGGTGATTGATTTATGTATATAACTCTTGTTTGTTTGGATGTTATCGTAGCTTGATTCCTCAACCCAGTTTCCATTTACAAAATATATTTGTTTTCTTCCACATAAACCCTCCCCTGTTCAATTCCAAGGTCTGAATTGCCATCTTTCATTTCATCACTCGCTTTGTTTGATTTACCATACCAACGAGACCCATCCGATGACAGAGATTTTGTTGGGAGAGATCACATTTAAAGACGTTCATCTGGATTCATTTTGAAGATGAAGAAGAAGACCCTAGGCGACGTCGTTTTATATGTTGTACATAAGAAATCACGTGGCTAACACGTGCGAGTTATCTCTATATAAATAAGAGCTCTTGCTCTGCATTTTGTTCAATTGAAAATACTCACCAACTTTTCCCGCTCAGATTCTCTCTTCTCTCAAATTCGTTTCCACCATAGCCATTTCTTCAAGCTTTTTCGTTTATAACATGGTATCAGAGCGAAAGATTTGAGTTTCGCTTTGGTTGTTTGTCTTGCTTTGTCGAGTTTCACTTTCGTTTCCGCTGTTTATGTGTCAAGATGGACAATATGGAGATTGGTGGTTTTTTCGGGCAATCTCAGTCGCCGAGAGTTGGTACAGACACCACTGATCCCTTGTATATTCATCCATCTGACAATCTAGGTATGGTTTTGGTTTCAAAGATGTTTGATGGATCGAGATTTGAAACATGGAAACGTTCGATCTTGATTGCATTATCTAATAAAAACAAGATTGGATTTATCAACTGAACTATTGAGAAACCAAATCTAGGATCTCCTCGTTAATGTGGAAGAGATGTAACGATCTGGTTGTTTCTTGGATTTTGAATGCTTTGGACAAGATTATTGCTGAAAGTGTGACATATAGCAATGATGCTTTTAAGATTTGGGATGATATGAGCACACGATTTGAGCAACCTAATCTCTGTCACACCTTTTCTGTGCCAAAGGATATTTGCACAACTGATCAAGGAGCTGATTTTTTTCCGATTTATTTCACAAGAAGCAAACGCCTTTAGGATGAATTGCGAGCCTTGATGGTGGTTCCAAAGTGTACTTGTGGTACAGCTCAAGTTACACGAAAGATTGAGGAAGAACATGAGTTGATTGAGTCATGCTCTTCTTTGTGGCTGAAGTAGTACAAACTTATCAACTCCCTACTATATATGGTCACCTTCCTGCATGGAAATTTGGCTAGGCACGCCCTTGTTGTCGTCGAAAGTCACAAAGTCACTATGGTCTGAAACGGTAAATATATAGATGTGGTGGTTAAACCAAATATACAAAAGGTATGACCAAACTCAGAGTCACTATGGTGATTTAGTGAGATCTACAATTGCCCGCTTGGCATTTTTGCTCGCGAGCACAAAGGTCTCTTATGATATGGTAGTTAGTTTCTTGGTTGTGTTTCTACATATGGTGCTTTCATGCATCTTATATTGGTATAAGCTTGTGTTTGAATTTAGAGATTAATTGCAGCCTGGAAAGATGTAATTTAGTGTTAAATATTGTTGTGAGCTGAATCTGCCATGTTTTACAGTAACTTTTATATCATTTTCTGCATACATTTCATGCATTTGGGCTAGAATAGTACAGAATCTGTATAGTTCATGTTTATTTGCCAAATTATGGAATCTACACCAGTTTCTGTTTAATTTCGCAGAATTCGAGGCAAATTACAGCAGTTCTGAGAAAGGTCGGAAAAGCTCGGAAATCAACTACAGAAGTCCAAGGTCAAGAAGCAGCGGAACCAGTCGAATCAAGCTAGGAGCCCAGTTTTACTCGATCTAGAGTAATCCAACTCGATCTCGACGAAGGTGTCCGGGCACAGGCCTTGTCGACTGAGCACTGATCGAGAAGATGAGAGCCAGAGCAACCCGACTCCCGGAACCCTACTCGATCTCGAGGAACTTTGTCGAGATCGACAACGCCCAGGCACCATGTCCGGAGTCGATGAAGCTGTGCCAAGTCGAGAAGCCGAGGACGGAGACGCCGAGCCAACCTTACTCGATCTCGAGGAGGCTTGTCGAGATCGAGGACCAGCACCGCGTCTTTCCGAGCCCGTCGAGGAAGAAGTTGCCCGACATCACAAGTTAGCCATCCTCAACGACAACCCAACTCGATCTCGAGTTGTTTAGTCGAGATCGAGGAGCCAGGAGCACAAGTCCGAGCCATATCGAGCAGAGCTACCCGAGACGTCCAGCCAGCGAAGTCGACGACCATGTCTACTCGATCTCGAGGAGCCTTGGTCGAGATCGAGGAGCCGCGTTACGCGGTTTGAGCTATCCTACGCGTTGTGGGAGTCCTTGGAGCCGAAGGAATAGGGTAAAACTAAATAGGGTAAGTCTTCATGATGTTGATAGATCTTGTCTCCTTGGAGAGAACTTGATGGATTAGGATAGAATCTCGGCCAAATCGACTCCTTTGCGCCCAAGGAATCTCAAGTCTACTCGGACAGGTCTTCGTCGACGCGTTTCCGGACACTGGTCTACTCGACCTCGACAAGGGCTCGTCGACCTCGAGTAGGGTGGATCGTCGACTAGACTTCCTGGCTAGCTCTGCTCGATGCGGCTCAGTCTTGGCTCAGGCGCTCGTCGATCTCGACCAACTCTTGTCGAGATCGAGTTGGTTGTACTCCCTTCCGCTTCCGCGAGTTGCCTCTTCCGCTGCCGCGAGTAGGCTTCTTTGTCGACTTGGTGCATCCCGCTGGCAGCGCGTTTTTCCGCGGCAGCGAGCGGTCCGCTGCAGCGAGTCGAGTCGCTGGCAGCGAGTTGCATCTGGTCATCCTCGTCCTTGTCGACTCCGGGTGTGGCTTGTCAATCTCGACAAGGGTTGGTCGAGATCGAGTAAAGGTGTGCTCGGCTTCTCGTCCTCAGCTTCTCGGGCAGCTTTTCTCTTCGTCGACTCCGAGTGTGGCGCTGGGCTTCGTCGATCTTGACAAGGGTTCGTCGAGATCGAGTAGACTTGCGGAGCTGGGTTGTCTGGCTTTCTCGATCAGGCTTGCTCGACCAAGGTTTTGTTGCTTCCTTCACCTTGGACTTCTGTAGTGGTTTTCCGAGCTTTTCCGACCTTCTGTAGAATTGCTGTAAAATGCTTCGATTTCTGCGAATTAAACAGAAACTAGTGTAGATTCCATAATTTGGCAAATAAACATAAACTACATAGATTCTGTACTATCTTAGCCCAAATGAATGAAATGCATGCGGAAATCGATATAAAAGTTACTGTAAAACATGGCAGATTCAGCTCACAACAGGCATCTGCATCCTCGGCCAGCACCCAACCAGATGGGCCAGGCTACTCGAGATCGACCAGTGTTGTCGAGATCGACCAAACCTCACCAGCTTCTACATCCTCGAGCAGCTCACCTCCAGAACCTGAAAACTCGTCGAGATCGAGTACCCCTACTCGAGATCGACCAAACACCGTGGTCCCCGATTCCGTCTCTGCGAAGGTAAGCCAAGGTATGGATCTTTCTTCTCCTGTTTCCATTAAAGATCTATCTATACATGGGAGAGGTTTGCCTTGGTATGTGCGCTTATGTAGGATATCCAATGATGAGCCCAAGGAGTATGAAGTAGGAGACAAACTCTATGTCTCTAAATCAAAAGATCATTGGTTCCCTAACAAATTCAACAAGAAGATGATTTTTGTGGTGAACAAGATCCATTCTGGAGGATTGCAGCTGGTGGACAAGAATAGAGTCCTATTCGAAGCCCAAGCTACATGGGCTCTGCAAATGCCACCTTGAGCTAAATGGAGAAGTCGGCCTAGCGACTATAAAATCTGGAGCTTGTAAATAGACATTTATTTTTTGGGACATTGTTTTGTTTATTTTTGGTTTTGAACACTTTTAGTTTTTCTATTATGGGTATATGTCTTCTACACTTTTCAGGTCCATGGATAAGCTATATTCAGATTCGGCCCATGCGATTCCTTTTATTCAAAATCGAGAGGCCCAGCACACCTGTCTAGTGAGTCTCTTTCTTTACCCTTATTTTTATACAGTGAGGACACTGTAATGTTTAAGTATGGGGTGGGGGAAGGGCTTACTTTATGCATATTTGCCATATTTGACATTATGTGTGCATATTTAAAATTTATTTCCGACCAATTGCTTATACATGACTATTTTGGAATTCATTATTTATTTATGTGCTTACATGCATGTTTTCCAAAAGTTTGAGAAAAATGAACCCCATTTAAAAAATTTTGATTAATGTCATGGAAGCATATATTGAACTCGACGATGCAAAATTGGATTTATTAGAGATATAGCATGAAATTGCCTAGTAAAGGGAAGTCACAATGAAGCGCATTATTTATTGAAAACCATGAAATGAGGTAAAATTGAAGTTGCTTTTGACATGTTGCATGATAAGAGGATGGAGGACTTCATATTTCTATATATGCTCATATTGTTATATCCTAGCCATATCTATGCTTATGCATCACAAAAGCCATATTGAGCCTTATTTCATATTATGCTCCACATATTCTAAATATTGCCATTCTTTACCTTATTTCCTATCCGGGGATTATGTTGAGAATGATGTTACATTATGGAGATGTTCTATGGTTATTGTGTTGTTATTATCATTATTGGAGTTTGGTAGGAGAATGTTCGAAATATATGGAAAATTTAATGAGTGAGAAAAAATCCAATCACCTCAGGAGATAAAGGTAGATTGACCCTGCTTGCTAAGATAATAGTTTGGCGAGATGGGACACATTGTGAGGAGTCCAAAGCATTAAGTATCCGGGGTCATTCATGACACCCATGTTTGCGACTCGCGAGAAGGCAATGATGAGGTTAGAGAGGTAAAAGCATTATTATTGAGAAAAAACATTATGAAAGGTGATGATTCTTATGAAAAAGGAATTTGGTATGAAAAGTTTGGAAATACTCCATTTCCCCGGATCATTAGCACCACATTGCCCAAAAATTGCACACCTTTAGCCTTTTACCAATCTACTCCTTATTGAGCCTAAATTAAAGTCCTCTTGATTATTAATGCTTTGTCATATGAATATTTTTGCATAACCCTCCTTTTGTGAGTAGATGTTGCTCTTTAAATTGCACATGCATGGATCTGTGACATAAGTACCTTTTCAAGGATGGTAATTGACTGCAGGGTTATATGAGAATGAATCTGATATGTTGATAGTTTTGATTCCTTCCCCTGAATGACAAATAAAGGTATTGCTTGAGGACAAGCAAGCTTAAGTATGGGGTGTTTGTTGTGAGCTGAATCTGTCATGTTTTACAGTAACTTTTATATCGTTTTCTGCATACATTTCATGCATTTGGGCTAGAATAGTACAGAATCTATATAGTTCATGTTTATTTGCCAAATTATGGAATCTACACCAGTTTCTGTTTAATTTCGCAGAATTCGAGGCAAATTACAGCAGTTCTGAGAAAGGTCGGAAAAGCTCGGAAATCAACTACAGAAGTCTAAGGTCAAGAAGCAGCGGAACCAGTCGAATCAAGCTAGGAGCCCAGTTTTACTCGATCTAGAGTAATCCAACTCGATCTCGACGAAGGTGTCCGGGCACAGGCCTTGTCGACTGAGCACTGATAGAGAAGATGAGAGCCAGAGCAACCCGACTCCCGGAACCCTACTCGATCTCGAGGAACTTTTTCGAGATCGACAACGCCCAGGCACCATGTCCGGAGTCGATGAAGCTGTGCCAAGTCGAGAAGCTGAGGACGGAGACGCCGAGCCAACCTTACTCGATCTCGAGGAGGCTTGTCGAGATCGAGGACCAGCACCGCGTCTTTCCAAGCCTGTCGAGGAAGAAGTTGCCCGACATCGCAAGTTAGCCATCCTCGACGACAACCCAACTCAATCACGAGTTGTTTAGTCGAGATCGAGGAGCCAGGAGCACAAGTCTGAACCATGTCGAGGAGAGCTACCCGAGACGTCCAGCCAGCGAAGTCGATGACCATGTCTACTCGATCTCGAGGAGCCTTGGTCGAGATCGAGGAGCCGCGTCCCGAAGCCGCGTTACGCGGTTTGAGCTATCCTACGCGTTGTGGGAGTCCTTGGAGCCGAAGGAATCCGAGATGGCCGAGTCTATCCTACATCTATCTATCAACTATCCACGGAAGACAAGATCTATCAACAAGAAGATATTTACCTATTTAGATATTATTTCTCCTTTATAGATTTAATTCCTAAAGTGCTTTTATTTATCTTTTAAGCTTTTTAGATATAGATAGATATCTTCTATCCTTGATTAGCAAGAATTAGAAGGCTATAAATAAAGCCTTAGGGGCTGGTTTTTCATTGAATTCAATTTCAGTCAGAGACAGTTAGTTACACATAGAGAGAAGATGTTGTAAGTTTGAGTTTATTTAATGCAATTTAGTTCTTTTTCATCAAAGATGTCTGCTATTGCGATGAAGTGCAAGTAGTCCACCCACTTCTGGGGCTGGGGTGAGCCCGACGGTGGCCATGTGAGGTGATGCGGTAAAGGTACAATCTTTTGATGCAATTCGTCTTCTATCCCTATGAGCATGATTCTTTTGCGAAAGTTGAAGGTGATCCTTGTTTGTCTTATTGAAGCGAAAGTGATCTTAATGCAACTTGGATTAATTATGTGAAAAGGGTTAGTAACAATTAGGGTTTATGCGAAAGCCTGTATATGCATATTTGTTAGTAACGAAAGTTATTTTGATGGAAAACATGAACTTTTATGCCTTTATGTGTTACTTTGCATGGTTATCGTTGTGGCGTTGATACCCTGACTTTGAAAGTTCTTCCTATATTGATTTATTTCTGTCAAATTTCTGAGTTCTGTGTTCGAATCTGCAACTTTACAGTTTTCTGAGTTTTTAGTCGAGATAGAGTAGAGTCTTGTCGAGATCGAGTAGGCCCTAGTCGATCTCGAGTTGGGTCTTGTCTAGATCGAGTTGAGTTTCTGCTTCTGTCGTCGATTTTTAGTTCCTGTTTCTGCTGTCCTTTGTCGATCTCGAGTTGTTGTTGTCGAGATCGAGTTAGTTGTTGTGCTTGCTTTTATTTCTTTCTTTTGTTTGTCTTTCTTTCTTTGTTTCTTTGTTTCTGTCTTTTTTGTTTGCTTTTTGTGAGATATACAGCTGTCTAGGATCCGCTGACACGCTTCCTCGTGGATTCGATCCTGACTTTCTCTTACTACATTGGAGGGAGTCTTGTAATTAGTTGCATGGGCCTAAATCTGGTTTGATCTATTTCATTATATTTCATACTCGATTTCCTCCTAACAACAAATATCAGTCTTTTTAAATTTAGAGTTTGATTTTGTTTGTTTTTTGGTTTGCTATATGATATAGTCGATTTTTATCTTGATGTTCAATCATCGATCCTAGCTGATCAATCGTCTTGCACTCTGAATTACATTGGCCTTCAACACCCCTGATCGATCAACCAGCTCAAACAAGCAAGTATTTCAGGATGCTAATTGACAAATTATCATAGTTTCTCATAAAAGTAACGATGTTAAATATAAATGATGTGACATACATGTCTCTTGTCCTTATAAGGTTTGAATTCAAGCCTTGGTAACAAGCACCTCTAACACATCCACCAGATAAATATGCCCCTCTTAATAAGGCCTTCTCGAAATTCATGTGGTGCACTCACAGAGAGAAAAAAATTCGAAGTTGCATTGAAATCTAAATTTGAGGATTTCTAATATCTTTACCCACAGCAATACGGCAACTCAACTGCCCTTTGACAAATAAATGCTTTAACAACACATAAAAGCTCCTTAATGAGATAGATAACACATTGGCTCCTAGCCCTAGCATCACATAGATAAACAGATAACCATAAGAAATCAAGAAATGATATCATTGAATATACTCACTATGCTCTAGCTAATTTCTTATGGAGTTGAAAAATTCCAAACAAACATTGTGTACTTCACTATGCAACAAGAGTATGTATCATCAGTCGTGAAAGGATTCCTCGTTGGCTTCAAATGCAATAGTTGACTTTGCAGCATTGTAACCTCCCTTTCGAATTCATCTTTCTGATGTGGTTCATCTTATGAAGCTTAAAGATCTCAGAATTTGTAGTTGTAACCTCCCTTTCGAATTCACAGGCATATCGGTTCCATTAAGAAATGCAACATGCCTCTGAGCTTTTTAATGGATTTGCAAACCCTTGTGAAGGAAAAGAAGTTCAAAACCAGTCATAAAAATATGCAATATATGTCTCAAGTTATTCATTGGCTATTGAAAGTAGCAAATATTATCTACCCGATCAATAGCCCCATGCTCTTAGGAACGTCTTTGTTCACTCGGTCCCACATTCCATTAGCACGATTAATTTAATTCGAAGTGGTTCTCTTGTCAACAGGATTAAACAAAAGAAAATGAACCTCTCTTATCCCAGATCGTGCCTGACCAAGTTTAATGCAAAAGTTAATCCATCCATCAATCACTTACTACTTATTCCAACCATTTAAGCAGCATCTGCATCTGTTACTTATTTATTTTAATCCTTGAAACCCTTGCTGGCTACAATACCACATAATCTTTGTCCACACTAGGATATTATGAAGAGCAGAAATGGTAATAAAAGCAAACAAAAAAGAAGCAAAATAAGTAAGATAAAGTTGAAAGTAGGCATCGACATCAATTACATGTTGCTCACAAATCCATACTCCAACTTTGAACAAATAAATAGGGATTTTGATGTGTTTAAAAATAAAGGGGTGGATTTGTGCAAAGTATGATATACAATATGAATATTTTTTTTTTTGTAATTTGGATAAAATAAAGTTTTGTTTTAATTCATCATCTAATCCAAATTCAAAAGTTTTGTTGTAATTTTGATAAATAAAGTTTTTTGTAATTATTTTTTTATTGGTTTTAAAGTTTGTACTAATTTTTTGTTTATAGGTAGATATATAGTTTGTATTACTTTTTTTAAAAAAAACATTATTTGTATTATTTTTTAGTCATATACTTATAGTTAATATTATTTTTAAATCATTTTTCTAAAACTAATTTAGTCTTTGTTTTACAGGTTTGCTGAGCGCACGGTCAATTTCTCGCCAAATACACGGTGGCTGCCACAGTTCCGAAAACCGTGAGAATTTGGACAGCCACAGTTCCAAAAACTGTGGAAATAATATGGCGACGGATCTGAAAACCGTAGCAATTGTCGCTGTCACAACTTCTCAAATTGTAAGAAAATTGTTACACCGCCAGAAAAAAACTATAAAAGGGGGCAATGGGGGAGACACTTTTCATTCTAGGCAAACAAAGCGGCAGTAGTGAGAAATTAGTGTGAAACACAAGGTGAAGTTAAGGTATCGATTAAACGGTGAGGCTATTACTTAAATTATTTTTATTTGATCATGTCCGATCTAGAAGTATCACAAGATGAGGTGCCACTCAACCCCCACTATTACAATGACCCCACAGAACTTGTTCAGAACCTCCAGGTACGATATAATCAATATTGCATTATAATTTATAGAATATTCGAAAGAAATATGTTTTTGTATGAAATTGTGAAATGATATTTGATGTAGTGTTATTCGAAAAATAGAGTTTATAATTGTGAAATAATATTTGATATAGTGTTATTCGAAAAATAGAGTTTATAATTGTTAAATGATATTTGATATATAATGTAATATAGAAGAATCGAGAAGAATAGCATGAAACATAATTTATAGTTCTAAAATGAAAGCTCGATATACTTGTGAAATGAGTTTTGATATATCATTTGAAATAGTAGTGAAATAATAATTAATAAATATGATAATGCACTTAAATGTAGAGTCAACACCAACCTATGTAAATGGGCACCGATTATTCGTCGATGTTTGAGCTTGCCGGAGTGTGGTATGACGAGAAAAATATGAAGGGGTGGGCTCGTTTTGTGGGTCGTGCAAAGAACATGGTTCTCGTGATACACCGGTCATGGAAGAACAACCGGACTGGATTTGGAACCTTCATATTAGTGTGTGAGCTCTACGGTGAGCCCAAAAAAAGAGCAGATATCGATATGGATTTTCCCCCGGCATCGACAAGGGTATTGACGTCGAGGAGATGCGGGTGTGAATTTGAGCTTGAGGGTCATCAACATGACGACGATAAGTGGACAATGCGTGTCATATGTGGCTCCCATAATCACGACCTCCCGTAAACCCTGCTTGGGCATGCCTATGCCGTCGCATAACACCCACACAACAGAAGATGGTTTATCGTGATGCTACGATAAGGACAAGACCTCGCAATGTCTTGCGTGGTCTGAAGATTGACGACAGTGAGTGTGTTACCGACATCCGACAAGTATACAATGCCATGTCGAATATGAAGAGAGATGAGACGAAGGGAAGGAGGGATCTACCACAAGCATTACACTCGCTTGATCAAAAAGGATACTATGTTGTATCGAGAAAGTCCCCTCAACTGGAAGGTAACGAGGTTAGCGACATTATATTGGCACATCCAGACTCACGACACCTTCTTCGGTTGTTTCCTTATGTCATCGTCATGGACACAACATATAAAACGAACCAGTAAGAATGACCATATTCATCATATATAATTAGAACTAAATAATATGGTATGTTAACTGTACTTAATATTGTAATGCACTTGACAGGTACCAAATGCCGTTACTTGAGATCGTAGGGATAACAAGCACGAAGAAGACATTTGCAATTGCATTTGTATTCATGGCTAGGGAAAATGCGGACCATGCATTACATCTGGGCAATGATAGGAGTTAAGCATTTGTGCAAACATAGGCTTCCAGATGTCATCGTTACAGATCACGAGTTGGGTCTCATAAAGGCCCTCAATGAGGTGTTTCCCACAGTGAAGCATATGTTATGCCGGTTGCATGTGATGTGCAACATCGAGCTGAAGGGGAGGAGTACAAACTCAGCTGCTCGACAATAGGAATTTTACAACGATTGTTTTGACTTACTCGGGTCCAAGACGGAAGACAGTTACGAGGGTCGATTAGCTACCATGCATGAAAAGTGGGAGGCCAAATGGGGACTTATGGCCTACTTAGAATCAACTTGGTTGACGGACCACAAAGAGGCTCTTGTTCGAGCATGTGTTGATTGCTACCCTCACTTCGGGACTCGGACAACGAACATGTAAGTGTTACATGTATTTCATCATCGAGATGTATCTAACAATTTCTACAATATTAAGTATTACTAAAACTGATTATCTGTATATCATGTAGTTGCGAGTCTGCACATTCAAAGCTGAAGTCGATGTTAAATACATCTATCGGTGGGTTTTTTGATGTTACCAACTGCATAGACGCCATGATCAGGGAACAGATTGACCAGATAAAGGGATCTCTAGAAAAGTCAAGATTAAGGATCGAGGTTAATGTCTCCAACAACACAATATTTTCTTTGCTCCTGCATAAGGTCACCCGAGAATGTTTTGACCTATTGTTAGTGAACTACAAGAAGTCTACCTTCCAACAATGACGGCGTTTGTCGCGATCGTTACTGGCGGGATGCGCATGGGGTCCCTTGTGTTCATGAATTCATTGAAATTGCATCCAGCCGGCAACCCTTACGTCCAAGGCAAATTCATGGGTGCAGTATTAGAAACTCGGACTTCTGGGGAGTTGAAGATTGCCCGACTTGGAAGTTAGGACCCACCACGGGTGCAGTATTAGGAACTCGGACTTCTGGAGGTTCGTAGGCCGCTACTGGAGTCTGGAAAAAATCTGCAACCACTGATCTTGTCCAATCCGAATCTTGTGGTAATGCCCAACCCCACTGTTCAAGTTGTTCGACAACATGTTGTTGCGCAACCGGGGGATCTAATGGCACACTGACGTCAATGTACATGTCATGTGCCGGTTGGAAACCAGCACCCCTCATGGATCCAACGCCGGCTTCCGCATCTGAGTCGGAAAGAGGCTGGACCCCAACAAACTCGCCTTGTGATAAACTAACCCAAGCAGGGGGGTCTGTTCCTACCGCACCACCCGGAGGCTGTAAAGCCGAGGTACTGGCTCGAGCGGGCTGAATATCGCCATGTCTATCTCTATCGCCTCTTCGCGCTGAAGGAGTTGGGCGAACCCTCTCTCTTTGCGAAAGTGCCCGTCTCAGTGTCTGTTTCAAATTCACAACTTCATATAAACTATGTGCTTTAAATTTAATCAACCCATACACTGATACACATATTCCTATAACTAATCACGTTCACATTTATTCGCAAGTTCATATAAACAATTCCCTCTGAACTAATATATATGCATGACATTGCACTTAAAATTTATATTCCAGTTACAATTTTGAGTTTCATGTCTTCATAATTTTTAACTATTATCTTCTTCATTTCCTAAATTTTATTTTAACTACTACTTTCCCTCAAAACATTGTCATTCATCTACAATAAATAAACACAAATCATACCTATACTTCAAAATTACTAACAATTTACATTTTCGTTTCTTAAAGTTTAATTTCACCTAATAATCTTAAAATTCCATACAATTCCACATAAATACTTAACCAATAATACTACAATTCAACAAATTTCATTTCAAGTCAACAAATCTTGTTTTAAACTCATCAATACTACTACTAATACTATAATTTTGATTTCAACTACCCTTTTTTTTTTTTAAATCTGTTTTCAAATCTTGTTTTTTTTTTTGAAATTTGATTACACATACAATAAATCTGGGTGTTTAACCCATTATCTTAGACAAATTTTTGTTTTTCAAATCGTGTTCTAATTAGTTCCGCAATTTGATTTCACCTACGTACTAATCATATAATTACACATACAATTTCACATAAAATCATACAAATTAAACCAAAACTAACCTCGCTCATTTGCTCAACACGAGAGTCGATCGTCGGGGCCGACTCACCCTCTCCGGCTCCACCACGCAGACGTAATACTTTTTTCCATGATTTGAGTCCTTTCCACCCCATAGTTGGGAGATGAACAAACAAGGTGGAGTTGTATATGGGTTACTGGATTTTCGGCATGAAAGGGGAAGAACTCCCCCTCTACGGTTTTGATTTTGGAGGCCGAAAGGAAGATGAAAGGGCCGGGTTTTATAGCGGTAGGGGTCACCCTCCCACAATTTACAGTTCCGTGGCCGCCACCGGCCCACCGCTTGGAAGAATCCCACAGGACTACCCAGCAGGCTACACGGCAGGCCTAGTGCGTTGGGAAGGAGGAGACCTCTCACGGTTTACGGAACCGTGGCCGCATGATGTCTGATGGGGAATCTCACAGATAGGGGAATCAGACCTAGGATCATCGGGAATATGCGTCGGCGTGCCAAACCTCCCACAGTTTTCAGAACTGTGGCCGCCGATGGATTGGGCCTTTTTTGGGCTTTTTTTTTGGGCCTTTTTCTTTTTGGTTTACCAAACTGTGACTGTCAAACTTTTACGAAAATCAACACCGTGGCGGCAAAAAATCTTACTGTTTTCAAAACTAAAACCATGAAATTTTCTACGGTTTTCATTTCCGTAGCCGGCACCGTGTGGTTGGCGATATTTTGACCGTGCGAAGAGTCACCCCTTGTTTTATCCTAGAAAATAATGAAATGTGTACGTGGAGGTGTGTAATTGGTCACAAGTGTTGGTGTTCACGTGACAATATCCTTCTCCCTTCTTTTAACTAAAATCCAAAAGAGTCTCTCTCAGGTCTCAAATAGTGGCCCGTTGGGATACGCCAAAAACGCGAAATTATCCTTTCTTCTCTCTCTCTTTTGGCATATGTCTTCTAGATGTGTGTAGATATGTAAAGAATATGTCCTAAATTTGTATGTTGTGTAGATATATTGTGAATATATGACATGCAAATCTCCATTCGACAGCTTGTCGATATGTATACATCTTTTTTTTGGTAATCAAAGTGTGGAGCCTATCCGAACAACAAAACGACCCGGGCTACACAACAGCATGCAAGACGGGGTAGCCTCCCCTACAATTCCCTAAATATTTGGCAGAATTGGGGGGCTCTGTTAGCACATAAAGTACTATCGGGAAGGAAAAGCCTAACCTAACAATTCCCTAAATATTTGGCAGAACTGGATTTCTTAGTTTCTCTAGAGGAAGCCTTGACATTGACTAATCAAGCTGAATAAAGGATGACTACCTGCAACACTCCTGCTGATAATTGAATAAGCCATCAACGAGTCAGTCTCAATCACTATCAAGCGATGCCCCATATCCAGAGGCGGAGCTACAACTCATCCAACAAATTACGTAGGTGTATTATCCTCGTCGATAGCTTCGTTTTGATATATAATACGCCCTAATTCGACGTCTGAGTAAAAAGTTATGAATTTTTAAAAATTATAGGTGTATTAATAACTTTAACTTTATTTCAATAGACTATAATACTTATATATTACTATTTTGAGAGCTTTGAAACCATAACTTATTTTACTTATTTGAGAATTTGGTAAGAAGTTACACAAGTTTAAAAATTTTATATCTAGTTATACATTATTACATGTTAAAAATACAATGTTTATTTATTACGTTTTATATACTTATTTTCGTTTTATATCTTTGTAGTAGTTTATAATATCTTTTGACACTAGTTTGTAATATCGTTTGACACTAGTTTGTACTATTGAAAACATTGTATATATGTTTGACAACTTCTCTCTCTATTATGGTGTCTCTACCCATAATCATATCCCAAGCCATACAGTGCATATAAATGTAAAATTTTCTAATGAATTGATCTATATGGGCAGCTAATTAGACAATGATAAACATTCTAGAAATTTGATAATCAAATCAAAGTATAGAAGTTCCAGATTGATATCCAATATTTTATATTTTTGTTTATAATGAGTATATGGACAATATATATTTTCAGGAGAACTACAAGTTTCCATCTAAAAATTGTTTCTCCCTGAATTGATCAAAAAATTCTCAGCAGAAATTAATTTTATAAAAAATCTCATTAGAAAGTGAAAAGATCGAATAACGTCGTTGAGAATTAGGGAAGAAGACTAACGTCGTCTAATATCCCCAATTTGAAAAGATATCTAAACCTAAAAAAAATAAGTATATATTGATATCAAATTACACACATAAACTCCACCAATATAATATAATATAATATAATCTCCCTTCACGATTATATATCCTTGTAATTAAACTTGACTTAGTCATAAGTCGATGAGATAATTGTATCTTACAACTACGGAGTATATTGTAACAATTGAAACTAAATATATACGTACTTATATTATGTCATTTCGTTGAGTTTTTATCGAATCCATTTAAAAGGTGCACTGGCCTCTTTTTTTTCTTCTTACACCTTCCAAAGGTCATGCACATATATTATATAATTAAAAATAAATAAATAAAATGTGTAACTGTCTGTACGTTGCCCTTTCGGTAGTATATATAGAGATGAATGGAGGAGGAACTAGGTATAGGTTAGATATAGGTGGCTTCATTTATATGCATTTGCACCTGCACCTCTCTTTACCTCCAAATTAATCGATCAGGGTGATCGATCTATAAAATATAGATCTTTCAATTTTGCATTAATTTCTCAATTCCCTGATCGAGCTTGAAGGGTTAATTGGGGATGGAGAGATATAGAGAGAGGTGCAGGTGCACCTGCATACCAATGATCGTCGCCATTGTTATTTCTAGCGATCGATGCAACTCCAAATCGATGAATGAGGTAATTTATTTCATTTTATTTGATACCCTCTATATATTATAAATAAGCGAGATCCATTAATTCCTGTGGAAAATGAGTTTAAATTTATATAGTGAAATAGCACCCGACGCCCCCAATTCGGTGACACTTCCAGTTCAATCAATGATATGATGTATGAATTGAAATTGGTTTGCCTAGCTAAAAAATTGTAACACACGACACTAGGGTTGTTATACAAGTGTATTAGCTCGAGTTCACCTCGGTCTTGACTCAATAAAAGCTCGACTCGAGCTTGTTTATTTTCTAAACAAGCCAAGTATGAGCATCATTTTAAGCTCGGTTTAAACTACGGCTCGCTCGATTTAAGCTCTAATTTTATAAAATTTCATTTAATTTACTATGTTTCGAGCAAATAAAGTTGTTTAATACTCGAAAAAAGTTTGGCTCGAACTCGTTCATTTCTTAAACGAGCTGAGTATGAGCTCATTTTTAAGCTTGAGTCCAAATTTAGGCTCGGTTTGTTTCTAAATGAGCTGAATATGAACAAGCAATACTCGGCTCATTCGGCTCGAATAACAATCTAACATATAGGTAACTGGTAATGAAACACTCTTTCACAATTCTAAATTTACTTGGGAGTTGGGAGAGGCATCGCTCGGAGATCGAGGAGGAAGAAACTCGAGTGAGTCACCGGGAGTCCTTCGCAAAGGCTAGGGTTGTGTTATATTGCCAAACAGTGTAAGAATATGTAGGTAAAAGTTCCAGTGAAACGAAAAATACGGTGTAACGGTGAAACATATGAATATTTTGCTACATCAGTATGAATATGTGAATATTGTCATGTGTTAATATGAATATGATGTTATTTATTTTATGTTCAATAAGAATAAATAATATCATATTCATATACTCATATTTACATAATATTCATATTCAAACAAACTAATATGAATATGTTCATTTGAATATAATAAAATTATCATATAAATATCTTTGGTTTCATTAGACCCCTTATCTTGTTCTAATATATACTTGGGACAATTACATACATATATCACTGGACCTATACGCTTCTGAGTTGGACTTGAGCCCAATACATACGTACATATGTTTTACCAATTATCAAATAAAATTAAGATTTCAGTTTATAACTTTTATTAACACTTAAATTATTTTAATATGTAGATATGAAAGAGAAATATGATGGGTATACAAAAGATATGAGATAGAAAAATTGTTGAGTGACCTCAACCATCGCTTAGCTTATTGATCGAGATTAATTAGTCATTTTTCCAAGCTTAGGGCCTCAGAACCCATGGGTTTTCAATTAGAGAAAATTTGTCCAACGGGCCTTTTTTTTGGGCCTTATTGAGGGAGTGTCTCCCAAGTCCGGCAAATTAGGTTTTTGTCCACCTCTAATTTTTTGGACAAAATTGGCCCTGAAATCTTAACTAAATATGAGAGATTTCTAGGGTTTCAGCAACACTTCTCTCGCTCTCTTCCTCGCCTTTCATTCTCTATCGCTCTGAGGAAACGATGGAGGTGAACCGCCATCTTCTTCCCTCTCCAGCTCTCCATCCCCAATCTTCACCCTCTTAGCCCTCTCTCGCCGGCATTCAACGCCTCGTTCGAGATCCGGCGACCTCGACTGCTCAACCGCCTTGGATCTCGCCGGTAATTCCTCTCGCCGCCAGTTGGATTTTATATACCCACACAGATCTCGTCACTGTGATTTGGCCGGCGACGACGCTTCCGCTGAGCCTCCACCTCCCTGGTTTCCTCCTCCCTTTTGCTCTTGCTGCTGTTGGTGGTGGTACTGGAACTGATTGTGGTGGTCCGGCGGCGGCGCATTGTCGTTCTTGCGGGAAGCGAAGAGAGCGATGAAGCCGATGACGATGTTGAGGAGGATGCTGAAATCCTTGACGGCGCCTCTGAATCGGCCTCTCGCAGCCATCGATTCCGATCCGAGGAGCGCTCCTCTGCTCGTCGCTAAGATCCGAGGAGATCCGACAGATCTCGTCGTTGTGATTTGGCCGCCGACAACGCTTCCGCTTAGCCTCCACCTCCCTGGTTTCCTCCTCCCTTCTGCTCTTTCTGCTGGTGGTGGTGGTACTCGAACTGGTTGTGGTGGTTCGGCGGCGGCTCATCGTCGTTCATGCGGGAAGCGAAGAGAGCGATGAAGCCGATGACGATGTGGATCTCAGAATCAAGATCTGGAGGTTTACATTTCAGCACCTCCGCCAAGTGCAAGGTGGATCTCAGAATCAAGGTCTGGAGGTTCACATTTTGATTTTCCTTTTTCTTTTTCTTTTCCGGAATTTGTTATTTGTGAATTTGTGGTTAGTTTGGTACTGTGATTGAGTTTACTTTGTTGAAAGTTTAAATATTGGTAATTTCAGCAATTTTTTTGTCTTGCTGAAACTTTTTCTTGTGCTGAAATGTTGAAATTAATTCTTATAAAATTGTATGAGCTGCAATATATTACAGACAAACATATATTTCAACATTTCAGCATTTTTTTGTGATCTGAAATGCTGAAATTAATTCACTATTGGGGTCAAAGTCGGACATTAATGCACTTGATGACCTAATCTCATACTAGAATATTTGGAAACTTGTCCATATGATCATTTATCTTGCAAACCAATTGAACCATAGTTCAAATTTCCATTTTCCATTCAGAAACAAAGAAAAAAGTTAAAAGTAAAGTTCAAGTTGATTCTAATTTATGGATAAAGAAAACTAATTTTTGTCGGATGCTAAATTCTTTACCTTTCTTGTTCGGTATCTTATGCTGTGTATGGTCTAAGATTCCTCTGATTGCATTCCCACGTAAATAATTATTTCACCCCAAACTTCCCAATCGAATTGAATACAAGGAATGAATTTCTTCTGTAGGTTCGATAATGTATAACAAAGTAGAATAAAGATACTCTAGAAGGGGGTTAAATAGAGTATGTTAACTTTTCGCTGTCAATCTCAATACTTTTGAAACGTTTGCAAAACTCTTTGGGAGTAAACTCAATTCTTTCGATTAGGATACCTGAATCACAACAAAGTTATACAATTCGAAACAAGTGCGGAAATATTGGTAAAGCAATAAGTAAATAACACGACGAATTGTTAACGAGGTTCGGCTCCTTAAAGGCTTAGTCCCTACCTAGGGTTCTTCCACAACCCTAGGATTCAACCGGCTTTATTGATTCACAAAACTTAGGATCCTAATAGCTCACCGAGAAGCCTCTCTCCTATACAATTGGAATCTAGTCAACTCACGTTCCCTTGGAGTCCTAGACCAATCTAGAAGAGCCCCACCTCTCTCAACTGTCTAGTACAATCCTCTTACACTTCGTGAATCAATCGCCTAGTGCTCACTTCCTGAGTTATAAACTCTCGAGTATAACACTCTCTCAGAATATATCCTATAAGCTCACTGTGTAACTCTCAAATGCTTTGAAACAAAATATACGACTCTTAACACCTAGCAGAGAGTACACGAAGAAGAAAAATTGACTTGAGGGCTGAGTGTGCGTTGTAGTTCAATGATGTTTTTGTTCAACACATGTGGTTCTTTTCTCTTCTTCAACTCCTTTTATACTCGATCAAATCGGCGCCATTTTGAAAGAAGAATCTTTTCCCAACAGCTACTTCAGATCATGGCCAAGGATGGATCTTCGCAATCTTCTAAAGATGGAAACTGCAAAGCCATAATCTTCCAGATTTGATCTCTACGAATTTCAGCTCAAGGAAGGAGATCTCTTCAAAAATCTTCGTTGTATGGTTAGTATAACATATGTATAATAATATTCGGAAACCATACATAGATAATATAACAAATAAAATACATACAATACAGGTTTTGAATTTCATTAATACAGCTTTAGCTTCAAGACCTTTGACACAAGCTTTATGTCAAAGCCTTTGAAACCATTTCTGATTTTCATCAAGGGAGTGGAGTTATCATCTTCTTCTATGGGCGTTGCAAATGAAACCGTCTTTGCGTTTCGCATAGAAGGTGTTTTTCATAGCAACAGTTCATTCTTGTTAATTGTCCCCTTTGAGAATCACCAGGCAAATAGAGAGACCCGAGTGATCGGAAGGGTGAAGGTAGTAGGGAGAGGCAGGCGTGAGAGCTTCTGGTGGATTGGCCATAGACGTCGGCGATAAGGATGACGGTAGGGGTAGGGTCGGCGGCGGCGGTAAGGTTTAGGTTTAGGTTAGAAGATCGGAAAAGCCTGATACCATGAAGAATGATTTAGAGGGTAAAAGCTTCATTCTTTTCATTGACTTGGTTGAGAATTTATAGTAGAAAATACAATGGAAATTCTATCTAACTAACAAGATCTTTTATCTAACAAATAAGATATATATGGATCTTTTATCTAACTATATCTCATAATACTCCTCCTCAAGTTGGAGCATGGGTGCGATGAATGCCCAACTTGTCGAAAAGGAAGTCAAACTGTTGTTGTCCAAGAGCCTTGGTGAAGATGTCTGCAAGTTGATTGGAAGAGTGAACATGAAACAAAGCAATGTTGCCGGAATGAACATGATCACGCACAATATGGCAATCAACTTTAATATGTTTGGTGCGTTTGTGGAAGACAGGATTAGTGGCGATATGAATAGCCGACTGATTATCACACCACAAATGTATAGGGTCGCGATGACGTATGCTGAGAGAGCGCAGAAGAGCCTTTAGCCTAACCAGCTCGCTAGAAGTGGTGGCCATCGATCAATACTCAGCTTCAATAGACGAGCGGGAACCTGTAGTCTGCTTCTTTGTCTTCCAGGAGACCAGAGATTCCCCTAGCTTGACAATATATCCAGTGAGAAACCGACGTGTCAAAGGGCATGCTGCATAATCTGAGTCACAATAAGCTAGCAACCGAAGATCACTGTGACGGGAAAGAAAGATTCCTTGAGCAGACCGCGCCTTGAGGTAATGAAGGACGCGCAATGCAGTCGTCCAGTGAGACTGCCGAGGGTCCTCATGAACTGAGCCAGAACGTGTACCGAATAACACAGGTCAAGTATAGTGATGGTCAAATAGATGAGGCGACCAATGATCCGACGATATCGATCCGGCTTCAAAAGAAGAGGATTGGTGTCTAGAGAAAGCTTATGATTATGCTCCATAGGAAAAGTAGCAGGTTTAGAGCCAAGAAGACAGACCTCCCCAAGGATATCCATTGTGTATTTACGCTGTGAAAGGAAAATTCCAGTAGAAGTGCGAGATACCTCGATGCCCAAAAAATACTTAAGCGAGCCTAAATCCTTCATATGAAAGCAAGAGTGAAGATATGCCTTGAATCTACCAATTTAAGCCGAGTAGTTCCCCTCCATGATCAAATCATCAACATAAATAAGGACATATAAGACAATCCCAGATCGAGCATAAGAGAACAATGAGTAGTCAGCATAGAACTGAGAGAAGCGAATATGTCTGAGAGAGGAAGCCAGTTTAGAGAACCAATTTCGAGGAGCCTGACAAAGACCATGGAGGGACTTCTTGAGTCGGCAAACTCGGTGAGGACCAGGAGTAGAGAAACCTGGAGGCATCGGCATATAGACCACGTAATCAAGATCACCATGAAGGAATGCATTATGAACATCCATATGATGAATTTCCTAGTCCCGAATAGAGGCAACTGCAAGAAATACCTTAACAGACACCATTTTAGCAACTGGAGCGAAAGTTTCAGAGTAGTCAGTACCCTCAATCTGACGATTCCCAAGAGCAACAAGATGAGTTTTGTGACGCTGGATGTTGCCATCCGAGTTGTATTTCACTTGAAACACCCATTTACAACCGATTGCCTTCTTGTGTGGAGGCAACTCAGTGATCTCCCAAGTACCATTGCGATGAAGAGCGTCAATTTCAGAACGCATAGCATCCAGCCAATGTTGATGACAGAAGGCCTCACGGAACGTTGTTGATTCAGGGTTGGCACTGATGACCGCCAAGAAGCTGATATGGCTAGGCGTAAAGGTATATGACTCAACATAATGTAACAAAGGGTAAGGCGTACCCGAAGACGTGACCGGAGACGGAGAAGCCGAAATAGGATCAACCTTGCGGATAGTATGGCACACATAGTCTCTAAGTAAGACCGTGGGGGTTGGGGTGCAAGAGGATCGACGAGGGGACCGCGGAGATGGGGGCGGAGGTGGCTCAGGCTGAGCAGGGATAGGGGGCTGCAATGGAACGTCATGTGTAGCCGGAGTGGGGTAGACGGGTGGCGCTGGAGTAGGTGTTTCAAGTGGCGGATATAGAAAGATGTCCTCATGAAATGAAACATCACGAGAGACAAACATATGATGAGTGGTAAGATCATACAGACGCCACCCTTTCTGACCAAACGGATACCCAAGAAACAGACACTTCCGACTCCGATGAGAGAATTTATTTGTGGAGCGAGGAATGACAGACGCATAACATAAACACTCAAAAACACGAAGATGTGTATAGTCAGGAGGTTTGTGAAAGAGACATTCATAGGGGGGTTTACCTTTAAGAACAGAGGAAGGTGTACGATTGATGAGAAAACACGCAGTCAGAACGCATTCCCCCCAAAATTTGATAGGCAAATTGGCCTGAAACATTAAGGCTCAAGCAACATTGAGAATATGATGATGTTTACGCTCAATCCGACCGTTCTGTTGAGGTGTAGCAACACAGGAAGACTCGAACAAGATGCCCTGATCTGCAAAGAAAGGACGCAAGGCATGAAATTCGGAGCCATTGTCACTACGGACACATTTAATGGTTTTGTGAAATTGAGTGACAGTGAGACTACAAAACTGTTTGAGTAGCCTAGAGACTTCTAATTTATGAGTCATGAGATAGACCCAAGTAGCTCGAGAAAAATCATCTACAATGGTGGGAAAATAAGATGCACCAGAAGAAGATGAAACATGATAAGGTCCCCAAATATCGCAATGAATTAAATCAAAAGAAGCCGAAGCTTTTGACAAACTGATAGGAAATGAACAATGAGTTTGTTTAGCCTTGTAACAAATATCACAAGTTATACTCTTATTTGGCAAAGACTGACTAGTAGTGTTTGAAAAACATGAAAGTAATGAATAAGAAGGATGCCCGAGACGTTGATGCCATAAGGAAGGAGACTCGATGCAAGTAGAGATGGAGGCCGAATGTTGAGCGGCAAGGGGAATGGCCGGCGGAACCCAGCACAACCAGTAGATCCTATTTCGAACCTCATCCGCTCCAATCAGCAACCTCAGAGTGCAGTCCTGTATCACACACAACTTGTCCGACAAGGTAACAGTGCATCGCAAATCCGCAGTCAAACAACCGAAAGAGATCAGATGACAAGTAAGGCCTGGAACGAATAAAGTAGTAATCTCAAAGGAACCACAAAGAGTGATCAAGCCAGCCGTATTTGCTAAGACAATTGAGCCATCAGGGTACTTGATGTGTTAGTCATCGACGGTATGAACATTTCGAAGCAACTGATGATCACCAGTCATGTGAATGGAGGCACCGCTATCAAGAATCCAAGAAGTAGAGACAATACCTACGAGAGTATTGTTACGAGATTTGGTGTTGAAATTTTTGAACATATCTAGCATTCGATCCCACTGCTCATTGGTGATTGTGAAACCCTCACGATCAGCTGCAGTAAGAGATTGAGAACCGGAAGAGGATGATGAGGTCGTGAGAACCGAATCGACGGCCGTAGTGGTGACCTTGCCTCACCCAATTTCCAGCACTTGAATCAGAAGGCGTAGGTGGCGTGTTGCGAGGCAGAGGAGCGCCAGTAACGGGATCAGAAACACCTCGGTCGTTGTTCCACCAATCCGAATAGCCAAAAATGTTGAAACAAGAAGCGCTATCGTGGCCAGTTTTATTGCAATGAACACAAAAACGAGACTTCTTGTCGATAGTACCTGACGGAGGGCGAGGTGAGCGACGCTGAGCAACAAACGCCAGTATGTTCGTGATCGGTGTCTGTTTAGTACGCATCAATAGTATACGCTCCTCCTGAACAACGAGGGAATGAGCTTTGTTGAGACCTGGCAGAGTGTCCTAGGCGACAACGGTGGAGCGAAGAGTGTTGTAACCGAGATCATCGAGACCCATCAAGAACTGATGAGTCCGCTCCTCATCCCGTTCTTTGACGTGGTTGCCACAGGTAAAAGCACGAGGAGCTATGTGAGAGTGGAGTTCCTTCCATAACTTGGTATGACGGCCGAAATAGGCCGACACCGACTGACCCTCCTGCCGGCAGCGAGCGATTTCAGATCTCAATTGCAGAATTCGAGGGCCATTGTCAATGGAGAATCGTTGAGAGAGATCGTCCAAGAGCTCCTTGATGGTGGAGAAGTAAGTAACTGTAGAGCGAAGAGAAGGCTCGATGGATTGAGCAATCCACCCGATCAGCATCGCATTGACAGGCCTCCAATATTGGTGATCGGAGGAAGTAGCAGGCGGTTGGACAATGGTACCGTCAATGAAACCGTCTTTGCGTTTCACAGAGAAGGCGTTTCTCATAGCGACAGTCCATTCTTGATAATTCTCCCCTTTGAGAATCACCGAGCAAATAGAGAGACTCGGGTGATCGGAAGGGTGAAGGTAGTAGTAGGGAGAGGCAGACGTGAGAGATGCTGGTGGATTGGCCATAGACGCTGGCGGTAAGGGTGACGGTAGGGGTAGGGCCAGCGACGGCGGTAGGGTTTAGGTTTAGGTTAGAAGATCGGAAAAGCCTGATACCATAAATAAGGATTTAGAGGGTAAAAGCTTAATTCTTTTCATTGACTTAAATTGGTTAAGAATTTATAGTAGAAAATACAATGGAAATTCTATCTAACTAACAAGATCTTTTATCTAATAAATAAGATATATGTGGATCTTTTATCTAACTATCTTATAATATCTATCATCTATTCATCTCTCCTAATAAGCTTTATTTTTTAATTAGTTTTATTTATTTATTTAGGATTTGTTTTTTTTTTGTCGAAATTTTTTTAGGATTTGTGAGGGGAAGGGGTTGAAGAATAGGAGGGGATATTTAGCGTGTGTTTTGTAGGAGTTTTGGTGCTAGCTTTATGGGTTTTGGGGGTTTTAAAAAAAAACTAAAGTTGTTTCGTCGGTGTTACATGAGGTTATTTTCCATGGAAAAAAAAATCTTAAGAGGCAAGCTTTAAGGGTTTTGGCTCCAGATTTTTTTTTGGCAAGCACAAGCCACCGAGGTATTTTTGTCTTTTTGCTATAAAAACATCATCCAAATCTTATAACTACAAAACATCATTAAACTTTTTTACAAGATTAATTTTTTAAAAAAAATCTCCCCACCTTCTACATCTCCATAATCTAAAAAAGTCACCAGAATGTAACGAGGGATAGAGTCTTTATTTATAAAAAACGCTCTCTTCGTGAGAGAGTCGGCAACACATCGGACTTCATGGCCGCCGTACTCCGCCCCTCGCCTGGCCTTGTTGTTTGATTAGAACTCTCCTTCAGAGATCGAAAACCCCTCTTCGGAGGTCGAAAATCTATCTTTAGAGATCGAAAACTCGCCTCCTTCCTTCACCCTCTTTTCGGAGACTGAGAACCAAGGCTTGTTGGCCGGCCCACCCGCTTTGCCTCCTTCTTCCTCCGTCTGGTTCGGCGAAGATCTCCTCACTGATTTTTTATTCTGGTTGCCATGGCTTTCCTTATGTGGGGCGTTTTTGCCCCCAATTGACAAATTGATTTGGGGCTTTTCTCCCTGGTTGGTTTCCACGTTCGGCTTGTCAATTTCGGCACCCTTCTCGGAGATTGATATTGCACATTTCTAATGGGCATTATAGGGTAGTTTATATGCATTTGCATTGTAGAATATGCATGTTTAGTGTCAACTTAAATTAAACTCTTTTCGAGGAAAAGTTCGGAATCTACGCTATTTCGGTTAAATTGTGCAGAATCGTAGATCCGACATGGTTGAAAGCAAAGGAAAGGTGAACGACATGTCCAAGTGAAGTCAAGAAAGTAAGCTAAGGAAAGAAAGAAAAGAGGCAAGAAAGAACGAGGGAAGAATGAAGAGAAAACAAGCTTCTGGGCATCTCTCGCTGCCAACGAATGGGATCTCGCTGCCAGCGAGTGGAGTTAGTGGGAGCATGTCTAGGAGCCAGCACGTCTCGCTGCCCGCGAATGGAATCTCGCTGCCAGCGAGTGGACTCAACGGGAAGATGTCCTAGAGCCAGCATGTCTCGCTGCCAGCGAATGGAAACTCGTTGCCAGCGAGTCGAGTCAAGCCAGAGTCAACGAGCAAGCAACATGAGTCGCTGCCAGCGAATGGTGACTCGCTGCCAGCGAATGGAGTCGCTTCAGCGGACGACCGGATTCGCTGCAGCGGATGTAAGTTTTCGCGACAACGAATGGAGACTCTCGCGGCAGCGGAAGGGTGGACTCGCGAAAGCGGAACCGAAGAAGCTTGAAAATTTATAAGGCATGGACATTCGCTAGCAGCGAGTGTGGTAGCGAGGTGCTAGCGAAAATCCAACAATAGCTTGTTTAAGGCCATTCGCTGCTAGCGGAATTCTTTTCACTGCCAGCGAAATCCGACGCTGAACTATACTTGGAAAGTCTATCTTCTATCTAGTTTGTTTAGGAAATTTCTATCTTATTTGTTTATCTTCTTCCATGTTTATGCAAGACTTTAGGCTTATAAATAGGATGTTTCGGGTTAATTTTCTATGGAAGGATTGAAGTAGAGAAATCACCTTTGAAGAGAAGAAAGTTTAGGTAAGCCATGTTTGGCTAATTTTGTAGTTTTCGCCTACACTTTCAAGACTTGGTTGGTGGTTTGTGAGTTTTTTAATTCAAGTTATTTTTCCTCTATAATTCTTTCAACTTCTTTGTGCGATATTGATTATGTTATTGATGTTATCTTGATTCGCGGCCTTGATAATATCGATTTCATGCTAGGATTTAATACTTTCGTATTTGTATTATTTTTGTAGTAGCACGCATAAGATTGTGGATTTCGTGTTTGAAGCATGATTATGTAGGGAGTTGACATATATCTTAAACATTGATTTACCGTGTTTAATTGATGTTCTTTATATGCTCAAGTTCTTGGGATTAATTACTATCTCTTTGTTAAATCTTGACCGTGTTAAGTTTGCATTGAGGTGTAAGGGATTAATTGGACTCGTAGGACTTTTAATCTACTTAAACCAAGACGAGAGGAATTCGTAGGAAAAGATAATAACTTGAAAAGGATTCGATATGATCAATAAAACCAACCAAAGTCGAGAACTTGTAGGTGGAAACGCTTTTCTTCTATCCTTTAATTGTTTTTGTCAATATTATTTTCTTTTATTTTCATTCATAAAAATCGTTTCTTTTATATTGATAAATACACAATATTTAGAAATACTTGATTCTCTAGGGTTCGACCCCTTACTTGCATACTATACTAGTTTGTTTGTTTGGGATTTATTTTTGACGAGGTGAATCAACGACTTTCCCTCCGTCAGAGATCTATGGGTTTTCCGGTGGTTATGTGAGGTTGTCGGGTTGTCTTCCTCCCCTCTTTCTCCTCCGGGCCACCCTTGGTAAATTTCTCGGGCTGGTGGTGCCTTCGGGCTTCTCCGCTAAGACTGGATCTCTGACTGCTGTCGCTGGCCTATCCTCCGACGATCGGGCTTGTCCTTCCTCTCCGGTGGCTGTCGGTGGAGCTTGTCGCCGGCAATTCTAATTCATCCCCTCCCCCATCACAACCGGCGCCGCTTCCGCCCCGCTTGGCTTTGCCTTCCTCGTCCCCACCGGTGCTCGGCCTGTTCGGGCTGCGTGGTGTGTGTGGCCGTTTTCGGCGTCGCTTGTTTCTGATGCAAGTCCTTGGCGTGCAAGGTTGAGTTTCAGCCTTGCACGCCACGTTCCCACACACACACGCACACAAAAAAGGCAAATTTGTATATATAAATATATTTTTATATAGATATATGCTTTTTATATTTATATATATTGAAACCCCACTCTCTTGGGCGTGTACGAAATCCCGTTAGGGTTGCTAAAATCTCAAAAGGGTTTTAGGGTGCTCTTTATTCAAGCGGTGTGCGGCTCTGCGATGGCGTGACTTGGCGATCTTCTCCGTAGATTTGGTGCTGACCGTGGGAGTCGGGATAGGTTGGGGTCGTGGTAGTGTGTTCAGTGACGTCTCCACTACCTGGGTTGGCTGCTACCCTGGAGTTTCGTCCTCACTGCCCACAGGATGATCGGGTCCTGATGCATCGCTGACTTGCGGTTCTGCTTCCGAGTGGGGCTTGGCTCCGTCCGTTGTCTTCGTCCACTTCCCATTTGGTTTAGATTTGCTTGTCATTACGTTTTTTTGTTGTAGAGTGCACTTGCATGTGTTTGCACCTGTTTTTATTGTTGTAAGTTTTAGATTTATCTGAACTCGAATTCTTACCTAATAAAAAAAAAAGTCACCACCTCAAAAAAAAAAAAAAAAATCACCTCCCAACTAAAAAAAACCCTAAAAAATCTCAATAATCACCCACTATACCCTAAATTATATAAACAGTACGCCCTAAGAAAAAAATTTAGTGTATCCATTACATACACTATACTTACAAAAGTTCAAAATCTGGCAAAAATTGCAAAAACCTTGGATAATCCGGCCTGGAATATAACCCACGTATTAATATATATATATATATATATATATATATATATATATATATATATATATATATATATATATATATAGGGTAGGGTTCAGGTGAGAAGGGGGTCGGTCTGGTAAGAAGGAAAGAAGTATTGTGATTGGTCAAATTAAAAACACCCTCACGCGTTCCCAGATCTGCTTCATCCTCCAAATTCCACCTCTGTTTCACTTCCTATAGAATTCATTTGACCCCCTCGCCATCTCCCTCACCTCTATCTCCTTGAATTGCTTCCATGGAAGAAGCTCCAGGATAGTTCCATGTCCCCCAGCACAGGCGAAGAGTGATGCTCCGCATCACTTCCCCAACCACCGGCCTCCACACGTACCTCTTCGATCCGCCTCCTCTCCACCATCTCCACAGCGGCGCACGATGACCGCTCACTCCGGAGCGCCTGCATTGCCGACGTTGTACTTTGATGCCGCGCTCCGAGACTCCACCAACCTGAATCTGTCGCTTGCCACCACGCACGCCGCCCAACGGAGCTCTAGATCAGCGCCGCCTACGACGGTTGCGGTTGCGTCCACTCCCGTTCACCGGCTATGCGTCAATCCTGAGCCGATCTAGGTTTTTTAGGCCGGCGGAGGACCTTCTCGAGGAATTTTGCGGAGCGAACGGTGGCGGAGCATCAGATCTCGGTGCGGACAAGGATAGAGTCATTGAAGCTTCCATTGGAGGACTTGCTAAATTGAATTGATATACATGTGCGCTCGAGTTTTTAAATCAAATTGAACGGTGGTGGAACTCCAGCGAGCTCGAGTGCCTAAAATCAAACTGAAATGATCGAGGGAATGTCTGTTAATGTTTGCTTAAATGTGTGAAGTTGTTTTTTAAATTTATTTAATTAAGTTTGGTTGATGAACTTGTCCATTGCTGAATTTTGCCCACCTTTACTCACTAAATGAAGTTTGCTTCACCTAGAACCATTGTCTTCCTATAGAATGGTAATGAAATCGAAGTATTTTTTTTTCGTTCTAATTCGTTGATAGATCCCTTCTTAATTTTATTGATGTTGACGAAGGTTGAAGATGACATGAACTACTGACTTTAGTAGAGGTTAGTTCAGTGACTAAATAGAGGTTGGTTCAGTGACTTAATAGATGTTGGTTCAGTGACTAAATAGAGGTTGGTTCAGTGACTAAATAGGGGTTGGTTCAGTGAGTAAATAGGTTGGTTTAGTGACTAAATAGAGGTTGATTCAGTGACTAAATAGAGGTTGGTTCAGTGAGTAAATCGAGGTTGGTTAAGTGACTAAATAGGGGTTGGTTCAGTGACTTAATATAGGTTGGTTCAGTGACTTAATAGAGGTTGGTTCAGTGACTTAATAGATGTTGGTTCGGTGACTAAATAGAGGTTGGTTCAATGACTAAATAGAGGTTGGTTCGGTGAGTAAATAGGTTGGTTTAGTGACTAAATAGAGATTTGTTTCAGTGACTAAATAAATGTTGGTTCAGTGAGTTACTCGAGGTTGGTTCAAGGATAAATATAGGTTGGTTCAGTTACCGAATAGAGAGTGGTTCAGTGACCGAATAGAGGGTGGTTCAGTGACTCAACTATAAAAATTTCACTTCTTTATAGCTTCATGAACCACTTCTTGATAACTTGATGAACCACTTCTTGATAACTTGATAAACCACTTCTTATATGCCCATAAACAACTTCTTTATAGCTTGATGAACCACTTCTTGATAACTTGATGAACCACTTCTTTATAGCTTCATGAACCACTTCTTTATAGCTTGATGCACCATTTCTTGATAACCAGATAAACCACTTCTTTATACCTCGATGAACCACTTATCCATAGCTTTTTTATAGCTTGATGAACCACTTCTTGATAACTTGATGAACCACTTCTTTATAGCTTCATAAACCATTTCTTTATAGCTTGATGAACCACTTCTTGATAACTTGATGAACCACTTCTTATAGGCCCATTAACTACTTCTTTATAGCTTGATGAACAACATCTTGATAACTTGATGAACCACTTCTTATAGGTTGATGAACCACTTCTTTATAACTTAATGAACCATTTCTTTATAACTTGATCGATGAACCACTTCTTATAACTTCATGAACCACTTCTCTATAGGTTCAAGAACCATTTCTCTATAGGTTTATAAACCACTTCTTTATAACTTCATGAACCATTTTATTTTAAAAATAAACAACCCCATGGACTATTTTCTTTTTAAAATAAATTAATAAATAACTAAAAAATAAACATTAAAAGAAAATAAAAGAAGAATGAAAATTTTACAATTATCAAAAAGTAGTAGGTCATTAAATAAATTCTAGTGGTTCATCAAATAAAGAGTAGTGGTTCGTCAAATAAATAATATTGGTTCATGAACCATTTTATTTTAAAATAAATTTAATTTATATTTTTTATAATCGTAAATAAACTATTATCATATATATATTTTATTTAATTATACCGTAATAAACATGAAAAGTACCTATTTCACCTTAAAAAATGTTTTGTTTTATAATTATTTTTTATTTTAAAAAGGATAGTAAATAAATTAAATCAAATATTTCACTACTCTTTATTTCTTGAACCACTCTCTATTTATATGTGTTGGACCAATTAGTATAAAATTGATGAACCACTTCTACTTAATTTATGAACCATTATAAAGAAGGGTTATAAAGAAGTGAACCACTTTCTATTTATATATTTAGCCACTAAACCATTCTCTATATATGTGCTGAACCATTTACTATAAAATTGATGAATCACTTCTATTTAATTCATGAATCAATATATATTTAGTCACTGAACCACTCTTTATATATGTGTTGAACCATTTACTATAAAATTATGAACCGCCCTCTATTGAGTCACTGAACCACTCTCTATTCGGTCACTGAACAACTCTTTATTCGGTCGCTTAACCACTCTCTATTCGGTCACTGAACCACCCTCTATTGAGTGACTGAACCAACCTCTATTGAGTGACTGAACCAACCTCTATTTAGTCACTGAACCAATCTCTATATGGTTACTGAACCAACCTCTATTCGGTCATTAAGCCAACCTCTATTTATTCACTGAACCACACTCTCTTCGGTCACTGAACCACTACCAGTGAACCACACCTAATGAACCACAACCAATGAACCACACTCTATTCGGTCACTGAATCACTCTCTATTCCGTCGCTGAACCACTCTCTATTCGATCACTGAACCAACCTTTATTGAGTTACTGAACCACTTTCTATTTGATCACCGAACCACCTAATAAAGGTATAGTTCATAGACCCACGATTCAAAACATCATCAAATCCGCCACATTTGGAAGAAAGATAATAATCCTTGATTAGCTTGATTATATATAGTTCAACACTAATAAAAATAAAAATAAAAATTAAGCAAATTCCACTGTGAAATTGAAATACAAAGTGGAAGAAAGAAAAGAACAACGGAAAAGCTAAAGTTGAGCCATCATATCAATTTAGAAATTTGAGTCGGCCGGTGCACCAAGTCAGACCTCTTCATCTACCTATTCCGTCGAATGGAGATGGCGCTGAGCCTGGAGAATGGAGATGGGGAGGTCATACTCGAATCCCGTCGATCGCACAAGCACGCCGGAGGTCCAATCCCATGGAGCCCGGCCTCTTCATCTACCCTATTCCGAAGACGCCCAATTCGATAGCATCGCTCTCAGAATCCAGAATCTGCTCAGGTTATCGATGAACGGATCCGGCGAGGAGCTTGGAATCAGACGAGATCCGTTAAGGCGCAGGTGGAGCTTGGAATCAGACGAACTGTCGGCGCGGCCGAGGACTGAAGATGACGAGATCCGTCGCGAAAGTGGCGGAAGCGAAGCCCCTACTTTTCAGAGCGGAGATCGGGAGCATGGATCGAGGGAGAAGAGGAGTAGAGGGAGACGATGGTGACACGGGAGGGAGAAAGCGCGTGAGGATGTTTTTTTTCCAGTAAAAATTAGATCCGTTTTGACCAATCAATTCACTTCTTTCTTTCTCACCGGATTGGGGTCTTCTCACTTGAACCCTACCCTATATATATATATATATATATATATATATATATATATATATATATATATATATATATATATATATATATATATATATATATATATATATATATATATATATATTTCGTTAAGATTAATTTACTTTTGAACGAACGTACAGGTACTCAAACCACCATTACTCCATTACTCTTTTAGTTAACGCCAACAACCACAAGAACTATCTTGGATGGGTAGTTGAGGTCCTGAGATATGTGGGGAATGAATTTAAGTAAAGTTTGTTATTTAACACTCTCTCTCTCTCTGTATATATAAGGTTGATGTATTATTCGTGATTGTCATGGTCATATCATGTTACTGATATTTTTCAAAGCACTGTTCAAAATATGACGGTCTTACAAACAGAAGCTACAATCTTCTATACATGTGTCAATTAAGATAGCTCATAGCAAAGGTCTAATGAACATCATCGTTGAGCGTTGTCAAAGCAACATAAGATCTTAACAATATCCATTAGGAAATCCTCAGAACAATGGAGATATACGAAGTATGAAAACCAGCTTCAGTAACATCAAATTCAGTCACTGCTACGGAGAATACAACGCAAGTGCCGAATATATTGTCAAAGCTATAAGTACTTGTAATATTGTTAAATAACAGTGGGTGATATCCGACGTGGGGGGGCTACGCACGCCCAAGCGCAATACGCGCGCACCAACCAAGCCGAGCAGACAAGCCAAGTGGGGTTCCATCCTAAAACCAACTAGTGTTAGGTGGGGTAGCCCACCGACTTATATGCAAGGCTTGGATTCCCTTTCTAATCAATGTGGGATGGTTATTTTTCCCATCTTTCCACACACCCCCCTCGACTAGGAATCTAAACCACACCGCACTTAGCCGAACCTCGGCTCTGATACCATGTTAAATAACGGTGGGTGATATCCAACGTGGGGGGGGCATGCACGCCCAAGCGCAATACGCGCACCAACCAAGCCGAGCACACAAGCCAAGTGGGGTTCCATCCTAAAACCAATTGGTGTTAGGTGGGGTAGCCCACCGACTTATATGCAAGGTCTGGATTCCCTTTCTAATCAATGTGGGATGGTTATTTTTCCCATCTTTCCACAAATATGAGGAACCTTCCCTTCAATAGGGAACTATGTAATATCATCCTCTTGGACTATCAAGGATGATCTTTGCCTGTAGAGACATCCCACTTATTGCCTACTATTTAAAAAAAAATAAAAAGGTTGTGGTACATTTTCAATTTTTTTGAAAAAAATTAACCAAGGACATTAAATATCAAATTTTTTACTTAACCACCCGCTAAATTAGAAATTATAAATCATCCACTAAATATAGTCTGTTAATAAATCACAACCCATGATAAAAATTTATTGAAAAAAATATTGTAAATGATCAATATAAACTTTTTTTTTAGAGATTGAGCATCCACATTTATACATATTAAGTGCATATTTACTAAAAAAAATGACAAATTCAATGTCTTATTGGTGTATGAATTATAATGTATAAAGTATATTGACAACACGAGTTTTGTCTATTGACAAGATAATTTGCACAAAACTACAATTGACTTGAGTTCTTGTATTTTTTAGAAAATATTTACATATTGGTCGGCCCGGACCTAAACCCTAAACTCAATCCCTCCACACGTCGGCAACCTTCACCATCCTCGCCTCCAATCCCTCCACATGCCGGCAACTTTCATCATCCTCGTCGGCAACCTTCATCATCCTCCCAAATTGGTAGGAATGAATTGGGACTCACTACCATGGATAAGGTGAAAGCATCAAACAGAGCTTCAAAGAAACAAAATTGTACGTAATTAGGCAAAAAGGTGAAGGGATATCATAGGAAATGGATTTGTCTTTGCAATTTATATTTGAAAGTCATTCATCAGCAATTTAATTAGTGGTTTTTTTCACTGATCGATAAGACTCGAAATCGCACTTGTATTTGTTGTCTAGCGTTGTGAATTTTGAGGGCTTAATGGTTAAATTATGGAGCTTGTTAGGCATGGAGTTCAAAATTTAAGGGACGCATTAGAGAGAGATTGAAGAGAATTGAGAGTTGTGTTTGTGAAAAAGGATCTTTCTGCAATTTGATTGAAGCTATTTTGTCAATAGACTTTTCTCATCTTGTTAATAGACTCCCATGTTATAGATGCTCTTACAAAATCACTAACCATTAAATCCTAATCACATATAAAATCTTATTGAAGGTAGGTTTTATGATTAAAAAATAATCTAGAAATAAAAATAGTAGGATCTTTTATACCATCTTGATCCGAGATACAATTCTTACAATGATATAAGAAATTTAAAATATTTTCATTTTCAGTTAGAAATTTGTATAATCCTGCGACTTGATGAGTAATTTATTGTGATTTAACATTATATATGACCCAAATCGCCCAATATATAACATATACTCCTTATTAACTTAATATGAAGCATTATTTTAAATTGCATCATTACAGTTACAATATGATTCTACATTCCAATATATGGATTCTCTTTTGATCAGTTATTTGAAAGATATATGGGGCATATTTCTTTCAAATTTAAATGATCTTATTCATGTTTAATAAAATTTTCCTAGGATTCAAGCGTGTAAATATAAGAAAATTTTCCAAGTATGGCTTACTTATCCTATACCTTGAATATGATATAAAGAATAAAAATAAGTAGACAAGTGGGAAAGAACATAATGGTACAAATAGAATGTACATGCTTTCATTGATGAGAATACTAAATAAAGCTAGTGGGAAAATCAGCTTTCACAAATAAAAATAATTAGACGGGTAAATAGAGGAACTAGAAAATCTCCATGGAAAATATAAAGTAAAAAAAGCTTGTGAAATGAGCCTTAGATGATGATGTTAATCTCAAATTCCCATCAAAACAATATAATGGAGACATGCACTTTAGGCTTTAACTTTTGAACCCTTTTTCCAACTTAAAAAGAAGTGATTTCTTTGACTGGAAAAATCAAACAAATGCAATTATTGCTTAAGACCACACAATGACACAATCAAACAAACAAGTAGCCCAAAAGCCCCCTTGTTGCTATCATACCACATTCATCTTCATCATCATCCAATATACTATACCTGAATTGGTGGGATTATTTTATCAATCATTCATTCTTTGAAAATCCAACATTTTCCCATCACAAAAATGCATGATCAACTCAAGAAACAGTCATGCCCCAATAAAATACCATATCATATGTCATCAAAGGAAAATTACACTCATGCTCACTCAGAAATAAGAATCAGACAACCCAAAAATGCTCAAAAAAAAAGGAAAAACTACAGATTGACAAAGTCCAAAGCCACTAGTTAAATGTTCAAACCTTATAAACTCAGTCTGGATTTGATCACTAAACCGAAATCAGTCACAGCGCTTGTGATCCTTAACGCAGTCCAATTCTACCAATGAAGCCACCATATGTTTTCAGGAAATGCAAGTGATCAAACATATGAAGACACCCTAATCATTGATACATTTGCACAAATCAGCAAATTGCCCAAATTTCAGGTCATCTACATTTCATTGATACATTTGCCTGAATCAGCAAATTGCTCAATTTCCATATCAGAATCAACAGTTCACAGTACAGATGCTATGAAGATATCAAACTCTGTAGGCCAATGATGCAAATCATACATTCGTCAAGCTTCAACTACCGTACATTGCCCGGAAAAATGAAAACAGAAGAGGGGCTAATTCTAGCATTTGCAAAAGTTTTGAACTGAACATTTATCAACAAAAATGAATACAAAACTTGAACAAAAACAAATAAGAATCAAATAAAGCAAGAAAGACTAGATCCAAGTTTGATTCAACTTAAACAATCTGACTGTCTGTAACCTAAAATATGCAATACTACAAGAATCCAACCAAAAAAAATATAAACTACTAGTATATAACTTTCTGCTCTTACTTACCCTGATGCTATTAATACTGCTTTAGATTGGCATTTACACATTCATAGAAACTCTTGTAAATTCACTTTTTTTCTACTATATAAGTTAGATCCATTTCACCATTTGATGCCTATAACAACTAACCCAGCAAAAGATGTACACAAATTGTGCAGATATGCACATTTAAAAACCCGATTGGCGGATTCATCTGGCTCCATTGCCTTGATCAAAATGAGCTCCTCATCAAACAAGCTATTACTTTTGTATGAAACTTAACCTCAGCCTTCAGCAGAAAAAAAAAAGAGCCCTGCTTTGTTTCCCTGTAAAACCATAAATTGCTTAGAAATTGGGCGTATCACTATCAATCTTGAATTGTAACCAATTGGAAATGGATTGAATTGAAAATTTATCAAATTAAATTACCTTAGAAATTAAAGATCAGACATTTTTCCACCTAGGGCTTGGCACAGGTGGCACATTGGGGGAGATTGGTAGCTGGGAAAACCCTAATTGCCCCATTCCGGTGGGAGAAAACAGTATGTTGGATGAAAGAAGAGGGCACGGCGACTTCGGAGATGGGAAGCAGCCAAAGGACAGCGGCGAAGACGGCGGTGGAGGCTGATTCTGAGGCATCACCCGTTGGTTCTGCGCCGGATTGTTCATGGCAGTTGGATTCGGAGGAACGGCTGGGTTTCTCCTGGGATCGGAAGAGTCAACGGCGGAAACAGAGGTATGGAGGAACCGCATGTAGGAGGAGATCGGGGACTCGGCCGCAGCGTGGCATGAGGGAAGAGGCGGAAGCGGCGAGAGAGGCGGCGGCGGTCGAAATCCCGCCGGAAAGCCATTCCCTCCGGAAAATCCGGCGGCGATGTTGGGGTGTAGCCCGGGGAAGAGCGGCGGGGGGAGGTTAGCGATCTGAGCAAGCGGCGGCGGGCGGATGCGCTGAAGGCGCGAGCTTGGGGGCTTCGGGGTGGCATGCATCGGCGGCGGAGGCGGGGGCGGAGTGGAGATCCTCTCGTGTGCCGGAGAGCCGGTGAGCTTCTGAACCACATCGCGGAATTCGGCCTTGCTGATATTGTAAACCGGCGGCTGGTTAGGGTTAGGGTTATCCGACGGCGGAGGCGCGGCGGATTCCGGCGGAGGAGGCGAAGGGGATGGGTCGAAGGGTTTGCGGAGGGAGGAGGAGGAGGTGGTGGAGGTAGAGGGTTTGGAGATCTTGTGGGAGGCCTTGTTGAGCTGGCGGAGGTACTGAGCGCCGGCACCTCCGGCGGCTGCGGCGGCGGAGGCGGAGGACTGAGAGCTGTTATTGTTATCCATTTTGAGAGGTGAATCTCTGAGAAAAACAGGATTCAGAGGGAGGGTATGAGGCTATCCCAAAAAAGATTTTCTGAAGCAAATGTCTGAGAAAGGAAGAGGAGGGGAGTGTGAAGCTGTGAATATGTGGGAGGGTGGGTTTTGTGGGTGAGGTTGGGAGGGTGGGGATACATATCATTGAATGCTTTGGGTATCAATTTAATGATAAAACTAGTATTCGGTACCCGCCCGTTGTGCGGTTTCTTAATAAATAAAATGATATATAATTTATATTTTTTTAAAAAAAATTAAAGGTTATAATATATAGTTTGGTTGAAAGCTTTGGATTTTTAATAACAATAAACTAAATTAAGAGTATGTTTAGTTCATATCAATATACATTATATATATAGAAAAATAAAAAAGTATACATATATAATAGATAAATAAATTATGTTTCATTAAAATTAATATACTTCAAATTTTCTTAAATAAATAAATCAAAACCTTGAAATTTTTTAAGATAAAAATAAAAAGTACACAAAACAACATGTTTTGCTTAATAAGTAATGTTTTGCAAAAAGATACTTAAGGGATAGGTATAGCCGTATAGGTATAAAAAAAACTTATCTTTTTGATATTACGGTAAAAATTACTTAAGGCATATAATCCCTCCATTTATTAGATATTGATAGAATTTCTATCAGAGACACTCTTATAAAATGTCTAAAAAATGAAATTGATAGCCTTTGTCAATTAAAATAATTGAGAACGAATGTATTAAAAAAAAGGATTGAATAAAGATAAAATAAACATAACTAAATTATTATTTATAATATCTTAACTAAGTTATTATATTATTGTTATATTAGCAAGAATCTTAAATAAGATATGAAGTATTAAAAGATCCTAACTATATTGATTTATTAATTGAGATGGCTAAAAAATATAATACCATTTTAATTCAGAATATGACTGGTAAGCAAAAATAATCTCGTTTTAATTCAGAAAATTCCATGGATGCAAGATCGCACCAGACTACCAGAGACCTGTATGTTCATATCTTCAGCTTTTCTGAACCCCAAACCACTAAATTTCAGAATTTATCCCAACTAATCAGGGGAGTGTGTTTTTCCGATTGAAATTTGTTCAAGAAGAAAAAGTTTTGTTACTTATCATACGTGTGAATGCATGCATAATATTCTATTTCTATTCGTTTTTTTCTCAATAATATATAATATGTTAAATATATTTTTTATTTGAAAAGTAAACTCTAAAAAGAAAAAGATAAATCTGTCACAAATAAAATAAAATCCTTCTAAATGAAAATGTTTAATATCAACCCCAATAAAATCTAATAAATAAAGAAATGATTTTTTTTACTCTTAAAAGAAATGTTCCATAATGAAAGGTTCGAATTATCACGCCGTTTACTCACGTGATCAAATTAGATGGTTTACAAAAGGAATTTACATAAGTCATTGTATTTTTTCCCCTAATAGATATTTTATATTCAATTTTGATCGAATATTAGATGGATTATTTGATATAAAAAGATAAGTTTTCTAACTAATTACTTATAAGATATAAGGTTGAATATTTATAAAAATAAATGGAATCGTTAACAAAGATGGCAAAATTATATTGGCTTATTAATTGATGTGGCTAAAAAAAATAATACTATATTAATCCAGAAAATGTCACGTACGTGAATCGCACCCGAAGCAGTTTCAGGCCTCTATTTTAGTATAGATAAAAACTATACTATTATATACTACTAATATTAGTTTTTAAAATGAAGATCAAAATAATTTGAAAGTTTATAAACCGAATATTCCTTCAAGATCGGAGAAATTTTATTCGATATAAAGAATGGAACCATAGCTTCAATCATCGAACCACAGCGGCTTGAAGCGGCGACAAATCTGTGTGTGATTTGCAAAGATTGAACAAAGTAGATAGGAACCACAACGGTGCGGCAAATTTGGATTTGCAAGCGATTGAACACTTGAACCGGCTAATGATTGATATTAAAGGTTTCGTGTTTGGTGATGACTCGTAGATAGACTATGTTTATATAGGAACTACAATATATTAGATAGATTATTTAATTTAAAAAGATAAAATTTTCACCAATTAAGATATAATGTTGAATATTTATACAAATATATTTAATTTCATCTAAAAAGATAGAATATTTACGTAATATATTAATTTGACTAAATTAATATAGTCATAATTAATTTTTAGTGATCTAAAAAGATAAGTTTTTTGCCTAATTTATATATTGAACCTACAAATATTAATTTTACCTTTGTAAATATATGTTGAATATTGGTACGGGTATATATTAATGTATTTGACATTAAATGAAGATAAGTTGTGCCAAATCTAAATATAAAAATTGTTAAATATATTTCCACTATATATATATATATATATATATATATATATATAATTGGATATGGTACAAATCCTAATAAGTATAATTTAAAATAAGACTCTACTTTAATCTAAATATAAGGTTATATTTGATAGATTATTTGATCTAAAAAGATAAAAAAAATTTACCTAACTATATTGACATATTAATTGATGTGACCCAGAAATATAATATCACTTTAATCCAGAAAACGACACGTAAGAAAAAATAATCTCGTTTAATCCAAAAAATTCCGTGGTCACGAGGTCGCACCAGCGACTTCTGTTTTAGTATTTTATATAGATATAGATATAGATGGGACACGAGGATGAAAAGAACACCATGTGTAAGTTGTAAGCTATAATTATCTTACATTTTTTAAAAATATTTTTTATAAAAAATAAAAAAAATATTTTTATATTTTAAACAATTATTAGTATATGTTTAAACAAAATTTTGATGAAAAATCATGTTTTAATTTTTTATGTAAATGAAAGATTGATTATTTTGTAATATGATTTTATAAAAATCTTAGAATATATTTGTTCCATAACAGATACGTAGTACCTTGTAAAATTATAACCTAAATAATTGAGTATTGCAAAAAAAAAAAAAAAAAAAAAGGTTACACATTGTGTAACATATGATCTAAAAAACTGGTGAGATTAAGAAGATATTGATCATTTAATTTAAAATTAATATATTTAAGATGATTTTGATCATTTAGTTTTAAATTGATATTTAAGATTTAAAAATTTTCAATATTATTTTAAATTTTTAGGATTTTAAAAAATAATGTTAAAATGATACTTATAAATTTATAAATTTAAACTTTTTAAGATCGGGCCAGAAATATGAAGTGGGAGATTGTACTAGTTTCATTTCCTAAAAACTTCATCATATATTTAGGAAAAGGTGTGTTCATTGGTATATGAATATAGATTTTACACTTTCTTATATTTTAAAAGTTAATATTTCATTATTTATAAATATTTATTGAAAACAATAAAGAGTTATGGGTGATTCTTATTGGTTGATACTCCGTATTGTACCTTTGTATTGAGTAATTCTTACACCAATTTATGAGGGTGATTTTATTTAAAAAAAAATGATTTTGAATTATTATAACTACCCTTATTATAATGAGTTGTTTTAAAAATATATATATATAGTAAGTAAATCGCATTGGCGCCTATTGCAAAAAGGAGTTACAAGGTCATTAATTAATAACGAGCAACGGCTATAAACTTATGAGGAGGGCACTGCATAAGAATTAGAAGAACACAATGGAATCGTGTAATCGGGTGAATTTGAGCCATCTAGAACCTAAATCGGACAACCGTTACAATCATTTTCTTATATAAAATAATTCGAACGCCAGACAGACCTGACTAATCGAGAGGCCGACAGAATCGACAGACGACGAACCTTCAAAAATAAAATCATAAAATAAAACGGTGCAATACAAAGGCAGCAAACAACAGCGCCAGAAGAACAGACGAGCCTAATCCAAAAAAGTTGAAGACAACGAAGAAAAAATCAAGCGCCGCCAAGCAATGACACTGCTGGCCAACAGTACAACAGGAGTCCCTATGGTTGATGAAGACGAACCTCCAAGGCAATTTCTGAAATACAGAGTCGCCTCGATGCACACCACCACGACCCGACACCGAATGCCAGAGCACCAACTCATACTAGGACTAACAAGAAACAACCAGAAACACCGTCGAGAACCACCCTCGTAGAAAGCAAACCTGAAAGCCCTTTCGGAAGTTTATCAAGACCCTTTCGGGATTTTTGTCCAACTCTTTCGGGATTTTTATCAAACCCTTTAGGTGTTTAAATAATGCCGTATCGAGCGACTTCTAATTAGTTTTTTCTATTATTTTTAAAAATGGCAATATCTCACCCTTAGGCCCGAATGATCCGAAGCTTAGGCCTGAAGGACCCAAAGCTTGGGCCCAACAAAAGACTCGAAGCTTGAGCCCAAAGGACCAAGGAGGGACGAGTAATGCAGAAACTAGCAGACCATCACCGGTGAAGAAAACCCGAGACAATGACCCCAGGCCACGCCAACACCGCCGAGGCCTGCTAGAGAGAGACGACAACGAGGAGATACAACCTCGCTCAAACTCCTAACGATATATCCACCCAAAAGCAGGTAGAGATGGCGACCGGAAGGGGTCGAGCCATCAGCGACCGGCCCCGGAATAAACATCGATAAACCTATAGAAGTTTTACACAACCAAGGCAGAGGGAAGGGCCAAAACCTTGGTGGGGGGTGGACGAACATGCAAAACTAATCGAAACCAAGCGCAACTTTATAAGCTTGGCCGGGGGGGTGGGCGGTTCGAGATGAATCACAAATCTGGAACTCAAATTGGGGAAATTTTGGATTGAGCACAGAAGCCCAAAAATCGAAGCGATGTCTGGGAACAAATTCACCAAACCAAAAGGGAATGGGATGGAAATGCACAAGGGATAGCATCTGCACAGGAAATTTGAGTTAGGAATTGCCGTAGAAAATGATTGTGGACAAGAGCACTCTACAAGAGCGAAACTAAACACGTCTAAACCAAACGAGATGAGGACGTAGACGAAGGAAGAAGTCAAGCACTACCCTAAAGTAGCACCGCAAGCCAGCAGTACATCAGGAGTCAATTGGGGGCAGTGAAGACGAACCTCCAAGGAACTAGTCTTCCCAAGAAAAGGATACGCTTCGATACACACAACCACGACCCTAGCCTGTCCCGACTCCAACTGCCAGAACCCCATCAATCGGAAAAGAAAGTCCAGTCACGCCAAACGCAAAGTCCCACAGCGCCTGAACAGAACGCACCAGTAACCCTAACAGGATTTTAGTCAACCCTACCGAGATTTAAAACACGCCCTTTTAAACGGAATTTGACTCCTTTACCAAATTTTATTCTCAATGAAAAATAAAGAAACCAACTTATATATGAAAATACATCTTTATTTTTTATTAAGAATATTATTATTATTATTATTATTTTTTAATTATAGCGATGCTTGGCCATTGCACTCCAATATGAACTGTAGCAGAGTCTTCTCCACGCAGCAGGCCGGCAAGGGCCAACGGCGGCCAACGAAGTGACGGGACCAAGGACGGACCTGGTCCAGGCCGACAACGGCGAGGTGAGCTGAAGGCCAACGCCAACGGGTACACCGGTCGAAGACCAGAAAGGTGAATTGAAAACAATCAAATGTGGGAATCGATTGATTGGGGGAACGCCAGAGTGAACGAGATTTACAACATCGCATCGAGGCCCCGACAGGGAGGATGGCGCCGAAGGAGTGAGGAGAGAGGGTAAGGACAAGCACCACCCAACAACGATGAAGATGCAGGGCGAGTACTCAGATTAGGGATTTAGGGCTCGAGGACGGCGAGAAGCGAACCAGACAATTGCTGCTCGAATGGACATGTGGATAAATGAGAAATGGAATAGATCCAAAAAACACCTAAAACCCCAAATTTATTTTGGATTTTGATAAAAAAAAAAATCGATCTATTTATTTTGAATTTTGATCAAAAATCGATCTTCGATTTTTGGATTGGGGTTACTCTTACTTGTTCTACACTAGGGATCAGCACCAGACCCAAGATGTGGTGACACAGTGGTGTGGAGGAGGCCGGAGTTTGGGTAGAGGCAGCCGAAGCCGAGGCAGGGTGGTCGAAGTCGGGGTAGGACTTCCAAAAGAGATGTGGGCTCCCGAAGGGGAGGATTTGGAGTTGTCTGAAAGAGAGCGTTTCATTTACGCAAAGCTTAGGTCTATGTTTTAGTGTGCATGTGTGTGTGAATTATTTATATTGACAATGAGTTTATTTATATTGACATTTGACAATGTTAAATAGGGTTGTGCATCGATCTAAAACCTAATCGAACCGGGCCGAATCGAACCGAACCGAAATCGAAAATCTCAAATTTTTAAACCGAAAGTATTAGGTTCGGTTCGATTATTTACCGTTTTGGTTTCTGTTCGGTTCGATTATAACATAATTGAACCGAATTTCCATAAAAAAAATTAAAGTATACAAATATATACACTATGTATTAGTATATATATATATTAGTAAGTACAATATGTGTGTATTAGTGTATACCATGTATTTTTACAGTATGTATGTATTAGTATATATATTTATGTACAATATACACTATGTATTAGTAAGTAAAGTATGTATGTATTAGTATATACCATGTATTTTTACACTGTATTAGTAAGTATGTGTGTATTAGTAATCATGTGTGTATTAGTGTATACAAATATATATACTGTGTATTAGTAAGTATGTGTGTATTAGTGTATATATAAAGTATACAAATATATATACTCTATATTTATGTAGTGTATAAAAAAAATTCGGTTTAACACAAATCGAACCGAAACCGAACACAAATCGAACCGAAACCGAAATATGAAAGTTCTCGAACCGAAAGCCGAACCAAAAAACTTCGGTTAGGTTCTGATGTCATCCTCAAACGGAAGAAGAAGGCTCCACCTTGGGAGTCGTTGAAGAAATAGCGTTAATTATTTTATTATTTATATTTCTTAATTTTTATTCTATTTTTAGTAACTCATATGTTAGTTGGAGTCTAATTATAAAATTTCTTATTTTTAGTATTTCTTAGTTAGATTAAATAAGATGGTTAGGATTTTAGATTAAGTTTTATCTTCTAGGTTTATTTATCTTTAGGATTAAAATTCTATCTTTATCAACCTAAATTCTATCTTGCACGGTAGAATTGGTTTTTAGGTTTTCTATTTAAACATTTTAGTTCAATTGAAAAATCAGATTGAATAGAATTGAGAAACCCCTTTATGGATTAAAGGGTTCTCGATTATCAATCCCAAAACTATCGGGTTCTTATCTTATTGTTACCTACGTCATCTTCATTCTTCACAATCATCTTCATCATCGTTCATCTTCAACCTCCGTCACTTTGTTCTCTAATCAAAACCAAACCCAAACACATTCATATTCCCGCACTGTCACAACCAAGGAGGAGCCTGGTCCTTGGCGTCGCTCACGGCAGTCCTCGCTTCCGGCGAGCCCGACGTCGACGGCTCCTGCTCCTGCGCGCTCAGGCACTCGCGCGTCCAGGCGTCTCGGGCTCCTGCTCTCGTGATCGCCTCGATCGCTCCCGCGTGCTCTCACCTGCTCTCGTCCTCGCAGTTGCTCGACGTCGCGCCCTGAGGAACACTGTTCCTGCGCTTCAGCGTTGCCGTTCCTGTGAAGCCGCGCCTCGCCACCAGCGATCGCATCCAGCGCTCCCGTGTGCACACCAGCGTAACCGGAGCCTGTTCGGCGAGCCTTCGCAGACCTTGCTTTCCTTTGCTCTCCTCCTCGTTACTTTGTTAACTTATTTTTAGTTGAGTTTAATTAGTTTAGAAATAATTAGTTTAGTCTATCGATAGTTTTTAGTTGTTGAAATTCTTAAGTTAAGAAATATTGTTTATTTAGTTAGTTAATTTTGTCAATTCAAGAGAAATCAAGGAGCTACGCAAGATCGACGATTTTAGTTTAGCAATTGGCCGATCTAGCCGATTGCTATATATCAGGTTCGGTTAGGTTCGGCCCAAAAATTCGATTTGGACCGAATCATGCACACCCCTAATGTTAAACGAGTTTTTATGAATAGCTATAAAATTATACTCCGTACAAAACAATTGTCTCGTGAAACCACACCGGCCGGCGGCCGCCCAGTGCCCACCCCCACCATACAAATATGGTAGGAGATCACCTTACACTTACAGAGTCGCTAAATTTAAGCATGAAAAATTTATTTATTTAAAAACTAAAACATTGGTGTTGGATATTTGTGGATTTATGTGATCAGATAAAGGCTTTGTAATTGTCTTTCTTATTGAATCTGATTGATCTTTACATGGTAGACATGCTCCTATTTATAGGAGAGTTTTACCTACTGTATATCCATAAAATAACATGAGAAATACAGAAGGTGAATTATTCACCCCTTCACCCTTTTACACACAACACTCCCCCTTGAATAATCAACTTCTGTCATGACTCTTAAGGGTTATATACAATTTTACTTCTATCATATGCATTGGTAATGCTGCCTCATTAAAAACCTTGTCAGGAAAAACCCAGTAGGATAAAAATCTGATCGAAGGAAAAAAGAGTACAGCGCATATGATTCTCCCCCTGAGTTTGACATGCTTAGTGAGCTTCTCGAAGACGGCACATTCCGATCTTGCGTACCAGTTGTTCGAACCTCTTTGGTGGCAAGGACTTTGTGAACAAATCAGCAAGGTTCTTATCTGATCGGATTTGTTGGACTTCAATTTTTCCCTTTCTTCTCAAGTTCATGAGTAGAGAAGAATTTTGGCGATATGTGTTTGGTCCTATCTCCTTTGATATAGCCTTCCTTCACTTGCGTAACACAAGCCGAGTTGTCTTCGTATATCACAGTTGGTTTGCCTTTGATTGATTTGATTCCAGACTCCCTCTGTATGTACTTTATCACCTTTCTGAGCCATACAGATTCTCTACCAGCTTCGTATAATGATATTAATTCGGCGTGGTTTGACGATGTTGCGGTCAAAGTCTGCTTTGTGGACCTCCATGATATTGCCGTCTCTCCAAAGGTAAAGACATATCCATTTTGGGATTTGGCTTTGTGAGGGTCTGATAGGTATCCTGCATCTGCATAACCAACAAGAGTTGCATTTGGACAGTTTTGATAACATAGGCCAAGATCATGTGTGCCTCTAAGGTAACGGAACAAGTGTTTGATTCCGTTCCAATGCCTCCTTGTAGGAGCTGAGCTGTATCTCGATAGTAAATTTACAGCGAAGGCGATGTCAGGCCTTGTATTGTTGGCTAGGTACATCAGGGCACCAATAGCACTTAGATATGGTGTTTCTGGGCCAAATATTTCTTCGTCATCTTCTCGGGCTCTGAATGGGTCATCGTGTATATTAAGGGAGCGAACGACCATAGGTGAGTTCAAAGGGTGAGCTTTGTCCATGTGAAATCTTTTCAGAATTTTATCGGTATAATTTGATTGATGGACAAAGATTCCATCTTTTACGTGTTCAATTTGCAAACCGAGACAGAACTTGGTTTTCCCAAGATCCTTCATTTCAAATTCCTTCATCAAGTACCTAGGTTTACTTGCAATCTCATTCGGGGTTCCAACAATATTTAGATCATCAACATATACTGCAATGATGGAAAACCCCGATTTGTATCTTTTGATAAAGATGCATGGACATCTCGAGTCGTTCTTGTACCCTTCCTTCAAAAGGTACTCGCTAAGACGATTGTACCACATTCGTCCAGATTGTTTTAATCCATATAATGATCTCCTCAACTTGATGGAGAACATTTCTCGAGGCTTTGATTTGCAAGATTCAGGCAATTTTAGTCCTTCAGGGACTTTCATATAGATGTCGGTGTCAAGTGACCCATACAGATAAGCAGTCACGACATCCATTAATCACATCTGTAGCTTCTTAGCCACTGCCAGGCTAATCAGAAATCTTAAGGTAGTTGCATCAAGTACCGGTGAATACGTATCTTCGTAATCAATTCCTGGCAGTTGTGAAAAACCTTGCGCTACAAGTCTTGCCTTATATCTTGCTACCTCATTTTTCTCATTTCTTTTCTTCACAAAAACCCACTTATAGCCCACTGGCCTTATCCCCTTTGGTGTCTGAGTTATAGGACTGAAAACTTCACGCTTCTCGAGTGATTTTAATTCAGCCTGAATCACTTCTCTCCATTTAGGCCAATCTTTCCTACGACGACACTCTTCAACTGTTTTTGGTTCAGTATCGTCGTTTTCCGCCATCATTTCAACTGCTACTGAATAGGCAAAGATTTCATCGACAATGACATCTTTCCTGTTCCACTGTGTTCCGGTGGATACATAGTTTATGGAAATTTCATAATTGTCGATTGTTCTGTCTTCTTCAAGAAGACTCTCTTTTTCATCTTGTTCAACAAGATTCTCTTCTTCCGAGGAATCTGCTTTGTCTTTCAAGATATCCTCATTATTGACCTCTTTGCCCTCATTATTTGGCTGGACTATTATGGGATTACCAATCATGCCCTTTTGCCTCCTCGGTTGTCTTGGTTTCAAATCCTTTGAACCAAGTGGTCTACCTCGCCTTTTACGTACATCAGATTCATTAGCGATTGGCTTATTTAGTAGATCCATAGGTACTTCAATTCTTGCAGGGGCATTTACAACAGATATATGTGACTTTGTCACTTTTTCTATATCAGTAAATGCATCAGGCAACTGATTAGCCACTCCTTGCAAATGAATTATCTTTTGTACCTCTTGTTCACACACTTTTGTTCGAGGATCAAGATATGACAATGACATGGCATCCCAGGTGACCTCACCTTTACTAGGATTAACTTTGTTCTTTTCTCTCCCTAGAGTTGGGAATGTATATTCATCAAAATGGAAATCAGCAAATCTTGCTGTAAATAGGTCACCTGTCGTTGGCTCAATAAATTTAATAATTGAGGGGGATTCAAAACCAACATATATTCCCAGTCTCCTTTGAGGACCCATCTTTGTCCGTTGCGGTGGTGCAATTGGGACATAAACTGCACATCCAAACACCTTCAGGTGTGATACATTGGGCTCCTTGCCGGACACTAGTTGCACCGGGGAATATTTATGATATGTAGTTAGCCTGAGTCGAATCAAGGCTATAGCATGTAATACCGCGTGTCCCCAAGCTGATGATGGTAACTTGGATTTCATCAGCAATGGTCTAGCAATTAGTTGTAATCGTTTAATTAATGATTCTGCAAGACCATTTTGTGTATGTACATGTGCTACTGGATGCTCAACTGTTATCCCAATGGACATACAATAGTCATTAAATGCTTGAGAAGTGAATTCTCCTGCATTATCCATACGAATTCTCTTTATTGTATAGTATGGGAATTGTGCTCTTAATCGTATGATTTGAGCAAGAAGTTTAGCGAATGCGACATTTCTTGTCGATAATAAACTCACATGTGATCATCTTGTGGATGCATCTATTAGCACCAAGAAGTAACGAAATGGTCCACACGGTGGGGCAATTGGCCCACATACATCCCCTTGGATTCGTTCTAAGAATGCAGGAGCCTCAACTGCTATTTTAATTTTTGAGGGCCTAGTGATCAGTTTGCCCAACGAGCAAGCAGTACAATTGAGATCACTTGCCTGGATAGCCCTGTTGTTCTTTAATGTATGACCAAGTAAATTCTCAATGATTCTGTGCATCATCATTGTACCTGGATGACCAAATCGGTCATGCCAGAGGGTAAACATCTTATGTTCATCCAAACTTGGTATGGTTACCATATTAACCTTAAATGGACTAATGTAGGTATGATACAGCCCAGAGGAATAAGCTGGTAGTCTTTCTACCACTTTCCTTTTGTTTGATACAAGTGCTATCAGGCACAAGTATTCCTTTTCATTTTCATTCATGGTTTCAATATGAAAACCATTCTGACGCACATCTTTAAAGCTCAATAAATTTCTTTGAGATTTGCTGGAGTATAATGCGTCTTTTATTACCAATTTTATCCCTTTTGGAAGCAAAAGGCAAGCCTTTCCAGATCCTTCGATCATCTTTGCCACACCTGATATCGTGTTGACATTTCCTTCAAGGATTGTCAACTGAGTGAAATATTCCTTGTTTTTAAGGATGGTGTGGGTTGTTGCACTGTCCACTAGACATTGTTGCTTGTGATCAGGCTTAACTCCAGATGGATTCATGACTTCAAGAATTAAGAAAAACATAGAGTTAGACATTATATTGCATGGTGGAAGTTAAACTTACACAAAATATCTTACATCACATGACGAATATCTTACATTACATGGATAACGCAAGGAAACATATATTACAAGCATCCTTAATTTATTTCACGCATAGAAATTTAAAAGCTAGTGCCTTCATCTTGGCCAAATCCATCACCAAGCTCATTATCCATGTAGTCATTGATAATCAGGTCACCCGGCATTAGTGGGGTATTATTGGCAACAAAGTTTGTTTCCATATCCTTCCCCTTTTCCTTGAGAGAGGCCTGATACAGCTCACACAAGTGTCTTGCCGTGCGACACACTTTGGCCCAATGACTAGTCATCCCACACCGGTAACATTGTGACTTTGGTTTGTTTGGGGTTTCTGTTGAACCCCTCTGGACCTTTGGCTTCATCCCCTTGGAGAATGATTCTCCATGGTTGTCTTTCTTATGAAAGAAGCGGTTTCTCCCATAGCTTTGTTTGCGATTGTTGCCACGATACTTCCCCTTTTTGTAGCCTCGTGAGCCTTTAGGGCCATTACCCCCCTTTAGGTTGGCATTCATAGCATCTGCAACATTAGCTTCGGGGTATGGTGCTGCGCTAGGGGGCCTCATGTTGTGGTTTATCATCAGGAGCTCATTGTTTTTCTCCGCCACTAGCATTACATCTATTAGTTCAGAGTGCTTCTTAAAGCCACCCTGTCTGTATTGTTGCTGTAACAACACATTAGATGCATGCATTGTGGAGAATGTCTTCTCCATCTTTTTCCCATCTGTGATCTCATGACCACACAGCATCAGCTGCGATGTGATTCGCTGCACAACGGAGCTATACTCCCTGATATTTTTGAAATCTTGAACCCTTAAAGAGTTCCATTCATATAAGGCCATTGGGAGTAAGATATTTTTCTGATTTCCATATCTTTCATTCAGATTCTCCCATAGTTCATTGGGATCTTCCACCAATAAATATTCAGATTTCAAGCTTTCATGAATATGGTGGCGAATGAACACAATGGCTTGTGCCTTCTCTTGTGGAGTAGTGGTATTGTTAGCCTCATCTGTCTTTTCAAGACCTCTAGCCTTAAGGTGTGTTAAGGCATCCACCCTACACTCAAGGAACTTGTCTCCTGAGAGATCCAGGATATCGAATTCTCTCTTGGTGATGTTTGCCATAATAGCTAGCACTACAAAAATTATAAGACGTATATGTGAGTGTAAATATTAAGAAAATAATTTACTAGATATAAATTTAATTAGTATGATATATATGATATGTGTGCAAATTAATACACTAAGCTCAGGGCCGGACCTAAGAAATTCATTGCCTGAGGCGAATTACGAAACTTGTGCCCCCACAATAAAAAAAAACCCTACAAATTCAATCCTAAATCCTTAACAATTCAAAATCCTAAATCATACAAATTAAATTCCTAATTCCAAAACCCTAATTTCGCACTCTAAATACAAAACAAAATCTGATTTAAATCCAAATAATTCGAAGTTCGAACAACTAGGATGAAATTGAAGAAACAAACCTGATTTCGCAATTAGAAATTAGAAGAACGGATTTTGTCTTGAACCATTCACTTTAAGAGAGTGCCGAGAAGCCAAGGTCCCAGGGAAGGCGATGGCCGCGATGCGAAGACGGAAGACCGAAGATGGCTTAGGCTCACGACGAAGACGGAGGCTAGCGCCTGCCGGGCTGCGGTTGGAGGGAGATTCCGCCGCCGGGAGGGGAGCCTCAGCCTGGATGCCGGATTTCCGACCAGTGGCTCTCTTGCAAATCGCCCTAGCACCCTCTTGTTTGATTCATCCCCTTTTCTGAACTCTGTATCCGCTTTTTTTTTTACGCTTTTTTTTATGCTTGCAACTCAGCGTTCCCATCAGAGTGGTGCCCTCCTACTTGCTAGTATTCGTTATATATATATATATATATATATATATATATATATATATATATATATATATATATATATATATATATATATATATATATATATATATATATATATATATATATATATATATATATATATATATATATATATAAGGCCCCCTGGGCTAATTGGGCCCGAGGCCATGGCCTCTTGGGCATGTATTCAAGTCCGGCCCTGACTAAGCTACCAATAGATTATACTCCGTATATCCTATCATGCATGTACGTGTATGTGTGGTTTTTAACAAAATATGAATATTGTATTATATATATATGCATGCATACAAATCACATATATTATATTTATATATACACATGCAAGTACTTTCTACATAGAATTAAGAATGCAAAGTCAAGGCGGTAGGTAATCTTCTGACATGAATTGCTTGCAAGGATTACTTTGCATGTACAACCATCACCTATTATATGCAATCTATATAATATTACATGCAAAAATTTATTCAATCATGTACGTACTAAGTGATGTAAAGAAAAGGAAAAATCATTTCATGCATTTGAAATTTAAAAGAAGAAGAGAAGGGTTAATGGTATGTTATATTGTGTTGGGTTGGGATTTTAACCTCCATTCATTTTACCTTTCTTCCCTGCTTTTCTTTTCCTCCTTAAAGCGCCACCACTACCACCCTTCAACTTCACACCCCCTCCATTTTCCATCATCATCATCATCCTCCATCTCCCTCATCCTCTCGCCGTCGTTTTCTCTTTCCGACGCCGCTCTCATTTTTCAACAAAAAGAAATGACTAGAACCGACAGGGTTTTGCTAAAGATGTTCGTTTGTGGGGTGACGGTAGCGGTTCTAGTGGTTTTCTACATTGTATGGGTGGCCAAGAACTGCAGGTGCAACTAGACTTCTTGATGGAGGTTCCAACAAGGCGTATTTCAAAAATGAAGTTCAAAACGGTATTGTATGATGTAATATTTTTGCAAATATCTTGTAATGGCTCTAGATCTGCTAATCTTGTTTTGGAGTGAAGGATTTTCGAAAACCCTATGATGAAATCCCCGTATTTTGGCTTTGAAAAATTCATTTTCGTATGAAAACTCATGAAGATGTGTTGAGCCTCTTTATGTGTTCCATTTTTTGTGAGTTTTGAAAACGGATCTGAACAAGAATGATGTAAAACGGGCAGATCTGAAGGTTTTATGAGTTTCTGATGTAGAAGATCCCAATTTGGGCGACTACAGAGCATACTCCTCTAAAATTGATTTTGGTAAAAACGTTTTTCGAATTGAAGAGCTGAGATTCGAGATTTTTACCTTGAGATCTCAAAAACTCAGTTGGTTTTAGATCTCGTGCTGATAACGTGTTGGATATTTGTGGATTTATGTGATCAGATAAAGGCTTTGTAATTGCCTTTCTTATTGAATCTGATTGATCTTTACATGGTAGACATGCTCCTATTTATAGGAGAGTTTTACCTACTATATATCCATAAAATAACATGAGAAGTACAGAAGGTGAATTATTCACCTCTTCACCCTTTTACAATATTTTTCCATACTAATTACACAACAACATCCCGATCCTTACAATGTGATCTTGTACCCTCGGCACATGGCAATATGGCATATACTGCATAGTTGTTAACTAGTTAATTCTTCTACGTTTGACCGGCCTTGTCCACCAATACACATTAATTAACCCGTTAAATAAAATATATTATTTTAAAATTTTATATATTTTTTAAGAAATAGATAAAAATATCCTTATAGTTCACACTATTATTAGACCTGAGCATGAGTCAGACCGGACGGGCTTGGGTCGGACCTCACCCAAATTTTAATCCTATTACATCGGTCCGGACTTGGGCCAAACCCGGTATTTGGGCCTAGCTTCTTGCCCAACCCTGCCCTCCTTGGTGGACAAGGCCATTTAGTGGGCCAAGCGTCTTGCCTAAGCCCGCCTATTTTAGTTCATTTGAAAGGGAGGGGATGTTATCGGAAAAATATTAAATATTAAATTTTGTTTCAAAACAATTCAAGTTAATCATCATGTTTGTATTGTCCGTATTTTTATATCGTAATTGTGGTAATTGAGATAATAAGGAAAGGGTAAATTTAATTTTAAAAAAAATCCACATCCCTCACGAACTTTGTTACGAATACACGCTTAGAGCACCATTAGTGGTCAGGTTTACCAACCCCATAGCCCCATTTTCTATCCTATAAGGCTTCCCTATGAATGTGGGATAAACCTCACGGAAGTGAAGGGGTTGGGCAAACCCCAGCAGAGAGAGGCAGACCCATCCCATTCTCTTCACGTATATGATGAATTTTTTAATTAAAAATGGACCCCATAGAGCTTTGCTCCATTTCTTCCATTTTAATGTAGCCGTTAAAATCAGTTTCACATTCCTCAATTTTCACACCCTTGCTCCATTTCCTGTGTAGAACTATCTCCCAATCTCCCATTCCTTTTTTTTCTCTGTTTGTTCTTCAATTCATCTCTCCATTTGTCACCCAAAATTTTATTTCATTTTATGGATCCTAATAATCCAGATTATAGAAATGCTACCCCATACACCCATAACAATCCAAACTAGGGCTGATCAAAGGCCTAAAACCGATCCGAACCTGGCCAAACCGAACCGAACCTAAAACCGAAATTCTCAAAAATGAAAACCGAAAACCAAACCTAAACTAATAGGTTTGGTTCGGTTTTACACCGGTTTGGTTTAGGTTCGGTTCGGTTATAACCTAAATGAACCGAAATAAAAAAAATGCACAATGAAAAAATTAATTTCACACAGTTGCCCTTGGTTTGGTTTTTTTTTTCATTTGTGCAGAACACCCATGAAACCATAGCACATGGATACTCACGTACATGGAAAGAAAGAAAAGATGGAAGATTAGATAGATATATTGCCCTTGGTTTATGTAGTAAGATTAAATAGAACACCCACCAAACCATAGCGGATGGACAACCCTACACATTTGAACAGCCCCTGCCCTGCACACACATCCGGACAGCCCTACACATTTGAACAGCCGGCTACAGCCCTGCACAGTACAACAGTGGTGGACATAAGCAATTCAGCGAGCCTGTGTGAGGACTGAGGACAAAAGGCGAACTTGGACTCAAGACTTGGGGGAGTAGGAGGCGAGGCACACTGCACGGACTTAAACCTAAGGGTAACTGTGTAAGGAATTAGGATAAATTAAAATTAAAAAAAGAATCGGTTTTTTTCGGTTTAACCGAAACCGAATACAAACCGAACCTAAAATCGAAAATTAAAATTTCATGAACCGAAAACCTAAACCGAAATCCCTCGGTTCGGTTTGGTTCCGGTTATTTCGGTTCGGTTCGACCGAAAAATTCGGTTCGAACCGATTTTGATCAGCCCTAATCCAAACTCCCAAGAAAATCCAAACACCCCATCTATCCCAAATAATTTGCCTCTTGATCAGAATCTCTTTAATAATCCCCAAATTCAATCAATGTTGCAAATGTTTGCTGGTAATCAATATCAAAATTTTCAACAGTTCCCACAAAGTTATGCCAACCATCCTATTTTCAACACAGCTCAATATCAACAGACATCTCAAAATAATCCAATTTTCCCCATGTCTCAACATTTTGGCCTACCGATCGAGCATTCTCCAGGTGAAGAAAGTAGCAGCAAAGTTCCAACAGGAGATTTAAGGAAAGCCCAACCGATCGCAGATATGGAGGAGCATGTTGTTGAATTGTTTCAAGATGAAGCTCTTGCAAAGCCATGTGGAAAGATTAAGTGGAATATACCGGAAGACGAAGCCCTCGTGGGTGCCTACTTGAATGTTGGAGGCAATGGTGAAAAGGGAACCAACCAAACGAAGGGTGATCTATGGAACACCATAATGGCCTTATATGAAGAGGCACGAGCAGATAAACCAGGTATCATTCGCAAAAGAACTATGAAATCTCTTACTGGTCGATGGGAAACAATAAACACATGTGTTTCTCGCTGGGTCGGTGTCTACTCCGAGGCTGAATAGAACAAAAAAAGTGGACAAAATGAAGAAGATGTTGAGTCTGTTGCCCCTGAAAGTTATAGAAAATTGTATAATGGTGCTCCATTTACCTTGATGCATGCATGGAAGGAGATGAAGAAAAAGCCAAAGTGGCAAGCCGGGAGGATACAACTTTCTTCGGAGAGCGGAGGAAGCTCGAAAAGGTCTCAACCGGATACACCAAGTGATGAAGGTGGAAACTCTCGTCTCGATGGCATTAAGAAGTTGAAAAGGAAAAGTAAAGAAGACGGTGCCTCTTATGTCTCTTCAAGTGCAAGTCTTGATGCCTTCACGAAAGCCCTTTCAGAAATGAATACGGGTAATACTAGAAGAGATGAAACAACAACGCAACTAATCCAATATCAAAGGGAGCGAGATGCCATCAAATTGAAGAAACAAGAGGAGGACAAGAGGTTCAAGTTGTTCACTATATTGCTAAGTAAAACATCTCTTAATAAAGAAGATGAGGAAATGCTTGATAAACTCAGACAAGAATTTAAGCATATGTATAATTAATTATAGCTTTTGCATTGGCGAACAAGTTGATGTCATAAACATCAGCAGTGTTCTTTGTTCTCTTACCTTCTCTACCAGTATAGCAAGTTGCTGTCATAAACTTTGTTCTAAGTATAATATTGTATTGTTCAAGTTTAGTGAACAACTTGCTGTCATAAATGACATTTAATGAACAATTCTAAAAAACCATAAAAATGCCTCTTTTCATTAAATAAAAAGAATGAAGTTGTTGTCATAAAAATGCCTTATTTTCAAGTTGCTATTATAAATTGGGGGAGCATTCAATTTGCTATATTTTCAAGTTGGTGTCATATATGCTTCTTTTCATTAAATATCAAGGCAGAAATGCCTCACAGAGTTCAAGTGCAGGTTCAAGTTCAGGTTCAAGTTCAAGTTCAAGTTGCTGTCATAAATGCCTCGCAGAGTTCAATTTTAATCAGCTACATGAGATATAGTGAACACCTTGTTGTCATAAATAACCACACACTCAACTATCAACTTTGAAGATACTACTAGCTAGATGGAATGACCATACACTGAACTCTCACATTAACTATTAACTCCCCTGCAAATATTTTTTTCTGCAGCAACTACTAGCTACATGGATTGACCATACACTCATTAATGCGTATAATATGGGAACACAAACCATATCAAATTACATACCATCACCTCTTGTTCAGATCTCTATTTTACTTCTCTCACTTTTTCCTTATTCAAGAAAAAAAAATTATAGAAATGAGCACTGATTCTACTTCTTCTAGCTCAAGTGATGAGTGTTTTGATAATATGTTGAGGGACTATATTGCAGGGAATCAAAGGAGAAATTTGGTCGAGAATGCGATCACATCAGTCGTCGTTCCATTTGTCCATTCCAGTTTTGAGAGATCTGCCTCCAAGAAGAAGCAAAAGAGGATAATTGTGCATAGAGATCGTGAAAATGCGAACGATCGATTGATACAAGATTACTTCAGCAACCACCCGTTGTACACAGAGGCCATGTTTCGCCGTCGATTTCGTATGCGTAAGCACGTTTTTCTTCGCATTGTAGAATCCTTGAGTCCTCATGACCCTTATTTTTAGCAGAGGCCCGATGCAACATGAAGACTCGGTGCCTCAGCTTTACACAAATGCACGGCGGCCATTCGGATGCTAGCGTATGGCACTTCAGCCGATCAAGTTGATGAATATCTTCAATTGGGGGAAAGTACTGCAAGGAAATGTCTTTCCCACTTTGTCAAAGGAGTAATATCAGTATTCTCATCAGAATACTTGAGGAGGGCGACAATAGAGGATGTCCAACGTCTCCTTCGTGATGGTGAACAACGTGGATTTCCCGGTATGATGGGTAGCATTGACTGCATGCACTGGCAGTGGAAAAATTGCCCAGTTGCATGGAAAGGTATGTATCAAGGGAGATCTCGGACTACAACCATAATCTTAGAAGCCGTTGCTTCAAAAGATCTATGGATATGGCATGCTTTTTTTGGTACACCGGGATCGTGCAATGATATTAATGTATTGCAACGATCTCCGGTGTTTGACGATATCCTTCATGGCCAAGCTCCACAGGTTCGTTACATTGTGAATGGAAAAACCTATAATATGGGTTATTATCTCACGGACGGGATATATCCCAAGTGGTCGACATTCATAAATGCCATTACCCTTCCACAAACTGCAAAACAAAGATTTTTTACTGAACACCAAGAGAGTGCTAGAAAAGATGTCGAACGTGCGTTTGGGGTGCTACAAGCTCGATTTGCCATAATTCGACAACCAGCTCTAGCTTGGAGTGAAGCGATGGTGTGGAAAATTATGATGGCATGCATTATCATGCACAATATGATTGTCGAAGACGAGCGAGATACGTATCAAGATCCATTTGATTTTACTCAAGATCAACCTGAAAATGCGGCTACAACATGTAACGTGGCCGAGTCATTTACTGTAATCCCCGGTAGATATCAAGGACGAACTATAGCCAACTATATGGATGCTCGGAATGAACTTCAAGATAGACAAACTCATATGTCTTTGAAGAATGATTTGGTTGATCACTTGTGGAACCATTTCCATACATGAGTTTGAAATTAAAATTGATATGTCATTTACGTTTTTCATTTATATTCCATGTATTTGAGTTTACGTTTTCATTTATATTTAATGTCATTTACTTATATGTATTAAAATGTGACTTTTTCTATTTTTAATTTAAATCAATGAAATATTTAATAAGCATATTAATATTATTAATATTAAATTTTTTGTTAAATATTAGGAGTATTAATATTAATTATATTAATGAGATATAGATGAGGGGGATGAGGTAACCTCATGGGTGTGGGAAAAAAATGAGAAAATCTTAAAGGAAGGGGTAGAGTGAGTGGAAAATGACGTGGAAGAAAGAGAAGATGAGGTGTTAAAATTTTGTGAAGAGAGAGATAAAAAAAAGGGGGAATGGGTTAACCCACGAGTGCGGATGCTCTTATCCCGTCTAATTTCTTAGACCTGTTCAAAATGTAAATAGTGGGAAAATGCTTCACAGGAACACTTGTTGTGAATGAGGGATCATAAAGAAACCAATCAACTCCGGTCATGCCATAGGAATCGAATCTCCACACTTATCAGTAAGTCATGAACTTCTTGCACAGTTGCACACAATCCTCTGAAAGTCATCCTTCACTGGCTCAATCCCCCCTACAATCTTCTCCTCAAATCGTTGAGATACTGGATTTGGAATGCCTACTCCCCTTCTCTCACCAGACGAGATCTGAGACCATTGATTTCGGTAGTCCTCTTACTAATCTCGATCTCCCCTTTTCAAATCGATATTTCGGAACTCTGGCCGATACTTCTTAAGTTCATGGGTGGTGTTTATCCCTCACTGATTACCCCTCCCCTAAATCCTAAACTTGACAAATCGCGTCAATGGCCGTTCTCCTCTGAAATTGGGTTTCTGAATGGGTTTTCCCGTTTGTTTGTTTGGTACGGTTGTTCGGTCCTGATCCATATCAGCCTCTGGCGGTCCGTCGATGTCGTTTTTGGTGTGGCCTCTCCTGTGGTGCTGCTCGATGTCTACAAACAACCCCTCCCCCATCATCGGCTTCGTGCGGATGATGGATCTGATCGTTCTCGTGGGAACTCCTACATGTATTATTCTGTATCGCAACTCTTACTCCACTTCTTTCATTGTTTATTTATTATCTCATCTCCTCTTAACCGACGCTTCTGGTCTCTCTACAATCTAATGAGCGATGCTCACCCACCCAACGACGGGAAAGGGGGTTCCTCTGAGAACTCCCTCAACCCCAAATACAACATACCAACCAAAGGGAAGCCCTTGGGCGACACCCTACCAAACTCTCTACCTACTGGGAAGCAGTCTTGCAAAACCCCACCCAAGAGGGAAACTCAACCGTTGGATTGCTTGTTGTTGTGGATGATATGCCATCTTTGGAACTTCCGGGGTCTTCTACGGAGGATCTACTTCACCAGGTCTGACAGGTATACCATCTATCTCTATAACCCTCTTGTTCTCTCTGTAAGTTGCATTTACTTCTGTTATTACTTGGTTGCTTTGTCGAGCAGCAAAAAACCTTCTAAAGGGAAGGAAATTCTCTATGAGGATTCTCCGAACCCCATTGCTACTAACCAATCTGGGAAGCCATCAAGCGAACCCCACAAACCCAAAACTCCCTCCAAGTCATCTAAGGGTGACAAGGGAAAAGGGAAACTAGATTTCATCTCCTTTTACTCTCAACTGCAAAAATATGCTCCTAAGAGAATCACTCCCTGGATTCTTCTCTATCACAGCCTGGCTACTGTAAACTGGCTAGTGAACCCCTTGACATACTGGCATCTCTACTCAATCCACTCTCTATTAAGTGCAATCTATTGCTGTAACATAATATCACAGCTTTTCCATTTGAATAAGTATATTTTGTGTCTCTTGGAATTTAATTTTCATATTCAATTAAGCATCTCCTTAACCAATACTGTTTCATTCCTTGGGATTTATTTGTGCACACAACTTAGATTTAGCACCCCCATTACTACCTGCCAAGGTTCCTTGTCTCGTGCTCACCCTCTCTACTGTTTACCATTTACAAGACCTATCTTTTGGCAATGATCTACGTTTCTCTATTGGCTCGTGATCATTTCTAATTTGGACAACACTCTCAATATTGCAACCCGGGTTTCTTTCTCTCTTGAGCACTTAAAATCCCAACAATTTAATACCCTTAAGTTGTTCATCACTGTTGTTTGTGTTGGGATTTGGCATTTACTACCTAACCATCATTTCAAATCCTATCTCCAGTCGTTAAAAATTACTGATAATTCATCTATTTTGCTCAATTGTTTGGTTGATCAATTAGCTTCATTTATATCACTTAAGAAACATCTAAATGCAGTATATACTACTAGCCATTGTAATTCTATTATCTATGACTTATATAAGAACCATCTATTGTATAATAATGTTGCCAGATTTACCACTTTGAACAAATTAAATGCACATCCTCCTCTTCTCTTTCTCTCACATGCTACTCACTTCCAATTTTCTGCTTTCTCTATTTGTGTTAGTAACAAGTACCTCAGTCTTGCTTTCATGGCAAGTACCCAACCTACTAAAGGGAAGGGGAGTCCCAATGGGGCTCCACTGACACCTAAATCAAACTCATCACCTAATGGGAAGCCTACCGGCGACACCCAATCAAACTCATCACCCACTGAAATTAAGCATGTTATCCTATGTTTCTATTACTTTGCTAGCAACTGTATTGTGGGCTTGAAATTTTCTGGACTATCCACTTGTATTATACATTGCCCTATTAATGAAGATCTGTATTATGTACTCCTGCTGTCTTGCTGGCAACAATGTGGTTACTTATCTTCAACTCAAATTTCAAACAAAAGTTACTTAACCTCAACTTTGTTCTAGCTAAATCCTTTTTTAGAGGGCAATTGGTCCTTGCTAAAGAACCTCTATATGAAAACTCATGATAAACCAACAATAATTCACCCTACCTGGTTACTACCTGAATACACATATTTTATCCAAGTTTATTTTCTGGATTTGGGTCTAATAGATAGCCATGACTTTTTTTTAACCTTTTTATCTACTTTACAAAAATTTCCATACTAACCTTTTTGAAGATGATTGATTTAATTTTGATCTTCATCTTGTATGGTTTGTATGCTATCTTCATCAAAACTAAAGGAAATACACACCCAACTCTTCTGACTTGTTTACTGCTTTCTTACTGCTATCTTACTCATCACTGCATTAGGAGCTCTGCACTTCTCTTAGTCTCTGCTCAGTTCTTGCATAACCTGAATGATACCTTCCTCAAGACTTTAGGAAAAACAAACCCAGCTTCCTTCACATGGGTTTTATTTTTTGCTGGCTTTCTTATAATAGCTTAAGGAGTCTTGCATATTTTACAAACAATGATCAGTACTATATACTCAATTCTGTGGCTAGCTATCAATTATATATAAAGATTTACTATCATATACACAACCCTGAACTCTATACTAAGACTGCTCGAGGGATCTCTTCTCTCAAGCAATTTGTGTGTTTACAATCTATACAGATCCTCAACACAACCAGCAGGGAAACAAAAAGGACCAAAAGCAGAATTTGGACACCAAGAGTACAAGACTTCAGCTACAAAATAACAACACTGGGTACTGGGAGTAACTACAATCAGGAAGGGGAAGGAGTAATCCACACCTCACCATCACATTATAACTCAAATAGAAGGGGCTTATGGAAGGTTTGCAGTTCCAGTAAATTTTTTTATCTTTCATGGGCTTTTACATGCACTTTTCGCATACATTGTCTACAGTTGTTAACTTGTGAGGCTCTTGCTCTGATCTGCACAGCCTTTGCTAACCTTGTAAAACAAAAACTTTGGACATTATTTTTTCTCAAGCAATTACACTTTATTGCTTGGAGGAAGGAATGTAATATATGTATTCACTCGCACCTAATGAGGTTTGCTGTACCATGTTTTATATGTCAGACTGATGAAAAAACAAAACACAGGAACTATCCCTCCCCACTTCCGAAATCATGATTCAAATATTCTAACAAACCATCCTTCAAAACTTAAAACTCTTCAAACCAAACACAATATTTCAATGATAAATTCTATATTTTTTACTAGAATTATGAAACCTGAAACCACTGATAATGTTAACTCAAAAATCCAAACAAACACAAACCATTTTAAAAATCATATCTATTATAAGTATGGTCCTAACTCTTTAAGGTACCAAAACCCCCAATTTGTTTTATATGAAATTTAGCTTCTAGAACGTAAGGGGACTTAGTAGGAAAAATGTCTGGACTCACATTGAATCTACTTCCAAATCGGATCACATTAAAATTTTAATGCTTGCTGAAACAAAATTAACAAATCCACCTCCAGAAAGTTGTTGGAGAAAACCAGGATTCGACAAAATGTTCTTTCAACCTTCAAATGGTATGTCCGGAGGCCTATGCCTTCTTTGGAAAGAATCGCAATTCCAAAATGAAAGCCTCACTATTAGAAACTCCACTGACCGAATCATTCAGGCAGATTACACCAACACCAAACTAAACATTACAACAGAAATCCTTTTTATATATGCAACTCCATATGAAAACGAAAAAAAATGATTTTTGGGCATCTATAGATGAATACATATGCAAAGCAAAGGACTCTCTTATTATTTTGGGGGATCTAAATGAAATTCTAGACCCAAATGACAAGCAAGGTGGCAGATCGCCATCTATTAACAGATTTACAAGACTAAAAAATATAATTAGTACTCATAATTTGGTTGATTCTCCAACTTGTGGTAATAGCTTCACTTGGAGAAAACGTGAATATGGTAGCGATAATATTTATGAAAAATTGGACCGTGCGATTATAAGCCATTCTATCCTAAAAGAATTTCCTAATCTTTGTACCAAAAATCATGCTTTTCTGAAATCAGACCATGCTCAAATCACTATGGATCTCATGGATAATCAAAAACCAAAATTAAAACCTTTTAAATTTGAAATGGCTTGGACAACAAGAAAGGACTATGAAAACATTGTGCGTTCGGCTTGGAGACTTGACTCTCTGGGTTCCCAAATGTTTAAATTAACAAAGAAACTACAAGAAGTCAAAAGAAAGAGTAAGCTATGGAGCAAGGTTACCTTTGGGAACGTTTTCCGCCAAATAAAACAAGTTGAATCACAACTTTTAGAGCTGCAAAACACGCTTATAAACGCTTATAACTATGATCTAGACAATAAAATCAAAAGGCTCACAGCAAAACACGCTACACTTTTAACCTATCAACAGAAGTATTGGGGACAATGAGCCAAAATGATACATGTTAAATCCATAGATGCAAACACTAAATACTTTCACAAAATAGCAACCGGAAGACGTAATAGAAATATAATAAAACATATCCAAACCACAACTGGTATAACAATCAACAGCGAAGATGAAATAAGAAATTTAATCAAACATGATTTCAGCCAAAGATATTCAATTCAAAGGAGGCAACAGGTACCCAGCAACTTACTAACCCATATAGGAAACAAAATTTCAAATGATGATAATGACTGGTTAACTAGACCAGTCACGAACGCAGAAATTAAAAATGCGGTATTCAGTTTAGCCAACGACAAATCGCCAGGGCCCGATGGGTTTCCAGCGGGTTTTTTTTAAAAAAATACTGGCATATTGTTGAACCTTCTGTAATCAAGGCAGTAAAGAGCTTCTTCCTAAGTGGACGGATCCTGAAACAAACAAACCATACGTTTATCGCTCTAATTCCTAAAATAGACAATCCTACCACAACATCACACTATAGACCGATAGGCCTTTGTACAACAACTTACAAGGTAATCTCCAAAGTATTAGCATCAAGACTAAAAAAAATCATCCCTAAAATAACTAACCCCCTACAAAGTGCCTTCTCATCTGGCAGATCAATACAGGATAACATCTTAATTGCAAATGAAAATTTTCACTCCTCTAAGAAAAAAGGAAAAACTGGCTGGATGGCAGTTAAGCTAGATATGGAAAAGGCGTTTGACATGGTTGAATGGGATTTTCTTCTTTCGACTATGCTCAAACTAGGTTTCTCTAACAGATTCACATAGTGGATCAAGGAATGTATAACAACTGTTACTTACTCAGTACTGGTAAATAATGAACCAACAGATGTTTTCTTCCCCGAAAAGGGACTACGCCAGGGTGACCCTTTATCCCCTTACCTTTTCCTAATAGTTTCTGAAATCCTTGCTCGAGGTATTTACAATGAATCTGTAAAACCTCAGAGCCATCTAGGAATAAGAATAACAAGAGACGGAACCAAGATTCCGTTTCTAGCCTTCGCTGATGATATTGTTATCTTTGCATCGGCTACCAAAACTGGTTGTGATCAAATCAACAAAACTTTAAGGGAGTTCACTGCGCTGTCAGGGAAACGTGTAAATCGACATAAATCCCAATTCCAAACATCTAAAAACGTTTTTCCAGCACAAAAAAATCTCATCCGCAATGAATTAGAAATCGCACACACCCCTTATTTAGGGTGCTATCTAGGATGCCCGATCATTGAAGTAAGAGTAACGAAAGATGACTTCAAAGACCTGATAATGAATACCAAATCTCAACTGCACAAATGGAAGGCAAACTGTCTCTCACAAGCTGGAAGATGTACACTGATCAAGTCAACGCTCGCAGCAAAACCTTTGCATTTAATGCAATGCTTTATGTTACCCAAAGTTGTACACACAGATCTGGACAGAATCAATAGGCAATTCCTATGGAACAAAGGCCAAAACCATAAACCACTAATCAGTTGGTTTGATATATGTAAAACAAAGGAAAATGGTGGACTTGGGCTTCGATGCTCAGAGGACATGAACAAGGCATTACAGATGAAACTGCTTTGGAAGATACTAGCAGAACCCAACAACCTATGGGTTACACTAATAAAAGAAAAATACCTCAAAACAACCGATATCCTAAAGTATCAAAAGCGAGGGGGGTCCTCGTGGCAATGGGCACAACTAACAAAATTAATACCGTTATTCAAAAATGGTCTTCAATGGTCTATTGGGGACAGTTCAGCGATAAATTTCTGGAGGGATCTCTGGATGGGTCAGGCACCTCTGAAAACATTTATCCCAGATACTCAACAGATTGATGAGTCGATAAACATACAATACTTCATAAACGAAAACAAAATATGGGACAAGAACAAATTATTTGGAAAACTGCAAGGATTATTACCAAACAAATTAATAGAGAAAATCACCACCGTACCATTGCCTCAAAACATATAAGTTGATAGACTATATTGGAAATGGATCAAGAATGGGTGGTATACGACAACCTCTGCAATTGACATGATACATAAATACAAAAACCACCCAAACTCGGATATAAGCTGGGTCTGGGACCTAAAGACCACACCTAAAATAAAATCCTTCCTTTGGAAAATCCTCAAGAACGCAGTACCAACAACTGTCAGATTAGCATCTTGTCGGCTGGGGATCCCTACAGATTGTCCTCACTGCGACTCATGCTATGAAGATTTAAAGTATCTCTTATGGGACTGCCCCATTAGCAGGGGGACTTTGATGGCGAATGATCCAGGTTCCTTTATGAAAATACATGGGTGTTTTGATAAAGGAGACCCAATCAATGACACTATGGAATATCAAGAACACAATTGGAAGAACCAAATTTGAGGACCTAGCGTTTGTCTGGTGGGGTATCTAGTTCTCTAGAAACAAAACGCACTTTGACAATATAACCCCAGATATAAGAAAGATTTTAGCTTTCAAAAAAGACCAAAAATTTATCTGGGCAACCTCACAACCAAGGGAAAATACAAAAGATAAAATAGCAACTACAACAATCAACCCAAAACCTAAATTGACTTCAAAAAGAAAAAGAACCAAATGGGAAGCCCCACCAAAAGATACACATAAACTTAACTTCGATGGCTCTCTATCCTCAACAAATAAGGGTACTTTTGGGTTTATCATTCGTGATTCCTAGGGTGCTCTTATCTCTTGTGGCTGGGGTCCATCTCCAATCGATTCTGTATGTGGTTGCGAAAGCCTTGGGCTTTGGTATGGCATACAAGCTGCAAAAAACTTGAGGATTACAAAATTGATTGTAGAAGGTGATAACCTAACAATTATTATAAGCTTAAAAGGTTTGGGGAAGCCTACTGGAGACTCGGATATGATTGTCTCGGACAGTCTAGTCTCGCTGGGCTTCTTTGGTTCTGTCGAGATTCGTCATGTCTTCCGGGAAGCAAATCTAGTGGCTGATCGCTTGTCACGACTTGGATCTGCTTCACTTGGTTCTATGACTCCTCATGATTCTCTTTTGCGTAGTCTCATCCAAAAGGATGCTCTTGGGTGATAGGGCTTAGCCCTATAGTCAAATATTTTCCGTTTCAAAAAAAAAAAAACAGTAACAAAAAATGAACGGATTTTTCGCCTGATAACCCTAAGGTCTTGCATATTTCGCGTAGTACCCAACTTTTTATATATATTTTGTCAAATAACCCTGAAGTTTTATTCTTTTTTGCCAAATAACCCTGAGGTTTTATCTTTTTTGCCAAATAACCCTGTATCCCAAATTCATGTTTTGTTTTGTTTTTTTTTTAATAACTACTTTGTTAAATAACATTTGAAAAAAGAAAAGCTACCTAGTTGGTGATTTTGGGAGATTGACCATGGCAAAGAACGAGTACAAATCGAAAAAAAAAAAACAAATCCGGATTTATACTGTATTCCTCGGTGGTGGTGTTTGTTTTAGTTGTAGTTCTTGTTGCACTTGTTAGACTTAGTTGATGATTTTAGCTTATGTATTGATTGTATCAAATCCGTTCAATTTGCAAAAAAAAAAATCTTACATCCATCAAACTTCAAAACCTACCATTTGTATGTGTTTTCATTCTAGCAAGCAATAAGAAAACTTGTATCATTAGAAGTAAACAGAAGCAATGGTTTCTCAACATCTTAAAGCAATAAGAAATCAACCATCCGCTGCAAAATGGGCTAATGCCGGACAATATTTAGTAGGAAATCCACACAACCAAGTCAAAAGAAGGCAATCCAAATCAGCCTTAACATAAGAAAAACATAACCAAGTCAAAAGAAAACAATCCAAATCTTAGCCTTAACATAAGAAAGGCACCTATGATATGAACGACTATTGACTTCCCGGATTCCATGGGGCTGAGCACATCACATCTTAGAGTTGATCTTCATTGGTTGTTTTCTTCTTCTCTTTCTTCCTTTACCGGACAATATTTTTTTTTTTAAATATTATTTAACAACGGAATTATTTTATAAAAAAAAAAACAAAAAAAGTGAATTTGGTAGACAGGGTTATTTGGCGGAAAAAAATAAAACCTCAGGATTATTTGGTGAAATATGTAAAAAAGTTGGGTACCACGCAAAATATGCAAGACCTCAGGGTTACCAGGCAAAAAATCCGAAAAATGAAAAAGTGCAAATAATTAACATGATCATGCCAACGCTCCTACTCGATGGACCCATCTTATTTAAAATATAAGGCATTGAATTTTTTTTGGCATACATTTTAATGATCTAAAGATTATACAAAATATTAATTTTTTTTCAAGTTGTAAAAAATCGATTAAATTTTATTACTTCATCTGTCTCAAAATATAGCTCGTTTGACTTTTTATCAAGTTTTTTTAAGGAGATACAACTAATGAGCTTATGATATGATTGTATAATATAAGAGTTGTTTTTGTAATTATGTAAATATGAGGCTCCTATATATATATATATATATATATATATATATATATATATATATATATATATATATATATATATATATATATATATATATAGAGAGAGAGAGAGAGAGAGAGAGAGAGAGAGAGAGAGAGGACTATAAATAGCCTTGATCTGTAACTGAAGAGGGCATTAGCTTGTGCTACGATCTCTATCTCAGACATGTAAGCTCTCTTTGATTGAATTGAGAGAGTTTTATATTTTTTATGGTATCAGAGCGTATGGTTTAGATCACTCGAGTGTTTTCGTTGTGCGTTGTTGGTTTGTATTCTGTGTGAGATCTTGGTGATCGGTGCTGGCATCTATTGAAAGCTTGCTGGAGTTCAACAATGGCGACGGAATTTGGGAATCTTGGTGATTTGCAGCTTGGGTCACAAATGAATGATCCATTGGCGTTGGCAAACTCGGACAACCCTAGGGCACAGTTCATCACGGTTCAATTCTCGGGAACCAATTTCTTGGGTTGGAGCTGAGGAATTTGATTGGTGTTGGGGGCCAAGAACAAATTAGGGTTTATAGACGGGTCCTGCGTGAAGCCGGCTCCGGGAACGATGGATTTCAGCGATGGTTACACGTCGACTATATGGTCCGAAGTTGGATGCTTAATTCCATGGTTGCGAAAATATCAGAGAGCTTCATGTACGTCGAGTCAGCGAAGAATCTTTGGGATGAGATGAATGAAAGGTATGGAGAATCCAATGCTCCTTTAATCTTTCAACTTAAGAGAGAGTTACAGTATTTTGCAAAATTAAAGCGAGTATGGGATGAATCACAGAGTGTTGTAGAGGGTTTTCCTGAATGCACTTGTGGTGCTACTTGTGTTTGTCAGTTTTCTAAGAAAGTAGAGGATCAAGAATCAAGGAATCGGATTATGCAATTCTTGATGGGTTTGGGGGATGGATATGAATTTGTTGTTCACGGTATTTTGTCTACAGATCCATTTTCTACCATCAACACAGCGTATTTCTTGGTCCGGCAGTTCGAAAGTAGCAAGGGTGTTACTTATGATGGTAATACTCAGTCTGAGAACATGGCTTTGGTGGCTTCTAGGAGAGGTCAAATGCAAGGGGACAAGAAAGACTACCAGAAAGATAAGTCAGATAGGAAGGATAAGATTTGTTACCATTACAAGGGTAAAGGGCATATTATGGAGAATTGTTTCAAGCTCGATTCATGGATATCCCTAATGGTTTAAAGCCTCAAAAGATGGAAAATGAGCTTCTGCTCATAATGCATTTGAGGTTGATGATGGAAATATGGATGATCCTTTGGGGGAGGCTGATAAAGTACATGATTTCAATGTGGATAAAGGTATTGGATTCAATGGCAAGGTTGATCAGTCCCTGATGAGAGTTGTGTGCCAGGAGGTGCTTAAAGCAATGCAAGGTTCAAGCCAAGTGAACTTTTCTGCAGTGACAAACATGGCAAGTAACACTCATTCTTACAATTTAGCTTTTCTTGCAAAATCCTCTAAGGACACATATTAGATCATGGATACCGGGGAAACCGATCATATGACAACTTATTCTCATTTGTTGGTGGATAAGCAATATCTTTCTCGCCCCATTTAAGTGGGAATGCCTGATGGCAACCTTGCTTTGGTATCTCAAATTGGAACTTTACACTTGACAACTAACATTCTGTTATATAATGTTTTGATTTGGTGCACCTTGATATTTGGGGTCCTTATAAGACCAAAAGTGTTTCGGGTGCTTCTTACTTTCTTACTGTTGTTGATGATAAAAGCAGGGTTACATGGACTTTCCTTATGCCCAATAAAACTTTTGTGTTTTCTATTCTATCTAATTTTGTTTCCTATGTTTCTACTCAATTTAAATCTGTCATTAAATGTTTTAGAAGTGATAATGGTATGGAGTTTTTGCAATCAAGTTGTGCACAATTGTTGCTAAGCTTGGTCTTGTTCATCAAGGGAGTGCTCCCTATACTACTCAACAAAATTGTAAGGTTAAGAGGAAGCATATACATTTAATTGAGACTGCTAGAGCGTTGAAATTACATGCTCATTTGCCTTCGGAATTTTGGGTTGATTGTGTGCTTGCAGCAACAATGGAGTCACATCATGAGGTTTTATTTGGTAATTAACCTTCATTAGAATCATTAAGGACTATTGGTTGTCTATGCTTTGCTTTGGATCCTTGGGCCAAGAAGGATAAGTTTGGACCAAAGTCTAAGAGATGTGTCTTGGTTGGCTATCCATTTGCTCAAAAAGCATACAAGATATATTATTCAGAGACAAAGAGATACATTGTCAGCCAAGATGCAATTTTTTTTTGAAACTTAGTTTCCTTTTAAGGATCATCAAGGTAAAGATTCTCAAGTTTGTCCTTCTAAACCTTCTCTTCCTTTAGTAAATCATGTAGGTACCTATTGGATCTAAGTGGGTTTTCAAGTTGAAACACAAGCCAAATGGATCCATAGAAAGGTATAAAGCTCGGTTAGTTGAAAAAGGCTACAATCAGGTGAAGGATAAAGATTTTAAACACACTTTCTCTCATGTTTCTAAATTTGCTACAGTTAGATGCTTGCTTGCTTTAGCTACTAGTATAAAACAGTGGCCTATACATCAACCATGCCATCAACAATGCCTTTTTACATGGCTATTTGGATGAGGAGATTTATATGAAACCTCCTGATGGCTATAAAAAAGGCACTGGAAGGTCAAGTTTGCTTGTTAAAAAGACCACTCTATGGGATAAAACAAGGAAGTAGGAAATTTTCCATATTTTTTTGAATTTCCTACCAAACTCTATATATAAAAACACAACAACCATATAATAATCTCCATAATGTGACATCATTCTCAACATAATCCCCGAATGGAAATAAGGTAAAGAATGGGCAATATTTAGATCATGTGGAGCATAATATGAAATAAGGTTCAATATGGCTTTTGTGATGCATAAGCATAGGTAAAGGCTAGGATATAAACATATGAGCATTATATGGAAATATAAAGTCCTCCATCCTCTTATCATGCAACATGTCAAAAGCAATATCAAATTTTACCTCCTTTCATGGTTTTCAATAAAATATGCACTTCATTGTGACTTCCCTTTACTAAGCAATTTCATGCTATATCTCTAATGAATCCAATTTTGCATCGTCGAATTCAATATAACTTTCATGACACTAATTCAAAATTTTTCAATGGGGGTGATAAAAATAAACTTTGGAAAACATGCACATAAGCACATAAATACAATATGAATTTCAAAGTAGCCATGTACAAGCAATTCGAAAAATAATGCACAAACAATGTCAAATAAAATCAAATATGCACAAACTAAGCCCTTTCCCCACCCCGTACTTAAACATTACAGTGTCCTCACTTTATAAAACAGGAGTAAAGAAAGAAACTCACTAGACAAGTGTGCTGATCGTCGAAAATCGAGTGTGATGTTGCTGCAGAAGTGGTCGACATCGACTAAGTTTGGTCGATTTCGAGAAGACTGGTCGACGTCGACCAAGTCTACTCGAGATCGAGTAACTTGTTGCCTCCAGGGTGGCCTTCTCGACCACATGCTTTTGTTTGAAAGCCGTGATCTGTTGTTTGAGAGCAGCTGTCTTTGCAGGAGGAAAGAACTTGTTGAGGAACAGGTCATGTAGTTCGTTCCAAGTGCGAATTGATTGTGCACGCAATCCTTCCAACCATTGTTGTGCTATTCCTGCAAGGGACCAACGAAAAGCCTTTAGTTTTAGATATTCTAGATTAGCACCATCAGCAATTGTTTCACATAAATCTAGAAAAGTAGTAACATGCTCTAAAGGACATTCATTGATTCTTCCCCTAAATTGACTCCTTCTAATTTCAGTAATAAAAGAATGACGGATTTCAAAATTAATAGCGGGAAGAATGATCGGTGATTCTGGAACTTCCAGAGTAGGATGCAGATACTCCTTTGCTTTGGCCGGGATATGCCCAATCTGCTCCGCAAGTTCCCTTCTTGCGTTGATCTCGCGATCTACCCTTGCCTCCTACCTTTGTTGATTCTGTGCATATTCTGCCTCTTGTCGGGCGTGTTCTGCTTCTCTGGTGGTGAATTCCTCTATCCGTAGGCGGAGTTGCTCAAGCTCCTGTGCTGGTGTGAGCGGGACCACATTCTCGTCGTTGGGATGAGTCGCCATGAGTCTCTTTCTTAGCCTTTGCTGAAGATGGAAGAAGCGTTCTGGCTCGAGAATCAGGTCTATGGGTGTGCGATCAGTTCTTCGCATGCACCTGAAAAACAAAAACAAAAAGAAACAAGTAAAAAGAAACTAAAAAGCAAAAACAAATATTATAGAAAAGAAAAAGAACTAAAAATGGCGCGATTGATGGCTTCCTTGGCAACGACGCCAATTTTGTTGTTGCAAGAGGATGTCTCAAGTATGAAATAAATGTAAAATATAAAGCAAACTAACTCCCTGTCTCAGCAAATAAATACAAGACTTCCTCCCGTTGTAGTAGAAGGCAGTCAGGATCGATCCACGAGGAAGCGTGTCAACGCCTGCCTTTTCAGTTCAGAAACTCTCTCGATTTCGACCAGAAGAGTCCTCGTCTTCGAGTAAAGTACTCGACTTTGACCAACTCTGTCGACTAAAATAGAAAACAGAAAGCAACAAAAAACGAAAACCAAAACAGAACTGGTCAATCTCGACAAACCTTCCTCGACGTTGACCAAAACTGCTCGATATCGACTAACACAGAACACGAATTTGATGAAATAAATCGAAAAACTAAAGACTTCTAAAATGGGTATCAACACCACAACGATAACTATGTAAAATAACACATAAAGGCATAAAAGATCATGCTTTTCATCAAATAGGAAAATAGAGGCTTTCGCATAAACCTTAATTGTTACTAAACCTTTTTCACATAATTAATCCAAGTTGTATTAACATCACTTTCGCTTCAATAACACAAAAAATGATCACCTTCAACTTTCGCAAAAGAATCATGCTCATAGGGATAGAAGATGAATTCGCATCAAAAGCTTGTACCTTTACCGCATCACCTCACATGGCCACCGTCGGGCTCACCCCGACCCTAAAAGTTGGGTGACTACTCACTCTTCATCATCAAGAAACTCATCAATAATAAAAGGGAACTAAATTGCATTAAATAAAATAAAAGAAAGCTTACAACCAATCGAAGCCAAATCGTCTCTCACTTCACAAACTCCACTCGGCTCCAAGTCCTCTCCTACTCTGTGTGTGTGTGTGTGTGTGTGTGTGTGTGTGTGTGTGTGTGTGTGTGTGTGTGTGTGTGTGTGTGTGTGTGTGTGTGTGTGTGTGTGTGTGTGTGTGTGTGTGTGTGTGTGGTCTCTCACTTCACAAACTCCACTCGGCTCCAAGTCCTCTCCTACTGTGTGTGTGTGTGTGTGTGTGTGTGAGTGTGAGCATTCTGCTCCATTCTTGAAATGCACTTTCCTGAGTCCTCGTTCGTAGGATTATTTACGCATATGAGCATGCGTTGGAAAGCTCTTTCCGAGGGATACAACTCTCATGAAGACATCAAAGCTTGATTCAGAACAATGAATGGTGAAAAGTTGCGTTTTCTCCGGCTACACCATCCTTAGCTTCTTCATGACTTTCCTTTAAGCTCCAAAGTGCGTCCGATTTCTGCAAAATTAAATAGAAACTAGTGTAGACTCCATAATTTGGCAAATAAGCATAAACTACATAGAATCTATACTATTCTAGCCCAAATGCATCAAATGTATGCAGAAATCGATATGTGTCAAATTAGGCTTACAACATATATTATATAGATTTTCGCTAAATAAATATGTGTCAAAAGATTCTATGCTTTAAGGACATGGTTTTCCATTTTTGAGTTGGTTAATAATAATGAGAGAGCCTTCTTCAACAATCAGATGATGACAATTTTGTTTTGATGCGTAGTCTAAGCCATGCTTTAAGGCCAGAGCTTCTTAATCAAGGGCGATTGACGACCGACCTTAATGTGACCCTAGTGGATGAGATGGCCATTCCAATCGCGTATTACAAAACCAGTCGTGCTTTTGCCATTTGACCATGTTGATCCATTAAAATTAAGTTTTAAAAATCCCTTCGGAGGTTTTTTCCATCCTTTCTCTTTATCCGCTTGTTTGGGTCTCGTTTTACCTATGGCATTTTGTTCATGTTACTGTCAATCTCTGTATCGAGTTACCATTTACATGCTTTGATCCAGTTTTCCATATGGGTCCGTGAGAATTTGATGAGTAACCCCATGGCGTGGAATAGGCTCATTGTTGAATTTTGATTTACTTCGTATGTGCTAAATTGGCTCTCAACTATGTCTGGTAGAGGTTGGAAAAGCACTGGACGATTATATATATCTAACTATTAAAAGAGAAGCATTTTTTATAAGGTTTTCAACCGATCAAATTAAAATAGATTTTATTTTATAATCAATTGGTCCAATTTAAAACATTAAATTAGCATTTAATTTATTTCTTAGTACATTATACATTTTCTAATAAATTGGTTAGAATCAAAACATTGAATCAAACATATTTCATTTTATTTGATTGTAATTTTTATATTATTATGATTTTATTTATATAAAGCTATATTCTATAATCTATAACTGACCATTAAAAGACACGCATTTTTTATGAGATATCACTTGCACCATAATTATAGGATTAACCGATCAAATTAAAATATTTTTTTTATTAGCACATTATACATTTTCTAATAAGTTGATTCAAATCAAAACATTGAATTGAACATTTTTTTATTTTATTTTATAGTAATTTGTTATATTGTTATGATTTTATTTATAAAAATAATGCGCCATGACGCGAAAATTATACTATTTATAATTATACGAGCAAAATGTATATAAAAGTAGATATAAAAAATGCTACACTGACCAATATTTTATATATATAAAGCGATTTTTTTTTAAAAAAAAATCCACATTCTATTCCCTCTCCTGGACAAATTGAACATGATCATAAGCCTCATAGGGTCATAGGCATTCCTTAATCACTTCATGTGCACAATCTCTAGTATACGGGCATACCTATGAACATCACACTGATTAACAACCTTTCTAGCTTGAGATTAAAAGGTGTCATGGCTTGCATAGATCATCCCTTTAAGGCGTCCACCAAGAAGGAAACCACGATGCAATGCAGTGGTCCTCTGTGTGCAAGTCACCCACATAGAGCAGGGAGTCAAGGGAGATACGAGTACGTTGATTTCATAGGAACCGACGAATGCATTTCCAGGTCCATGAATCAACATGTTTGACAGGCATAATCCGGCAATCCTGCCCTTTGGTGATGTTGCTTTTAACCCAATGACTCCGAAAACATGGTACATCAAAGATAATGTCATTGGCAACTTGATATAGGTGGCCTTGATTGTTCCAAGCCAGCAAAACATCTTTGATCTATTGACAACCGAAATTGCATTAGTACAGCTGCGGTTGGATTACTCATGTTGGCTGAATTGGAGGCGCAAACATACCGAAAAGATTTCAGTGCAAGTCCATGGTTTTCTCCAGGAAAACTAAATGACTGTACTTCACCAAAAGCATCTGAAGTGTACAGAAATAAAATGAATCTCAAGGAAATTAAATAGGGCTGAAAGATTGATTAATTATTTGCTTTGTTGGTGAACCAAGCAAACTGGTTTCCACGTACCTTCTGGCACATAAGCTTAAGTCATTGTGTGAAGCTTTTGATCAAAATATACTGAATTATAGGATTTTCTTTCTAATGCAACTTTCAACTAATTTGTAATGACAAACCATTGATTGGAGAAAGTAAACTGAAGAGGGATGACTGATGAGTAATTTACCAGAGCAATGCATCAAGTACTGGTCTTTTGCAGGTAGACGCCATTAATGGCAACTAAAGGTAGGTGGGAAATCTTATACCACTCTTCACCCCTATCCTTGGCGCACCTGGCTTCTAAAACTGGACACTTTCGGATTTTCAACTCCCTTAATCGGGTAAGGCGTCGCATTGCACCAGCTGACGGCAGATACTTTAAGTTTCCGCAGTTTCGAATCCACAAACCCTCTAGGCATAAGAGGTTTCCCAGCCATTCCGGAAGTTCTTCGAGTCCATCAAATCGCTGTATGCATAACTCAACAAGCTGAGAGAAGTACAGAGCCTCGGTTGCCAGAGATTTCACCTTCGGCCATCCAATCAGACTCAAGTACTTCAAACATTTCGGAAGCTGATCGATGCCAGGAAACTCGCCAAGCTTCTCATTGAACTCCCCTATGTGCAATAACCTAAGGCAGGACTGGTGACTTAGCCATCCCGGCATTGACATTTGCTTCGAGAAACCAATCACCGCTAAGACTTGCACACGACTCAAGCAAGTCAAGTCCGGAATGAAGTTCAGCTTGGGGCATTCAACCAACTCCAATGTCTCAATGGATACACAACCTTCCAGGCCACGTGGCGTGTTTGCTAAGTTCTTACACCAGCAGATTTTCAGAACACGCAGTGCGAAGAGATCTCCAATATCTGGGAAAGACATCAGATGATCACAGTTTCTTACCTCCAAGGTCTCGAGAGTGCCGAAGCTTTGGAGAGCTGGAGGTAATTCAGTCAATTGCTCACAACACAATACTTTAAGTGCTCGTAGAGAAGTACATTTCATCAAGGCCCAAGAAAAGGAAGTTAGATGCTGAATGTTTTCAATTGTGAGAGAGCTAAGATTTGTTGCATTCCTTAAAACCATCAGCAACGGTTGCTCACTGTTTATTCCTTTCATGGTCACTTGCTTGAGAGACTGAAAGCAAGTTGGTGCAGTAACCAGTAGAGGGCAGTTTCTTATTTCCAATTTCTCAAGAGAAGGGAAAACTGCAAATCTTGACCCCATAGGTTCAACCCAATGTTTCAAACTCGGCATCTTCTGTAGAGAAAGCTCCTTCAATCTGGGAAAAATCACCTCTTTGTTCAAGTCACTGTCATCTGTGTAAAAGAAATCAGTTCCTATGACTTCGAGACTTTCCATTCCATCAATCAAGAGGTGCACAAGCGAACGAAGATGCCCAAGTGTTGGGAGTTGTTCACATTTGTGGCACCTGATTAAAGATATATGCTCCAAGTTGTCAAAATAAAGCGGATTAGAGAGCCAAGCTGAGAATCTTTTACCGAGGAAGTTGTGCAGCCAAAGGTATTTCAAGTTAGAGTGAGGCTTCAATCCGGCCATTACCTCCTCATTATTAGTAACTGTATCACCTTCTTCTCCTCCTCTCCAAATCAAGCTCAAATGTGAAACCCCTGTCTTGGTGTTCAGATTGGCTTCCATTGCATCTTCTTTGCAATGTATGTGCTGAAGCCCATCAATAGTTACACTGCCTCTCAGGTGTAGCAGATTCCTCAATTCTTTAACTTTCCACCCTTCCTTTGCCATGATTTTTACCTGCGGAAGTGTCATGAGGCAAGTTAATTGTCCAATCCCCTTGGGTATGTCCACAGCCTTTGATGTATATATATGCCTTAAATTAACCAACTTCGCAACTTGTTTTGGCAGTTCAACAAGACTATAACATCTTTGAAGATCCAATATTTCTAGCATGTACAATTTCCCAACGGACTTGGGCAAATGCTTAAATTGATTCTCAGAGAGATTAAGGGATCTGAGATGCTTCAACCTCCCTATTGATCTTGGAACCTCCTTCAACCCACAGTTCACTAGATGTAGATCACGCAAGTATCTTGCTTGAGCTACAAAGTCTATAGATATGGATGCGTTGGTACATATTACAGTGTGTAACTTACTCAGTTTGCTGCATTTTCTGAACTTGAACTGAGACTTCCCAGGACTCTCTCCACATATCCGTATATGCTCAGTTCTAGAAGCCCCATGTAGATCATTTGGATCCCTTACAATCAAGAACGCATCCTTATAAATATATAGTGCCAGATCATGTATGAGATCATGCATCATCAGGTTATCTCTACCATGACGATTTTCCATATGCAGAAGACCACTAGCCAACAAAGTTTTGATATAAGCTTGACCAATGGTCTCAATGCACGTATCCCCTTGTTCAGACTTTTGGATATATCCTTGAGCCATCCACCCGTTGATCAACGCTGTCTCACTAATGTAGGCGCCCTTCGGAATCATAACCGAGAAATGAGCAAAACATTGTTTTACTGCTGCATTTGGCAGATGATTAAAGCTTAGAAGTAACCAGGGCATGATTTTAGTCTGTCCTACAAAAGAATTCCACACTTCACTACCGTCAACCGATTCCCACTGGTCTCTCTCATTCATAGACCCCAACAAACATCCCAACGCTTTTATCGCTAAGGGGAGACCTCCACACTTCCGTAAAACCCTATCCCCTACATCTGTCAGATTTAATATCTGTTCTTGAGTCTTGTTAGCAAATGCTTTTTGCTTGAACAATGCCCAAGCATCATCGTCACGTAGAGCCCCCACATGATGAGTCAGCGAAGCACCCATTACCAATGTAACTTCAGAACTTTGAGTTGTCAGCAGGACTCGGCTACCTATAGAGTGATCAATGATTCTGACCAGTGAAGTTCTCACTGAATTCCAAATCTGCCCATCTGTAATCCACACATCGTCAAGAACAAGCAAGTACTTCTGTTGTTCCAAACAATCTTGGAGCTTCTCTTCCATTGTGCATATGCTGGATAGTTTGTGGTTCTCTCCCATCAGAGATTGAGCCATCTCATCCAAAAGCCTCGTCAAACAAAAATTATCAGACACAAAGATCCATGTTCTTTTGTCAAAATGCTCCCTCACAGTTTCACTGTCATAAACCTTTCTTGCTAGAGTTGTCTTCCCCACTCCTGCCAAAATGTTTGATCAACTAATTGACCTCATAAATGCAGGTAGAATAAAACAGTAATATAAAAGCTAAAAAATCTGTTGCGAAAATTAAAACTGGTACCTGATATTCCAACGAGGGCAAGGACAGGTAAAACTTGATCATTAGAGGAAAAACATAGCTCACGCACAATCAGATCCTCATCAAGTTGCCTCCCGATTACAAATGAGCTATCTACATTCTCTCCTCTCTCTTTCAAGTCATTAAACATAGCCATGGAACTAGGAAGCTGGTAACTTTGAGGAATATCCACCAATTCCATTGGTCTAAGCCCAATCGCTGCAGCTTCATTGTAAATGCACGTGGCCATAGACATAAACTTCCTAACCTTACGAGCAATCATCATACGAAATGCTAAACTAGGATTGGATTTAGATAAGAATTTAGCCACAACCACTTTTCTCAAGCAACTCTGATTACTCTGCACTTGCCCTTGAACTTTCTCATAAGAAATGTCATCAAGAATATTGTCAGCATAACCTGCGGCATCCTTTACACTTCTGAGCCAGAGAAGTATAAGATCATCACAAACACATTGCACAGGGTTCATCCTCTCAGCGGCGAATAACAAAGCCTGCAACTTAGAGAGTTCACGTTTGAGGCGGTGAAGTTGTTGTTTCAAATCCCTAAGAGTGGCAAATCTCAGGACTGCAAATGCAGAGGACCGGGACACAACACCAACAGCTTTCTTGGAAACTTCCTCAAGAAGATATGATGCTAGGGACATAGCTATGGTTACGAGCACAGCTGTTTCAGCTGTCATGGTTGTTGATGCCAAACCTTAAAAGATAGGATTCTGCATTGAAGACCTGAATACAGGAAAGACTGTAAATTTCAGGCAGATAAAACTCTCAAATAATTGAGTAAACTTGACAGTAGATATAATGTAGAGACATCATTCATAATAGAGCTAATTAGCAGTCAAAGACAAAGAAACAGATTACTATATTACAGTCACAAGGGTAATACAGTTTGGTTTGAATGATAGAGAACCACATTTCCTACAGACTAACTAGCTGGTTGCATCTTAATCCTTACAAAACTTTTGACTTGTGTTGAAATTAACTGTGGAAGTTAGTAATATTGGATGCATAAAGTGGGCAAAATGAAATGCACAGGAATCAATGGCAGCCAATATAGTAAGGTTCTTCATTAAAAATAGAGCAGTTGGAGATTCTTCATTATATCAAATCATGTTATAGAAGAAACTTTTGAAAATTTGATGTATAAGAACTTTGCAAATTTTCTTACAGAAGATAACACTCAATTGTAAAAAGTTTAAATTTAATTACACTAATGACAGTAAGGCATGGAATGACGAAGCGATTTTTTATACTTAAGCACTGCAAGTCTGCATAAAGGTACATCAATGGTGAAATTTTATGAGAAGTATTAATTCAAAAAAGGTAATGGAATAGATTAATGGAATATTAAGTAAACTCATCAGATTCAAGTATTTTATTTTTTCATGTTTTTGGATTCTTTTGATTTGGACAAGACCAATTTAATAGATTTTATACTTAATTAATCTATCGGTTTTTCAGTCAATTACTTTTTTCAAGCTTCTGGTTTGTTTTGGTTTTTTTTCATCAACCATCAGGTTTTAACAAGCTTAGTGGTTATTTATTTTGTAAATCAGGTCTGATAAACTAATTTTAAATTTAATTTATTGTCAAAATATTCCTCACAAATTTGACACCAGAAAACCAATATAAATCAATGCAAACTATTGAAATTATCATATTGTAATCCACAAGTTCGGATTATCATTGTCTGCTGTGCTTCTGCTGCACAGACCTGCACCTGCCACCCACACGCAGGCTCCAGAATTGTTACAACTCGTAACAATTCACTGCCTTGGCTCTACCGTAAAAGTCAACTCGAGCTGATGACTAGTTGACTGGGATCCCTTGTTGAAGTCTTGAAGATGAATCAAATGGATCTAATGTGCCCAATAACTTAGCTTGGTGATGTTTATAAGTTTAATTACGTGTAAACTTAAATAAATTGATCAGATCTTCTCCCAAGTCCCTTATGTCTATCATCATCACCCTTGATCATATGAGTGATGAACTGATGCACATGCAAATTAGATAAACATGATGAGTTCTTCACCAAAAGGATTTATAAAGTAGGAAATTCAATCTGCGTCTTATGGATTCCGAGTCAAAACACCTATAAAAGAAAGCCTAAATTCCCTCCCCCAAATCCACTGTCGTCCAATAATCCAAACCCTCCGAGTTCCACCGTACTCGCCACAGGCCAATTCCATGGCACAAACGCTAACCAGTTGGTAATTAGAGACCAGAAATAAGCAATTGAAGATTTGCAATAACTAGAAGCAAAAGAAAAATCATCAATTTACCTGAAGATTAAATATACTCGAACTGTATCCCTCGAACTTTGTTGGGATATCAATGTCTCCCTAGAGAACTTGAGCAAAGGTTATCGATAATTATTTCTTGCAAAGCCGACACGTCGCACATTGATTGTAAGCAATAAGCATGAGTGGTGAATAAGAACGCAGACCATGACTTTCAATCTTTTGGCATTTCCTATTTTCATTGCAGCATATTTGGATTGGAGGGAAATCACTCTCAGGAGATATTTGTGATTTCATTTGTGAACGAGAGACGGACAGGATGAAAGATTTTTTTTTTTTTGTAAATTACATAAAAACCACCCTAAAACTACATGATTTTTCACAAAATCATCCATAAATGAAGAATTTACATGAAACCTCCAAAGCTTTTTTTTTTTAACAAGTTAAGAGTTTGAGACCTAAGCATTGTTACATAAAGACTATAAACAAGAGGTAGAAACATCTATTGACACGATAATTATAACTAATTTACACCTAGATCCCAATCAAACAATCAGGATACAATAACGGAAGAAAAGAAATCCCTATAAGCTTCGATCTCAAAGTGCGCCTCCATGTCGGTCTTTGCGATTCAATTTAGGCATTGAAACCAATAGATTTGAGAACTTACACTGCCAATTGATTTTTATTTTTATTTTTTATTTTTTTTTATTTGGTAAAAATTTGAGAACCAGACAACCTGTTGTCTGATAACTCAATAGGCCGATGAATCGGCAGACGGATAAACCGTCAACATACAACAAACTAAATAACACAAAACAACCAAAATGAAAGAAACCCCCCAAATAAGCCATAAAACCCATCGGCAAGCGGAGGAGAGGAGGAAGATCTAAGGCGAGCCACGAATGCCGAGGACACAGGAGAGCGCGACAACTCACACGGCGCCTCGACGCCGAGAAGGCAGAGAACAACAACCCATCTTCGGAAAAGGCGAAACCTGCGGAAGTGTGGATCACCGACGTTGCCCCCACCTAGATGAGGGATCTTCGAAGACCACAAACACAACCACGATCCTCTCGATCATACAAGACGCCCGATGCTGCAACCCAACTCGGAACTAAACGTACCCACGCCAAAGCAACGGACCGACGCCAACAGAGGGGAGTAATACGGGCCAAACCAGAGAGGAAACTAAACATCGTACGGAAGTCTGTGTGTTAACCCGGAACCAAACTGAAAAGTTCAGGGAGAGATTATTAGTAATAATATTATTAAAATTATTCTCTAATCCCTTACGAGATTTTGGTCAAACCCTTTCGGGATCTTGGTTAACCCTTTCGGGATTTTGATAAAGCCCTTTCGGGTGGTTAAGAAAAAAAATATATAAAAACAAACTTTATAAACAACAATATACACGTTTTTTTTCCCCCTTTCTCAGCCTTGGCCCCCAAGAGAGGAAAAAGCCCCTTTTTTTTTTTCCTTCTTGGCCCCCAAGGAGAGGAAAAAACCTGTAGACTTGTAGAGGCTCCCCCCCCCCCCCCCCCCCCCCCCCCCATTTCTCATCCTTGGGCCCCAAAGAGAAGAGACAATTTGCAGGCCTGGGAGACCACCCGACGGCCAACGGGGAAGTCCATAGGCCGGACACCGGCAGCGACGGGGAAGATAGAGGCAACCCAGAATCAGATCCGCCCCACCACTCCCCGGAGATCGACGAAAGGGCAACCGGACGGGAAGGAGAGGCCGGAATCCTCCCAATCCTCAAAAACCCCAAATTAATTTTTACAAAAGGATGAAGAACCGACACCCCCGCCCCTGACCGAACCCTAACCACACAGAGGAAGGAGACCAGGATCCCCCGGAACTAGAATCAACAAATTCGAACAGCCAGAAGAGAAGGAGAATCACACGAGAGAAGGAACGCCCAACCCCGGCGACGAGAGCATCCGGATGAGTGCCCAAAGTCGAGGACGATCTGAACAAGGACAAAAAATCCGGCCACCAAATACCAGTGGAAGTCGATTAGGAGGATATAGATCCGAAGAAAGATGATTGAAGGGGTGGATTTGGCAAAGAAAAGATCGTAAGAAATGGGGGTTCAACAAGGAGAGTTTCTCTCTTAGGAGAGAGAAACTCTCGACACCTCTTACTGCCAATTGATAATGCCCGAATCTTAATTTGATTTTTTATATTTTTTTTGGATTTTGATGGGTTTACAATTTAGGGTTGGTTTGATTCGTATTCTTCATCTACATTTTTTAGACCAACGGAACATTCATGCTTGCAACACTTGGAGACAATAACAACTCGGAGTTTAGGATGTGAAGGTGTAATAGGAGAGGAGGAAGGTGGTGGCATGACCGCAAATACAAATTTACGGCAACCTCCGATCTAGGTACATGTAATGTCCCTAGTAGATATTGTATGTTAGGAATTAAGGGTATAAATACCCTAGTGGTTGTAATTGATGGGCATCCAAGTAATAATCAAATTGTTTACCCTAATCTCTCTCTCTTTCTATCTCCTATTCTCGTTCTCTCTATCCTCTTCCTCTATCTCATCTGTCTAATTTCTCATCCCCTTCCTCTGTTCGTCAATCCTTCAACAAGCTTCCATGGAAGCTTAATATGTCCATCCCTTCGGGGCATAACAATGGTATCAGAGCCTTCTGGTTCTTAATTCCGCAATTTTGTTTTTGACACTCGAAATCATTCGACGACGATGGTAGCTATGGTGGCCGATCGAACTATTCTCATCAAGATTCACCAGAAGTTCTACTCGATCTCCTAGGAAGTGCTGGAACAAGTATTTGCTCCATTCGGAGTGATCGAATACATAAAAGTCTTTTGTCCCGGGGAGGAGTTTCATTTGAAGATCCGCTTCAAGAGCCGGGAATCTGCCATTGAAGCACTGAAGGGCATCAATCGTAGGGACGTCTACGATGGGTGTTGTCAATTGGAGCTCTTTCTTGAGGTCAGCTTGATGGTGGACAACCTTCGAAGAAACGAAAGCCTACGGCAAAAGGTTCAACAGTTGGTGGCGGCGACGCATGAATTTCTCACAAATTCAATTCAGAAACAAAAAGTACAAGGGAATCTGTTGGCAAAATGGAAGCGAAGCACATAAAATTTTCAAGAAAAGGCGGAGCAGTGGCTGTTGAAGATCGATCGAAGGCTGGACGAATTAACTGAGTCAATCAAAAATCTCCCAGAAGGTGACCAATTTCCCTTGTTGACGGAGACGAAGGGCAAGGATGGAGCATCATAATCATACGGAAACGCCCCGTCGATCAGAGTCTTCGGTGCAGCCGACAACGAACAAAACATTGGGAACGCAGAGACCAATGATACATTCGAAGAACATCAAGTTCGACCAGAAATTTTCGAGGTAAATTCTAATCCTTCAGAGGCAGTAATCTTTGATGTTGCATCCAAGGAATATGGGTATCTGTTGACTAAATGGATTAGAGTTAAATCAGATGATGTGAAGATGATTTCAGTTGAAACCTTTGAAAATCTGATTGCACCCAAGGTGTTTGTAGAAATGTCTGCCCAGGCGGAATTAGCTTTTGTTGTTGTTGCAACCATAGTTAGGCATGGGGTGCAGGCCATAAAAGTGGTCTTTGACCTTGAAATTGTTGAAATTTGTACTAAAATAAACAAGATCTTGAAGACTTCTCCACCTACATAATTACAAGCAAAGATGAAGTGTGGAAATGTTACCCAGGGTAGAGTGCAAGGACAAGAAATTGAGATTGTTGATAGTATAGATCTTGTTCAATACATTGAAGCAAATTCAAAGGGTCTTGCTGTAGTTGTCGATGGGATTATTGGAAGACTGGGTGATCAACTTCGATGTCGAAATGCAATGCCTTATGACAGAGGAAAAGAGAGCAGTGTGGCTCTTCATGTGCAGCTGGGTTTTTGGAAGCCAACGGTTGATCTTAAGATTGTGGTGATTCTTGTTTTTTATCCAGGTGGTAGTGACAAGATCGAACTGGATGCAAGCTGCTTGAAATTTGTTGCCCGGTGCTCCTGTTTTTTATGTTTTTTTTAATGGCTCTCGGTTAGGTTTTTGTGACCAATGTGAGTTGCTGCAGAGGTTTGAGCATAGTTCTTATGATAAAAATTCAATGTGAGCTGCCATGGATGGTTGCATATGGGTTTTGTTCTTGAAGTGATTGAGGAACATGGAGCAACAAGTGCTGATTTTTGCAACTTTAATGTGTTACTGGTGTTGGGATAACAACTCAAGTACACCATATTCTTTTTTATGTGAGTTGGATGAATCTTTGCTGATAAGGTGCTTAACTACTAGACGTGTTTGGATGTCGGAGACATTGGGGCTGCTTAAATCCTATTGAAATGAGGCACTGTTTTAGGGCTTAATTTCGGTTGCTGTCATAAGGGAGCTTTCATAGATTGCTGCAGTGAGCTTACATGAAGGAGGACTAATGAGTGATGCCATGGATACCTTGCAATTTAAACACATCCGAGTTATGAATATCTTGCATAGATCGCTGTTGTCATATGATCATTATTGTGTTCCAATTCAGCTTGCCACCATTGAATGTAAAATTAAAGACTTGTTGGGGCTTAGTTAATTGATGGTGTTGTCATAAGCTTGCAGGGAATGCTAATAGATGGAGCTGCCACTACTACTGATGCTGGGGATGGGAGCTTTCATGTACTATTTGCAATTATAATAGCTAGTGACTTGCTACTTGTTCTTGGTCTTGGAGGCAATTGTGAGTTGCATGCTATCTTGGGGTTAGTTTGGTTTTGTTCTTGTGGGCAATGGTGAGAGGAATTGAAAATGAGTTCCAAGCCGGTTCAACTAGCTAGTAGGGACATGGTGCCTTACCCCTGTATAAATGGCTAATGTCATTAATTTTGGGTTGAAGCATGCATTGAAGAAATGGAGTTGAGCAACGAGTGAAACGAAAGGCTCACTCAAAGCAAATACTTGCTCTTGGCGGATGGGGTGTCATACAACCAAGAATATTGATCAATTATATGGTACTCGTGCACTCCTAGGCCCTAGCTACTGCCAACATATATAGAAAAAAGAGCTTCCATGTGATAGTTATTGGTGTTGCATATAGTGTTTTCTATTAGCTATTTTAGTCTATTAGCATGTTTTACTTTTTCAATAAGCTTTGGGACAAAACTTTTATAAGGGGAATGCAATGTAATGTCCCCAGTAGATATTGTATGTTAGGAATTAAGGGTATAAACACCCTAGTGGTTGTAATTGATGGGCATCCAACTAATAATCAAATTGTTTACCCAAATCTCTCTCTTTCTATCTCCTATTCTCGTTCTCTCTATCCTCTTCCTCTATCTCATCTGTCTAATTTCTCATCCCCTTCCTCTGTTCGTCAATCCTTCAACAAGCTTCCATGGAAGCTTAATTTGTCCATCCCTTCGGGACATAACAGTACACTAATACAAACTTCGCATTTTGTTATTTTGTTTTAACAAGTTAATTTAATTTCAATTGCAATGATGTATTTGCAACAATTTGATTTAATTTCCTCAATAATTATTATTGATTGGATTCAACTTCTTCTATTCTACGTACCCATTTAGATAGCATTGATTAGATTCGTTATGTTCATATAAGAGGCGTGATTATAAGGATTAAAGGATTAGGGCTCTTCGTCCTTTGGAAATCAAAATTGAGCTTTTTTTTGGGGGGGGGGGTTATTAGTAAATAACCCACTTTGATAATTGGTTTGCAAAAATACCTAGGTTTGAAAACAATTGCATCAATAAATGAAAATTTGCAAAAATACCTTATTTAATTATCAAAACTACCCGCCACCCCAAAAAAATCAGGAAAAAAGGTTAAATATTTTTGGTGTTTATCATTTTTCTTATATTTTGAAATTATATTAAATAATCAAATAATAAAAAATTCTGGAATTAAAAAAAAAACCCAATCCCATGATTTACGTCAAAACCGTATCTTTACTAACTCTCCCGCCGATTATTGATCAAATTCTGTCAATGTTCATATTTGGGATTGTCAAGAACGATATTCATCCTGTCAATGTGATAATATTATGGTTTCAAGATATATATTGACAATCCTTTTGTAAATATGGTTAATAATCCTGAAGATATGATTTACCGTATATTCAGTGATTCTCTCCCCAATTATAGCTTCAATCCTGTCGAAAAAAACCTATAGCCTTGTCACTATGAACATTACTTAATAATCTAGTGATTATGATTTAGGTCAAAACCGTATATTTACTCAATCACCCGCCGATTATTGATCAAATCCTGTCAATGTTCATATTTGGGATTGTCAAGAACAATATTCATCCTGTCAATGTGATAATATTATGGTTTCAAGATATATATTGACAATCCTTTTGTAAATATGGTTAATAATCTTGAAGATACGATTTACCGTATATTCAGTGATTCTCTCCCCAATTATAGCTTCAATCCTGTCGAAAAAAACCTATAGCCTTGTCACTATGAACATTACTCTTGTCGTTGTGAACAAGGAACTTTGTCATGATGGAAATGCCTTTAATTTCTAGTTATGGTATGAATAAAATCGTATCTTTATTCTCTTCCCTATTATAGACTCTATTTTTTCAGTATTAATTATCAGATTTGTCATAAAGAACTTATATTATGTAAAAAAAAAATATTCATGTTAGTATTAATTCTCTTACTAAGGCAATGTTTTTCATCCGGCTAGTTTTTTTTTTTTTTAATTTTTGGAAAACAATATTAAAAGCATTATTTTAATATATATTTCATTTCTAAAATATTTTTTTACTTTTCTTTTAATTTATAATTCCCCTTTTGGAATTTTTTACATTTAAATTTAAAGGTAAAATCAGTCATTATTTTTTAGCACAAATGACCTATTTTTTAGCACAAATGACCCACCTATCCTATTTTTGCTATTCTCACAAAACGAGTATACTTTTGCAAACCGAACACCGATTTTGTGTATTTATGCAAATCGGCCTTTTTTTGTTGTGAGGCTTCGATTGATTTTTTTTTCTTTGTGAAGTTTTGATTAATGAGTTTTTTTCCATGATCTTTGGGGTTTTTTAGTCTCGGTCAAAATGGTAATTTGCCAATTTTTTAAAACTTTTTTAACAAAAAAGGTTGCATGGTCATTTGAAAGAAAAAACAATTTTATAGATGATTTTCTATAATTTTATAATTTATGGTACTTTTAGGGTGTTTGGATTCCATTTCATTAACTTCATAATGAATTTATATGCATTAAATTGAAAGGTGTAGTGTATATATATATATATATATATATATATATATATATATATATATATATATATATATATATATATATATATATATATATATATATATATATATATATATATATATATATATATATATATATATATATATATATATATATATATATATATATATTGTGTTAATATATTAGTGATTTAGTAAGTAGAGTTTGGATGATTAAAATGGAGTCATTTTATTGGCATGGTCAATTTTTTTTCTTTTTCTTTTGGGCCATTTGCAAAACTAACCCAAAAATTTGGTTGGGTTGCACCCCCTATCCCCTATTCATATTAATTTCAAAAAGTTAACCCAAACCCTTAAAAAATTGCACCCAGCCGGTTACAATAGAAGGATGAGACCGGTTGCATTTATGGAGGAGAGAATGAGACATGTGGATGGAAGAGAAATTGACATTTTAAAAAAAAACTGTCATCTCAAGGGGAAGGGGAAGGCCAAAGGATGGCTATTTCTATCTCTCTCTCTCTCTCCCTCTCTCTCTCTCTTAAATTTGAAAACGGAAGGAAGAAGAGGAAGGAGTTCGAAGAAGAACAAGAGCAAGTCTGCAGATTTGAAAACGGAAGGAAGAAGAAGCGGACATCAAACAAGCAACAGACACCGCATACAAGTGACGATATGTGGAATACGAAAAACCATGAGTAGAGCGACTTGGATATGTTTAATATTGAGATACCTTTGAACATTTAATGGATTTGTCGGCACTATGATTTATGTCATGTTTGTAGCAGTTAGATGTCATGTTTATAACTCTTCCTATCATGTGAAATTCGAAACTTATAAAAGCTAACAAAGTTTGCTCTGAATGCGGAGACGTTTGATGCCTTCGTCCTTCACCTTCGTTTTGATGGCTTTTCCAGGTCAATTCGAGGCGAGTGGAGGCTGGATTTGGAGTAGAGAAGGTGGAATCGAAGTGAAGAAGCCCTCATAGAGGCTCGGTGAACCACTTTGTTTTTTTTATTGATGAATAAACAATATAACAACTTTACACTCAATGTTGCCCTCCCCCCTAAGCCCAGACGGTAAAAAAAAAAAAAAGGACAAAGGGGATAAGACAGAGACAGAGATAGAGGGGGGAAGAGTGACAGTAAGGGGGCATTAATATAATTTAAATTAAATCTTAAGTTTCAGAGAAAAACCATTGAAGAAGAAGTAAATGGAATGGGGTTTATTTGGAGTTTGACGTGTAAGCAGTTAGTTTTAACTGGACACCAAAAGTAAAACGACATGCCACCTATTAGAACCGACTGGACAAGAGTTATCGGAGAAACAGATTCACCATGGACTTCGGATAGAAAATGGGTAAGTTTGTTTTCGATAAAAAAAATCAGAGAGAGAGATAGAGAGAGAGGACATGAGAGAGAGGAATGAAAAAGAAAAGAAAAGTTGCAGATGAGAGAGAGAGAGATTAGTGAGTATAAGACAGATAGAGAAAAGTAAAAGAAAGTTTGCAGTGGAGAGATAAAGCCTGCAGAGGGGAGAGAGAGAGAGAGAGAGTATGTGAAAAAAGAAAAGTAAATTTGCAGACGAGAGAGATATCAGTGGGGATAGGACAGAGAGAGAGATGGAAGGGTCCTCTCTCCTCTGCAACTTTACTATTGTTGTTTCACTTCGAAGAAGAACTAATTGGGTGGGGGTTTATTTGCAGGTTGATATGTAAGCAGTTAGTTTTAACTGGACACCCAAAGCAAAACGACATGACACATATTGGAATCGACTAGACATGAGTTATCTGAGAAACAGATTCACCATCGACTTCAGATAGAAAATGGGTAAATTTGCTTCAGATTTGAGGAAGACACCTCTCGCATAACCTTTATCGAAAGCAAACTTGCCCATTTTATATCCAAAGTCGATGGAGAATCTGTTTCTCCGATAAATCTTGTCCAGTCGATTCCAATATGTGTCATGTCATTTTGCTTTAGGTGTCCAGTTAAAACTAACTGCTGACACGTCAACCTGCAAATAAACTCCCGCCCAATTGCTTCTTTGCAGTGAAAGAGTAACAACAACTTTTTATGCTCCCTCATTGACACTCTACTGATCTCTCTCCCCTCTCATACTTCACTTTTATTTTTCACCTCTCTCTCTCTCTCTCTCTCCCTCCTATCCTTTCTCAATTGCTTTTTCTCTCTCTCCGCCTATCTCATCTGCAGATGTGACTTGCTTTCCTCTCTCTCTCTCTCTCTCTCTCTCTCTCTCTCTCTCTCTCTCTCTCTCTCTCATTTTTCCGCCTCCCAATCTGACGTTGCCAGGTGTCACACATTGGAAGGTTGCACCCCCCCCCTCCCTTACCTGCTACCAGCTCCAAGGGTTTTCCAATTATCCGGTTTCACCCAATTATAAACCGAGTTGGGTTAACCTTGCAATACTTCCGGTTTTTTGGGTTACTTTGTGCATTTCCCTCTTTTCTTTTTTGGTTTTAAAGGGAGGGCTAGTGCCCCCAATTTATTAATTAATAAGTGGTAATAGTGTTCTCCATGGAGCTGGGGGTACAAGATCCCGAATACAATCCGGTTCTGAACTGAACAAACGAAAATCTTCCTCTAGCTCTACACCGACATGTGCGAGCCTGTCCACCTCTATGTTTGTCTGTCACCTGACTTGTTTCACATCTGCTTCCCAACCCGGATTCCTCAGCAGCGCTATGCACTCAAGAATTAGATTATGATGGGCATAAAGATCCCTCCTCTCGGGTCCTAGGGTCTTGAATGCCTCTGCACAATCTAGCTCTAGGATCAGCCTCTGGATGCCCATGGAGCTTGCAAGCTTCAGCCCATGAAAGACCGAAAGGAGCTCTGCCTCTAGCGCCCCACACCGACCAAATCTTGTTGCAAACCCGCCAACGAACACACCATTCGCATCACGGATGACACCCCCTTATCCGGCAGGTCCCGGGTTTCCTCTTGCCGATCCATCCGTGTTCAACTTAAGCCAACCCGCCTCCGGAGGGGCCCACACAACAGGCGCCTGTTCTCCATCATCGCCCACACTCTTTGTGTTGCTGACCTTACCCCGGCAATGATAGTAAGCCGAAAATGTTGCCTATACTCGATGCACTACTCCTTCCAATCCATCTTGCCCTTGGAAAATCAGCTCGTTCCTCGCCTTCCATGTTGTCCACAACATCGTCACAAAGGTAGTGCTCCATTGATCTTTCTTGGCCACATTTTGGAAAACCCATTCCTTCGTCATTCCCTCTGTGAAGAAGCTTGAAGGTAGGTGGTGTCCTCTTATCTGAAACCAGGCCTCCTTCACTACATCACAATCTCTTAAGAGGTGCATCGATCGTCGATTTATACTCTCCGCACCTCGGACACGCCACATAATCAGTCAGGTGCCTCCTTTGCCTTTCGGCATTGGTTAGGGTGACATTATGGGCGACCATATATGCGAACTGCCTTGCTCTCTACTGGGCCGGGACCTTCCATAGGTTGGTCCATCCCGTCGTAGACTCCAGCCCCTCATTCGGTGTTAACAGAACTTTTCTACCTAAAAAAACTTGCTAACACTAATTTTTCTTCATACAGGAAAAATATTCAAGATATCGTATAACACACTATTTGATCCCTCGAGAGGTCGACGAATCAGCAGATGAACTAACCGTCTTGATATAATACAAGCAAAAACACATTAAAAAAAAGACGCATCAATAGACTAAACCTGTCATACAAAAAGTGTAATCCATGCGAAATGAAAACCATCGAGTGGGAGAAACAAATGAAGAACCAAGTCAAGCACAACCACAGAAGCACCGTTGGCCAACAGTATAATGGGACTTGGACTCCCGTGGACAGTGAAGACAAACTCAAAGGAAGTGCCTCCCGAAAACAAAGTCTTCCCAAACACACTACCACGACCTCAATCAGTCCTGACTCAGGCCGCCACATCTTCAACAAACCCGAAGCACACCTAGGTCCACCAAAAGCACAAGCGTTGATAAAGCAAAACATACTACGCCGAAAGGATTAAGGCCTGGCGGGGTAGGAGAGTAAAAAATATTTATAAATGTATAATTATATATATATCTAACATATAGTCCATGAACTTTGATAAAATGTTCAAACGGGTCCCTATATTTTTATTTTTTATTCGTTGAAGTCTCTAAACTTTGAAATTTTGTACACATTTGGTCATTCTATTTGTAAATTCATTAAATAGGCGTTAAATAATGCCATGACATCAACGTGGCCTTGTATTAATGGCATGAGTTAAGTTATACACTTATACACATGTAATTTTGCGATATTTCTTTTACAAAAGTAAAATTTTAGGTTATTTTTTTCTTACATCTAATATAATTGTGATGCACAAAAATCTGCATCAAGGTTCTTCACGAACGTCGATCGAGCAAGAATCTGCAAATCATTGACAAACAAGGTCGGGCGGGGCTAACCTCCCCTGGAGGACCCTCCGACGCTCAAGTCAGATTTGTTCGCCTGCCAAAAAAGCCTCTCCCAAACCCTAGCTCATCACACATATATATAACAAAAATTAGGGTCGAATTAAATGTACCTGGTAAAAGACATTTGCGCCCCTCGGTTCCTTACGGGCTTACTTTAGCCCTATCAATTGCCCCTTGGGTTTTCTCTTCACGATCTAGTGATGAGGAAAAAAAAATATTTTGGTGCTCTTTACTTTCTATGATTGACGACAACCGCTAATGATTGTCCTTTTGTCTTGACTATACCCTGCACACTTAGCGTTCTTAAATACGATGTGGTGGTGCATTATTAAATAATCAAATGAAAGTTATAGCTCAACATGATCAGATAAATTTTCAACCATAAGCGAGGGATGATGTTTGTTGATGAGTCAACGAGTAGCAGTCTATTGATCTTATTATCGATCTCCGGTGGCCGTAAGTGACGATTTTTCGGTGGCCGTAAGTGGCGATTTCCGGTGGCCGTAAGTGGCGATTTCTATTTCCAGTGACCATAAGTGGCGATTTTCGTTTCCGGTGGCCGTAAGTGGCGATTTCTATTTTCGGTGGCCGTAAGTGGCGATTTCCGGTGGCCGTAAGTGGCGATTTCTATTTCCGGTGGTCGTAAGTGGCGATTTCCGGTGGCCGTAAGTGGCGATTTCTATTTCCGGTGGCCGTAAGTGGCGATTTCCATTTCCGGTGGCCGTAAGTGGCGATTTCCGGGGCGTAAGTGGCGATTTCCATTTCCGGTGGCTGTAAGTGGCGATTTCCATTTCCGGTGGCCGTAAATGGCGATTTCCGGTGGCCGTAAGTGGCGATTTCCATTTCCGGTGGCCGTAAGTGGCGATTTCCATTTCCGGTGGCCGTAAATGGCGATTTCTATTTCCGGTGGCTGTAAGTGGCGATTTCCGGTGGCCGTAAGTGGCGATTTCTATTTCCGGTGGCCGTAAATGGCGATTTTCGGTGGCCGTAAGTGGCGATTTCCCCATGTCCCAGTGTCGTTCATAACACCGGGTCTCATGTACATGTTATCACTAATGCCTCAACCAGCTTTTAAACAATCCGGTGTAAAAAAAACATGTAGAATCTATATTTTTATTCATAAAGTCCATCAAAGGTTTAACTAATTAATATTGTATATGATAATCACATATTATATATTATTGGCAATTAAAAGTTTTTTTTTTTGGGTCGGAACAACTGACCAAATTAGCCAACGGTTCTAAGATGGCATATAACAATTGAAAGGTAAGTGGGGATTAACTCCACCATAAATACCGAAATTAAAAGACACATTTGACCAAATTGCTAATGCTAGCCGTTACTCGTTAGAATGAATAAATTAATTTCAACATTAATTAGACCAAAATTAAAAAGCATATTATAATTTGACCACACAGTTATAACGTAAGCCGCTAGAATGAAGGACAAATTCAACCTTAATTAGGCCAAAATTAATTAACCGTTGTAAATGCATAATCAAATGACAGTTACGGAAGAATGCAAAACCTGTGCATCTTCTTCGTCGGTTTGCAAAGGGCGGCAGCGACACAGGACTTCAAAGCGGCACCCTCGGCTTGGTCGTTGTCCTGCTTCGACCTCGACCTCGACGGCGGCAAAAGATCCTAATCGGCTAATTTGGGTGCCCCAGTCTCTCCATCGCTGCCGGTGTGTAATAGCAGTGAGGCTGGACCGGAGGCACGACATCGGCGGAAACCGTCACCGCCTTGTCGTTGACAAACGTACATGGGTGATCGGAGGCAACACCAACCGGCAGAAGGCGGAGACTGCGAGTCGTGTAAACAGGATGCCGATGAAGATCGCAGGAGCTTGCGGCTTCGAGCGAGGCGAAACGCAGTGCCGTTGGCCGTAGTGATGGTAGGCCGGGCTCTTTGATTTCATTGATCGAGCTCTGGAGCCCTCGATTTCACCTTGCTTGGTTCATTGGGAATTTCAACGATGGTGCGCTTTTCGATCGAATTCCCACGGACGGCGCCAAATGTAATGCACAAAATCTGCACCAAGGTTCTTCACGAAGGTCGATCGAGCAAGACCTGCAAATCATTGACAAACAAGGTCGGGCGGGGCTAACCTCCCCCGGAGGACCCTCCGACGCTCAAGTCAGATTTGTTCGGCTGCCAAAAAAGCCTCTCCCAAACCCTAGCTCATCACACATATATATAACGAAAATTAGGGTCGAATTAAATGTACCTGATAAAAGACATTTGCGCCCCTTAGTTCCTTACGGGCTTACTTTAGCCCTATCAATAATATAGTTTGTTTAATAAAAAACTTTTTTTAAAAAACAAAAGCAGGTTATATCATATAATTCATTCAATTGAAGTATCAACATTTTTATTTTTTCTTCACAATGATATTTTATATCTATAACTGAAATGCTCTTGTTTAACTAATATGTTTTTTAAGGAATTGTATATAATAGGTTTTCTTCCTGGGAAGTTACTTTCCAGCAATTCCATTCACATGAATTGCAATTCTTATGAATCTAAAAAAAATGTTTAGTTAAATTATACTATAAGAGCTCGTTTGGTTAGCTATTTACTTCCCGGGAAGTACAAAAACCCAGGAAGTGATTGACAATACATGTGTTTGGTAAAAAAACTTAAAATTAAAAAACACAGGAATTCTAATTCCTGGGAATTGAAATTCCTCCAAAATGGAGGAATTCATCTTACCATGAGGAGGGTGGGTAAGATCTACTTTCCCCATTTTTTTTTCCAAATTCCTTCCTTTTTTTCTCAAATCTCATTTTTATTTTAATTTTGATTAAGAAAATTTCCAATTTGTCCCTATAATAAGAAGGACGTGTTAATAAATAAAGGCTATAAGAGTAATTTTAAATAAATTGCTATGAGATTTCCCTATTCAACCAAACAAATCATAGGAATTGAGTTCACGTGAATTTATTTTCAACCAAACATATTTTTATACTTCCCGGAAAGTAAAATTCATGGGAAGTTTTTTTCATGGGAAGTAACTTCCTAGGAAGTGAAATTACCAGGTTTAACCAAACGAGGCCTAAGATGTAAGAAATTAAAATGGAGGAAATTGAATTTTTCCATAAAAATGAAAGTTGAATTTTTTTTTATTTTTTTTTTTGATTATGTAAAAATTTGGATAGAGAACTGTCCAAGCGCATCCAGACGGATGAGATCTTAAAGATCTTTGTTAGATGGTATATGTACCCCATAAGCAGAGTGACAAAGGTGTGCAACCTTGTCGGCCACTCTATTGCCAGCGCGGGGTATATGAGAAAAGGAGACTTTTCTCATGTCTCGAGTGATCTTCTGTATATCAGATAGGATCATTTCCACCTCCCAAGGACAACGTGAAGTGCCTTGAAGGTAGTCGATGATGATTTTTGAGTCGCCTTCAATGATTAAGTTTTGAATGTTCATTTTCTTGGCCTCCATCACCCCCAACCTCAGGGCTGCTGATTCAGCCATTAGAGGTGATGAACGCCCAAGACGCAAATTAGATATTTGAGTTGGTTCTCCGTTCCACTCTCACATTATGATACCGGCGGTACTCGCTCCGCTACGAAGCGACGAGCCGTCGAAATTCAGTTTGTGCATTCCATATGGTGGTTTTCTCCATTTCTTGTTTTTGGTTTTTTCTGTTCTTTTGTTGGTATTGTTTCCTTTTGAGAAGTTCAGAGGTCGGGCTTGTTGATCATTTTCTTCGAATAGACAAGCCCGAGTCCAGTTTTCAGATTGTCTTTTTGAGAACATTTCAATGGTGTTGGTTGTCGGTAGCTGCTGGTTCCTAAAAACACATCCATTTCGGAAGTACCATATCCCCCACCATCTTGTTACAATTTTTTGCATTTTTGCCTTTGATAAGGTACGCAGCCAATTCAGTACCTCACCTATTTCCCTGGATCTATCTGTGGTTTGTTTAAGTGTTTGTTGTTCAAATGGGGTTAGATGGTTTATGATCAAGTCAGAATAACATTCTGTAAGAATATGGATGTCGTCCTCAACCCGGTCAGAGCATCGATCACAATTCGTAGGTACCGATACTCCATGCGAAGCAAGTTTGGCTTTGGTCGGTAGCCCAGAGCGAGCAATTTTCCATAGGAAGTTCTTTATTTTAGGTGGGAGGTCAATTTGCCATATCCATTTATAGTCTCGCTGTTCATTATCATTTATGATAAATTTGTAGGCGGAGGAGGTTGTAAACCAACCATTCTTATCTGGCCACCAGTATAGCTTGTCATCAAACGATGACACAGGTAGTGGGATCGAAATTATTTCATCCACTAATTGTCTGGGTAGGACCCTATTGAGTTTTTCAACCCACCATTGCCCATTTATGATATACTCGCTGACTGGTCCATCTTTATCAAACTGATTTGGGCAGTCCGACCGACATCATAAGGCAGTCGCGGAAACCCAGTTATCGGTCCAGAATTTAACTGATTTACCATTTCCAATAGCCCAAATGATGCCTTCTTTGAATTTCTGGAGCAGGTTTGTTAATTTAGCCCATTGTCATGACAAGTTTCCGGATTTTTCATATTTTAATATGTGTATTTTCTTGAGATATTTGTGGGTGATTACCTGGACCCAAGTGTTGTTAGGTTCAGCAAGTATTTTCCACATAAGTTTTAATTTCAAGGCCTCATTCATTTCTTTTGCTTTTCGAATTCCTAACCCACCCGATTTCTTTGATTTACAGATCTTGTCTCATCCAATAAGTGGTCTGTGTTGGGTATCCTTATTCCAGAAAAAGCTTCTATTTATCGAATCCAGCTCTTTATGCATCGTGGCGGGAAGCATAAAGTTCTGCATTATGTATAGTGGTTTTGCTGTTAGGTTTGAGCCAATGAGAGTTGCTCGTCCTTGCTGAGATAGTGAATCCGCCCTCCATTTACTGAGTTGGTCTTTGGTTTTCGTAATTACTTCCTTAAACGTGTCCTTGTTAACCCGACCATTAATAATGGGGCAACCCAGGTATTTTTCTATAGAGTTGGAGTGGGTGATTCCGAGTGCGCTGCCTAGCTCCGAAATTCTACTACGAACAATCCCGCTGGTGGCTTGGAAGGCTGATTTGTGATAGTTAACTTTTTGCCCAGATATTTGACAGTAGTCATCTAAGATTTCCTTGACGGTGTGGCATGTTGTGTTGGTTCCTTTAAGGAAGATTAAGATATCGTCTGCAAAGGCCAGGAAGGGAATACGAGGTCCCGACGTCCCGAAACTGAACCCGACAGACTTGTCAGGGGCCGAAGCCTCCACAACAAGTCGTCGAGCCAAGGCCTCGGCCCCAAGTATAAATAGAAAGGGTGAAATGGGATCTCCTTGTCATAGACCTCTTGTAGGCGTGAACAGTTCTGAAGGTCCATTGTTCACAAGGACAGAGAACGAAACAGAAGTGATGCATTCTTTAATCCAGTTTACAAACCTTGGGTGAAACCCAAATTTTCTCATGATAGCTTCCGTGAAGTCCCAGTCAACACGGTCATAGGCCTTTTCCATATCTAATTTAAGTGCAAGTCAACCAACCTTACCTTTTCTAGTTTTAAAGGAGTGAAAAATTTCATGGGCGATTAGTACATTATCTTGAATGGCTCTGTCCGAGCCAAAGGCACCCTGGAGAGGGTTTATTAGTTTTCCCAGAACCTTCTTCAAGCGCTCCGTTAAAATTTTTGAGATTATTTTATATATCGTTGAGCATAGACTAATGGGTCTAAAGTGACCCGTAGTAGTCGGGTTTTCTGTTTTTGGTAGAAGCGTAATGAAGGTGTGATTAATTTGTTTGAGCATCCTACCAGACCAGAAGAAACTCTTGACAGCCTTTATAACTGAGGGCCCAACCACATTCCATGATTCCTTATAGAACTCAGTCGACATGCCGTCAGACCCAGGGGCCTTATTGCATCCAAGGCTGAACACTGCAGTCTTTATTTCCCCGTTTGAGGGTATCGTTGTTAGCATTTTGTTCTCCTCATCTGTGATATCATGGGAGATCAGATTGAGGAACTCGTTTAATTTAGCCCTATTAATTGGTTGTTTTGTAAATCTTTTCTGGAAATCCTTTCTAATTTCATTGTTTATGTTATTTTCTCCTATTATCGAAGTGCCTTCCAATGTGGTTATGCTTCTAATGTACTTTCTATTTCTTCTGCCAGAGGCGATTCTATGGAAATATCCAGTATTTGAATCTGATAGTTTAATATGTTTAGATTTGGCTCTTTGGTTCCAATATATTTTCTGAAATGTGAGTAGTTTCTCTTTCTTCTTTATCAGGTTTGCTTCCTTTATGTGCATATTATTGTTTGTGTTGTTTGACATGCCTTGTTGTATTTGGAGTAGCTGTGCTTCAACTTTTTGCAGTTGTCGAAAGATGTTTCCGAATGTGTTTTTATTCCAACTTTTTGCTTTGTCTTTTAATAGTTTTGTTTTCCGGACTAGTTGATACATCGCCGAACCGTGGCATTTTAAGCGCCATGCTTGTTTGACGATGTTTTTGAAATCATTCCGTCGTAGCCAGACATTCTCGAATTTGAAGGGTGGGGGTTTAAAAGTTTGACTGGTATTTAAGTCAATGGTGATAGAGCAATGATCAGAGGATGTGAATGCACCATTTTTAGTGTAGATGGCGGGGTATTGGTGTATTATGGCATGTTGAACTAGGACTCTGTCAATCTTTTCTTTTATGTTTCCTTGTTCTTCTTGTTTTTTCCTCCATGTATATGGATTTCCCCATGTCGGAATATCCTCGAGGGAGCATTGATTCTTAATTTCAGCAAGTCTGACAAATCTACGCGGGTGAGTCACCGCACCTCCCTCTTTGTCAGCAAAGCACCCAATTTCATTAAAATCGCCCATGACTACACATGGGATAGTGGCTCGTTTTATCTCATCTATTATCGGGGACCAGAATCCTGTTTTGTGTTGTTCTTGGGGTGGAGCGTATATGAACCAAATTAGGCATGTGAAGTTGTCGATGATGTTTGTGTATTTGATGGCAATTGCCCTAGACAATTGTACCATGACCTCGATGGTTTCATTAATCAAGGTGTTTTCCTTCCAAAGAATACCCAGACCTCCGGATTCACCCGATGCCGGCGACCAAATAGCTTTATCAAACCCCGCCCCCTTCCATAAAGAAGGTTCAAGAATGTGTTCCGTTTTGGTTTCAGCAAGCGCAAGTAGTTGTATATGTTCTGATTTACACCAAGTGCTAATATCAATTCAGAACGTAGGCCGACCGAGTCCTCTACAATTCCAGAAACTAATCTTCATTATTAACTGAATTAAGGGAGAGCGAGACATATTCTCGCAACTCGCCGCTGGCTTGGCTCAAGGGTGTTGATTTGTTATACCGTGTATAATTAGATCTTTTTGCATTGTTTTTTAGTAGTTGTTTGTCTTTCCGCTTTCTTAAATTTCGATGGCTCGAATACATTGCCTTGATTTGTGGTTTTTTAGCCGGCGGAAGGATGTAATATGTATTGTCAAACCGAGGAAGCCACCGATAACGTGAAGGCTGCTCGGCCATAGAGTGACGCATCATGGTCGGGATAACCCGAGGTTGGTTTGTAACTGGATTTCTGGGCTCCATTACAATGCAAAAGATGATCGCAGATTTTAGTTTAATATCTATAGTTATAGGTGCTTCATAATATCGAGTCATATCTAGATGATACCTCCCCTCCTTGATCCTCCACCTTGCAGTGTTGTCACTCATCCTAGGTGTTGTTTTTTGTTCTGTCCCTGTTCCACGGGGATTTGCAATTTTATTTTGATTTAGTTTCTGTAGGGTGATATTGATCTGTAATTGGGAATTGTTTTCATCTCTACACTTATTGTCTGCCTGTATTATGCTAGAAGAGATGGTACGAGGGCATGAAACAACCATCAACTTGTCAGATTCAGAACTCTTTTTTGTTCCGCCAAGGCATTGAGATATCATTTGTTCAGGGCCCCCAAAGGGGTGTTTCAAGTTGAGAGTGGGAGCCGAGTCAGCCACCCACAAACCCGAATCCGCAGGGCCTGATTCCCCTTTGGATTTTATTCCAAGCGTGATCTCGTTTTTTGTTGAGGAATATAGTTGCAAACTGAATTTCATAAAAGTAGACTCACAAATACACCCATAAGCAAAAGAAGCGGAGGCTCTCAGCAAGAGTGAAGTTTCAACAGAAGGAGAGAACCTGTGTACCGCCGATTGGTACGGCTTAATCGGATTTGCCGATACTTCACAGGGCAACGTGGACAATAGCCGCTCCACGGACCCAACTATGAGGAAGGAGGACGCACCCCGAAGAACGGAAGAGAGCACGCAACGATACAGTCCCCGTCGCAACCCTAACCGCCGCCAGCAAACGTCAACCCTTAACCGTCGAAGGGGTTTTGGTCGATTGTCATCGACAATTGCTTCTTGAATTTTGCAAGAAACAACCCACCAGGTGCAATTCTTGATTTTTGAAAGGAACGATGATATCTCGACGGAGGCTTCGGCTTTCGATGTCTCCAAACAAAACTTGTTGGGTGTTGGGATTGCTATTATGAAGAATAGCCATGGTTGATTAGCCTTCAAACCGGCCTGAAATTTTGTCGTTGGTTGCCGGCGGCGACGTTGGGGGCTAGGGTTCTTGGGCTGAATTGGGGGCGCGTGGTTGAAGACTGAAGAGTGCAAGCGCGTTCTTCATTGGGTGGGGGATTTGATGTTAATTGGTTTAGGTCTATGAAAGTTGAATTATATTGCAAGTTTGCAACTTATGTAGTTATGTACCCCTAGGTAAATGGAATTCCTCTATTCGTGGGAATTTATTCCTAAGTCAAATTCCTGGGTTTTTTTTTATTATTATAAAAGAAAACCAAACACATTCTATTCTATTTCATGGGTATTTAAAACTACATGGGTTTTTTAGCTGGCAACCAAATGAGCTCTAATATATTGATAAAATGTCTTGAACAGAAAAAGTTTTTTTTTCAATAATGATAATCGACAAGTGAATTGTTGTATACTATTAAACTGTTCCGCCTTGTAGAGTGTTTTTGCCTGTATTTTGCACCATCTTTGTATTTTTGTTTGTTTATGACGATTATATATCTGCCGTCTTGTCGGCCTTCGATGTTCAGGTATATATGACCTTGAATTTTTACCTAATAAAAAAAAAACTGTTCTTGTGCATTCATCCGACTCCTTTGAAACTTTTTCCATTTAGCTGGAATTCATTTGTAATGGGAAGCCTGGTGAGAAAGCAACCTTGGAAATTCACAAAGATTTATAGGCCCCAGGATTATTTTGCGCTAACAAATTAAAGACAGATACCCAACGAAGATATGTTCCAATGAAGGATACTGTCAAATTCTATACAAAAGATCGCCAACATCTTCATGCTTGGAAGCGTGTATATTAGTATATTTCAACCAACAAAGAGCTTGGAATCGAACAAAACGCAAGAGCACGAAGCAAGATGCTTGATAGAAACAGTTAAAAGTAATACTGCACAGTATCATTGTCTGTCATTCCAAACAAGCCCCATCAACTTCTTACTCCAAGGTTCAAACTCCAAACGGTGGGTCACAAGGTGTGCACGTAATGGGATACTGAGCTCTTCATCTTCTACCACAATGAATGCTTCATGCCTAGGCCGTTGCAAGTTAGTATTAACCCCTTGTAACAATTAAGGTACTCCTGGAAGAAACGCATAACACAAGCAGCATTAGTAAAAAGTAGTTCCTGACAAGTATAAATTGTAGAGTGGACAAGGGATTCTGACCTTCGCATTACATTCCCATACTTGTAGCATCCCTTGGTTGTGGTACTCTTGCCTTTTCACAGGATCACTCAAGACTGTCAATAACATCAGAAACAAAGGCCATCAGATTCTCATGCTCGAATACAAGGCTGAAAAAGAGCATGGCCTCCCTTAAAAGTGCTTCAAATTTGATAGGAAGAACAAACATTTTATCAAAAAAGAAAGAAAGAAAGACCATGGTCTCCCTTGTATGTTTTCAAATTTTCAAACACTATGCTTGTTATGTTAGTAGAAATTTAATTATTCTTTAAATATTTCCATTTCTCGGAAACAACCTCTCAATTTAATCGGGATTGTAGTTATTGTTGTTTAAATATTTCCATTTCTTTTTCAACCTGGTATCCAAAAAGAAGCAGATATTTCACTAATCATTACCCTAATTATCATGCAGCATGTGAAACAAAAATAAAGTGTGGAGTTCGGAAATGAATGGTGTTTGGATCTTTGTCCTATTATTGCATTTCCATCTAAATCTAGATGGATATAATCCTTGACACACACCAATTATGTGGTGAAGAAATTCAACCAAACACATTAATCAACTACATGATGTAGATTGTTTGAACTTTGAAAACCATAGAAATCATTTTCAGCCACAGAAGTGAATTGTGGAGTAGAATTGTGGACAGAGACTTGGCTACGTGTTTGAATGAGACAACTCAATCTCCACAGATTCTTATGAGAAAAATAATTCCTGGGTAAACAACAGCAATGTTGACAAGTAAATGACAAATGAGTTATCAAAAAAAAAAAACAGAAAAGGGGGGAAATTCCATCAATTCATCATGCATAACCCTGTGGTTTTGCAATTTCCATATGGACGTATTTTCAAAAATCCAGTAGATAACTCTGATATTTTTATTATAGTTACTATGGACAAATATGATAGGCTGACTAGTGTGGATCACGTTATTTTGATGACTTGTCCACTTAATGAACATTTAAAATAGTTTCTAAAAAAAACATAAATTAAGTATTAAAAGTGAGAATGGGCCTAAGGATTGAAAATGAAAAGAAATCTTCGTTAAAAAAATGCAAAAGAAATTTGAAAATGGGAACTACTTAGGAACTTCAACCACGGTTGCTTTCATTGATGGGGAAGCTCAAGTAAGAAGAACAAATCTAAGCTTCCATGGCTACTTCCCAACACCACTGGCACTGGCAGTAATCCAAAAATACAGAGGATCAGAAGCACTCCATAAAATATTTTATTCAACTTAAAAAGTTGGTCTTCTTCAATACAAATCTGGGGATCTAAAGGTTAAGAATACCCTCTTCTCTTCAATCCCCACGACTCCTCCAAAATCTCAAATTTCGTTTCTAACTGTCCGTACAACCTAGGATGGACGACGGGAGAAAATAGGGTTGCCCAACCATGCAAAATTCGGGCTCAAAAACTCCTCCAGTATGTGTCCAACTCGATTCACCTCAATTCGAGTTCTTTAGGTGCTTGGTAAGGAGGCCATTGTCTAAGCTTGATTCTGTTTTGCTGTTTGATAAGCCTCTTTCTAATTTACCTTTTCTGTTTTGAAACTTTATGTACAGCATAAAGTTATACGGAGTACATGTTAATGACATCTTGTTTTTAAGATAGAAAAACAGAAGGAAAAAGGCAATACCCTACATTTTTCTGCCAATTTTTTTAATGAAAAAACCATGGGCACCAAATGAAATGGAAAATGAAAAAACTTACCACACGGAATTCACCAAGAAAAGAATTGTTCAAATGATAATGAGAGTTGAGAATCAATAATGTCCAATTCTACAATTTTAACAACCACAGACCTTTATAAGCTTCATTTATCTCTTGAAACTTGGAGGTGGCCCCATCATGCTCTTTGCGCTTATCCGGATGCCATTTCTAAACATTTAAAAAGCAAAAGAGTAGGTATTCAACTCAATTGACAAAGATTCTGGAAAATAAAACAAACTAGCAACCAAGAGTACACAATTACCAGTGCAAGACGGATATAATTCGAACGAATTTCCTCATCTGAAGCATCATAGTCTACTTCTAGTATTTTATAATAGTCCTGAAAAACATTCAGAAGAAAATAAAGGATCATATTCAAGTATCACCATTCAACAATCTCCTGCTAAGAGGCTTAGAAAGCTAAATGATTGTTAGGTAGCAAAGGGTCAACTGTCCTAATCGAATTTTGAGCCAGATAGTTGTTCAGCTGAGAATTAGCCACAACCCCCCCCCCCCCCCCCCCCCCCCCCCCTCCTTCAATGGTTTATAATTAGAATACAAGGGGGAAATCTGTGTGCTCTTATTTTGTCATCGTTCTCTCTACAACATTTCATCAAACAGGTAAGTGCGTCACAAAATTACATGCCTAAACACTAAAATTGAAGATCTTTCATTCTCCTAATCTTCAGATCTCATCAAACCCATGTAAATATAGGTCACAATTCCATCAATTTCTGAAGTAGGTAACCATATGCAGGAGGGGAAAAAAGCTACATCGATGAGAAACTTACCGCCGCGTACATCCTAGCGATTGAGACGGTCCCCCCGGCACCAGGCGTTCAAAGTCGATTGCTTTTGAAAGAGGGAAAACAGGGAAGCGAAGATCTAGCTGGGAAAAAATCCAGTAGGTAATCAGTTGAGGAAATGGATGATGAAGGCCTACGTACGAGGGAGGTCTGCGAAGAGAAATCAGATAAAGCGGAGGGGATAAGAGGAATCGTGAAAACAAATACTGTACTTTGTAATCCAGCAGTTCAGCAAAAGCGGGCTGCTTCCCTGGGCCGTTGAACCAATGGGCCATACATATTTGGGCTAACTTTCAAAAATATAGGCTTGATGGGAGAGCTTTGTAAAATTATTTTTAAAAATCCCAAATTCATTATAGTTAAGGGTACTTATGGATGGGGTTAAAAAAATGGTCGGAGTTTATAATTTAGTTGAGGTTGAAAAGGTATATGAAAATGAAAATTGAATGATTATGAGATAATATAAACTTTTTACGACATAATAAAAAAAAAGAGTTTGTTTTGAAAATTGAGGTTTATTCGATTGTTATTATAGGTAGTTTGGTGTTTTTATACTAAATAAACTGATAATCCCCTTAACTTTCAATTTGAATTTTTCCTTGAACTGGTAAATAAAGAGCGGTTATTTCGGGGTTTGAACCGGGGACCTATGACTATTATCCACAAGTCCTTTCCGGTGAGCCATTTCGGAATGGTTTCAATTTGAATTTTTCCATTTACACTCAAACTAGTACATCCTCGTATAAGGTGGTTCGTATGGGGTGGAGTTAATAAATTGTCTAGAATTTATAAAGTGATTGAAATGATAAATTGTGTGGAATAATGATTGAAGTGTTATGAAATAATATGAAAAACACTTTATTTGTAAAAAATGGCGTTTATATGATTATTATTGGGAATAATTTTATTCTTTAATACCAATTAACAATTATCTTTGTCAATCAACTTGCAAACAAGGAAATTTTTAACCCAAAACTCTTAATCACAAATGTTTACGCCTACAACTCTACCAACAATATCTACATTACCCCTAATTATCTAACTAATAATGTGTTTAACTGTAATTTCCTAGCTAATAATGAACATGCATGTATCTTTATTGGACAGTTGGAGGCGACAAAGTGGCTCAAGGGAGGTTTGTTCATCACAACACTCTTGGCTTTTGAGCTTGATGATCAAAATCTGAAGGAAAACCAAACGGCTAACCAAATCTACAAGAAATGCAGAGCAGGAAGGATGCATTTAGACCCCCAGAATGAAACTTCCAAGAAGCTAATCACCTTTCTCGAAGGAAAAGGTATGATTACTTCTACTTATTGGCCTATGTCTATGGATTTAGATTTCCAGTGTAAATCGCTTCATTCCCCTCTTGTAGCTATTGTGGAGGAAAATTCTAATTCCATGGCTATAAATACCTGCATTGATAGCACTTGCAACCCATGCCTTTCTACCTTCATCTCTCTTGATCATCATTTCTCTGAGCTAAGTTCTGTCATGGAGCAACAAGGTTCTTTTGTTGAGGCTCTGATTGATAACACAAGGCAGGGAGTTTCCTTTGAAACCATGCCTCACAACACCCAAACTTTCTAGCCTTCCCTTTCTTTGGCTTTGGATAGCCATGATATGCACTCCCAAGCTATTAAGTAGCAACCCATCCCTATTATTCCCATCAGTTCGGCCCCTCCAATGGAAGCCAATCCCACACCAACCAAATTTCTGACCCTTACTCCATCCTCGGGGTAAAGGATCTCCACACTAAGCTTGCTGACTATAGCTTGATTGGAAGATTTGTTCAGAACCCCGTGGAGTTGAAACAAGTAGCTGGTAAGATGAAGGCTGAGTGGAAATCTTTCAAAGGAAGCTGGGGAATCGACACCATAGGCAACGATTGGTTCGTATTTCGTTTTGCCAACAAAGAAGATCGTGCAGTTGTTTGGACCAACATGTCGTATCATGTCCAAGGATCCTTGCTCGCAATATATCCTTAGACAGACACGTTCAACCCCATGGAGGAAGACACAACCACTGCTGATGTCTGGGTCAGAATCCCTGGCCTCCCACATCAATTCTACACCAGGAAGCTATTGACTGCATCTTAAGTGATGGTGGTGTTGGCTCCTTGATCAAGATTGATCAAGTTTCCAATATCAGGAACAAACTCAGGTTTGCTAGAGCTTGTGTTAACATTTCCCTCTTCTCCAAACTCACTAGCTTTGTTTATATCCGTAAGAATGATCAGGACACCATGAAACTTCGTATTTGGTACGAAGATTTCTCTGATGGTTGCGGGATGTTGTGGGAGCTATGAGCATGTCTACGATGACCGCCCCCTCAACGCTCCAAGGCCAAGGAAATTTAATCTGATCCTGGAAGAGAATCCCCAAGTTAACCTACTCACCAATGCTCCTGCCATCACTGTAAGTCGTCGATCTCTCAAATGACCCCAAGTTGAATGTTGGTCCTAGCTCTGTCACCCCTTTCTCTCATGTTGATGATCTGCAAGTCTCCCAAACTATGACCCCTAGACAAGGTGATTTTGGCCTTCTCCCTTTGAACTGCCCATCTGCTACTACCAACAAGCTCCCTCTGTATCCTACTTCCACCCAATCTTACTCCAATGAACTCATAAATCACCTCATCACTTTGAACAATGCTCATGTGGCAAAGATGTCTGCTGAATACCCTACTCCTCCGTTTGCTATAGCACCTTCCATTCTCCATACTATTCTGACCAGTGCTAACCAGTCAGCCTCCACCTCTAACCACCCATTTTCCTCTTGATAGATTATGGTAAAAAGAGAATATGGGATTTTACCCATTTCTTTTACCTTTTTTCTTCCTCCCCAAGTTCTATCTTTCTTTCAAGATAAACTCACGGGAGTTTATCTCAATCCTAACCAACCAAGCCAAGATCTTCTCAATTGGGAGCTGATCGATCCCTTCTTCCCAATCCTATTCAATTTCAAACATATAAATAGAGGGGAGGGCCCTCGGTATTCGTCATCAATCACACAAAGATCACCGTCTCCTCTCCCAATTACTCCCGATCCGTGACGCATAGCCGTGAGCAACCGCCTCCGATCTCCCCTGAGCACCGTCGGCGACCTGAGCCACCGGAACTGAGCCGTCCCCGCAGAACGCAACCCTTGCTGGAGACGCGCCCTTGTTCGCTTATTGCCGCGCCCATCACCGCGGTTGCCCTTCCCGCTGCCTTCGATTGTTGCCGCCAGCACTGTCCGACTGCCGCCGAACATCACCACTTTGCCTCTTACCAACACCGCTGAGTCGCCGTCTTCAATCGCCGCTAGATATCGACGTCGGAGGGAAGCTGTGCCGAGCCCGTACCTTCGCCCTGCGCTTCGTCTCTGTACCTGTAAACTCCATTGAAATCAATGCCAATCTTTTATCAAAATTACATAAACATCTCTTATCTTTATACTATTTCCGTTTTTGGCCCTACGTTAATTATTTATTAAGTTATGCGGCCAATGTTTCTAAACTATTCAATTCTTGCCCGGTTCAGCGACACCAAGAAATCCTCAAGCATCCACGCCGGATACCGCTTCCAAAGGAATTCATATTGGTATAGATTTTTAACTTTATAGAATTAATTCAATTTCAAATTGAGATAAGTAAAGTTAATTTTATAAAATATCAATATTAAATATTCCTTTTCCGTTTGATTTATTATGTGCTAAAATCTCGTCTTGTTGTCATCAACGGATCATCGAAGGATAAGGCAAGTGATTTCGTTCAACGCCCTTTGCGTGTTTCGTGATTCTTTTTACGTGCCTTTTTAATTCTTCAGTGTCGAATGCGGCCCTGTGTCCAATTTCCTTGCCAATTTCGATAAATTGCATACCTGTCTGCTTGATGTAATTTATCTTCTTATTCATAAATGGGCACGAGTATAAATTAATGGGCAATTATTAAATTAATTATAGTGATGTATTAAATATGTTGTTTGTTTATAACTTGAGATAGTGAAAATTGCCCATTTTCTTCTTCCTAATTGCATGATATTCTGCTTGTCTTTTTCATGCAAATTAATAGCATGCGGTATTAAGATTGTTGAAATATATGTGCTTGTACATCCTTGTTGGTTTAATGTCGTTATTATGATCACCTAGTATGAACTGGTTATGTATGATAAGTTAAATATGCACCATGTGATGCTTAGGTATGATAAGTTAAAATGCGCACCACGTGATGCGAGTGGCTATATGCCTTTGACAAGTTCTGCAGTAGACTGACTTGCAGGTTGTGGTTCGTTAAGCCACCGCCTTACAAGGTTTCATGAAACATCCATCCCGGAATGCATTCTCCGCGGGGTGGTAAAACAACGATCTGATCGATGTATGCCGTGGTCCTTGTTAAAGGCCCGACCGGTACCACGTAGTAATATTATTATTATTATTATCATTGTGATTAGTGCGATTATGGTTATTATCGACTATTAAATAGGTGATCACTTCAGTTATTATACTCATCTGTCTCGGGTATAATTCTTTTTCTTATCTTATAATCGATCATTATGATCATCCGAGTCATGTGTTAATTTTTACCTTTTTATTTAGTTTCCACTATTAAATATTCGTGTCTTTCCCTTAACATATAACATACCGTTTTATGGTCACTGTAAGGTTAAAGTCTGAACATTTTCTCTATCATTTGCTAGTCTTAATTGTAATAACCATCCTATTTATTGGATGGCTGGTGTCCTTCGTACTCACGAAACACCAGACCATATTCCACAGGTCTAGTGCTAGCAGCAGAGCAGGAGAGAGTTGAAGAGCGGGCTATCATTTATTGAATCTTTACACTACAAGTTTTTGAACCTTTAAACTTTCTGCATTGCTACTTTAGTTTTAGCTATTTTGGAGTTATTTATACTTAATGGTTTTGGTATTTCTATGTTATTGTGATCAGATATTTTAAACTGGGATATTTAATTGACTTCCGCCTATTTTATTTTATTTGCTTAAATTATCATCTTGTTTATGGGAGCATGGTTGTATGTCTCTATAAGCCTCAGGTTAATTCAAAGACATTAAAGTCTGCGGATTCACTGGCGATGTAACGTTCCCTTGGGATTTAAAAGGGGGTGTTACACGAGATCGGCTCGAAAAGATCAATTCAGGATCGTTCGAACACCTAAAATGAGCTGAGCTTGAATAGATTTTTTGGCTCGATACGAGTGTGAGCCGAGCTCGAAAGCTCGTTCAGGATGGTTAAATTACAGAACTAACCTTAGATTATTTGATAATTAAGTTCTTTTGTAGTTGAGGTCTTCATTCTTCATACGTCGCCACTATTCGCTCTCTCACATGTATGCAGATCTGAGAAGTGAGATCTAAAATCTCTCTCCGTCTCTTGGCGTGGTGACTCTCGGAGGCCGGCCACTCTCCAATCTCTCTCGGCGACCCTCTGCTCTCTCTATGTGACTCTCCATCTCTCTCATATATCTACCCTGGAGGATGTGGGCCACATCCTCCAGGGTAGATATATGAGAGAGATGGATTGAACCGTCAAAGATCTCCCTCTCTTAATTCTCTTTGCTCACGTAAAGTTTGTTTCTATTTAAAGGGGTTCTTGCTGAATTTTCTAGCCATGAATTCCCTGTGTTGAGACCTTAAGGGTTTGATGGGTGCACTTTTAGATTTTGGGGCTTTCAATATTCAAATACCTTTTTTGTGTGTTTTGCAGTATTGCATTTTGGTGCGTTTTGTATCATAACGATTCATCTAAATTAGATGATTTCAAAATTGTGTGGTTGAAATTGGGATTATCATTATATCGAGCCTATCGATCCCGAACGAACGAGCCTGGGCAACAAGCTCGAATACGTGGTTGGGCTCGCGAGATGAGCTTGAGCGCCAAAAAAAGCTCGTATAAATTTTAGGCTCGAGCTCGGCTCTGCTCGTTTCCCATTCGAGCCGAACGTGAACACCCTAAGCTCGGCTCGAATAACACCCTTATCCTTCATTTAGGTGAAGGCAACGTCGGCGATCCACGCTTCCTCAGGAGTCGCCCTTTCCAACTAGGGTACTGTCGTGAGTCCCTGCACTTTCCCACGTTCTTGGCACTCGTGGCGCATCTTTGTTTTTGATCGTCTTCTCTGTTGGTTGACGTCTTGTATGGGTTGATTGGATTTTTCTTTCCTCTCTAATGCTTGTGTTATTGTGTTCTGGTTGTATTGACGGTTTTTCGTCTGCCGACTTGTTCGACCATCGAGTTCCAGTTTCGCCTGAACTCGAATTTTTACCTAATCATATATATATATATATATATATATATATATATATGTACTATGTTACGGTTCAGATGAGAACAACTCTACCGGTGAAAACGAAAGAAGCAATTTGATTGGCCCACTTGTACAAAAGTGAAGGACAAATTAGCTTACACATGGGGCTTTCAAATTAATTAGCAAGACCCCCACAAATTAATTAACAACACTCCTACTTGCACATTTACACACGTCAAATCACACACCATCCATGAACTTTTAAATTTTATTTTTTTTGGCATTTTCACTTGTTAAAAAAATATGTTTTTTAGTGTAATTTAATTTTATCTACAAATAGACACCAACTTTGAATATATTTGTGGAATTTTTTTTTAACAAGAAATGATTCGTAAGGTTATAACAAGAAGTGGTTCAGTCATTTCATTTGTAGTGGTTTAGCCATTTTACTCGTGGCGGTTCAACCAATTTACTAGAAGTGGTTCATCCGTTTTACTCATAGTGGTTCAGCCATTTTACTCGTAGTGATTCAACCGTTTTATGGTTCAGTCATTTTACTCGTAGTGGTTCAACCATTTTACTTGTAGTGGTTCAACCATTTTACTCGTAATTTTACTCGTAGTGGTTCAAACATTTTACTCACAATGGTCCAGCCATTTTACTCGTAGTTGTTCAGCGATTTCACTCGTAGTGGTTCATCCATTTTATTTGTAATGGTTTAACAATTTTATTTGTAGCGGTTCAACCATTTTACTTGTAGTGATTCAACCATTTTACTCACAGCGGTTCAACCATTTTACTCGTAGTGGTTAAGCTATTTTACTCGTAGTGGTTCAGTCATTTACTCGCACTGTTTCAACCATTTACTCGTAGTGGTTCAACCTTTTACTCGTAGTGGTTCATCATTTTTTAAATTTGTATTTTATTTATTTATTTTCAGTCATTTTTGTACCTTCATAGTTCATCAACATCCAATTCATCACCCAGATGCAATAGCTCATTGGTTCAATGATTACAGACTGTCATTGGTTCAATGACTGGAAAACTACCATCAGAGTTCACAAGATTTAACAAGCTCAACAAATGAATGCAAATCATCCTCTTCTCACACAAACCCGAAAAAGCAAAAGGCAACTAAATACCGACAAAACTGGACTACAAGCATCAGAATTTGAAGAAGCTTGTGATGTTCTTCCCAATTGAAGATGAAATTGATGTTCATTTGAGGGGGATTTTACCACTCTTTCTTCAAGGTGCCGGAAAGCAACTGTTACAAATCAACTGAAATCTAGAGAGCAATTGTTACAAATCAAAGGAAAGCAAACCCTGTAGAGCGAGAAGCAAATCGAGCTCGGTCAGTGTCCTTGACCTTGAAAACCTTCTTCTGGAAAAAGAGCATGAAAAGCAACCCATTTCCCATGCCTGACAAGTAATACACAGAGGATAGAAAGTCATTGACCATGGGAAGCAATTCACGGTAAAACCGATCTCAATTACTATAACTTGGATCCGATGGAAGCACCTGCAATTCTGATGTAGGCAAGCGTTGCTGCCACCATGGCACCACCACCTTCATTGATGCCAGTGACGTTGAAGAGGACGACGACCATGAAGACCACCGTAAGATGTTCGATCGGCACGAGAAGGATGACATCACCGACGTAGGGAAGCCATATGGGCAAGAAGGAGAAGTGTTCGTGAAGAAGGAGAAGGTCAGAAGGTAGAAGGAGAATGTAGCGCGTGAGAGTTTTTTAAAAAAAATTATTACCCGTTTTCACTAATCAAATTACTTCTTTTGTTCTCACCAGACAACTTGTTCTCACCGGAACTCCCCCCCCCCCCCTCTCTCTCTCTCTCTCTCTCTCTCTCTCTCTATATATATATATATATATATATATATATATATATATATATGGAGTGGTTCCCTTGTGCACGGATATAGACCATTGATGAAGATGGAATAAAGGGTCATGATTAAAAGTGATTTTCTTTTTTATTTCTTTTTAATTTGTGGGCCCCCTTGCCAAAAAACACTCATTCTCTCTCTCCCTCTCACGTGAATATCACCATCCCACCCATCCCAATTCTTTTTTTTTTTAAAAAAACTGTTTTTTTACACAATTAATTCACCCAACATATTTTTAATTTTTTTAAACAACCCTAAATTCGTTTATCTTAAAAATTCGTCAATTCAACCGAATAATTTTTTACATTCTACCAAATAATGTTATTTTATCTTTTTCCATCCAACTTAGATTAAAATTTACCAAATTCACTGAATAATTAGTCACATACTACCGAATAATGTTTTGTTTTTCTTTCCAAATAATATTTCATATTCCACCGAATAATGCTTCAAAATTAACCGAATAATGTTTCATATTTCATAAACCCCAAATTCATAAAAAAAAAATAATACCAATTTCTATGAATAATTATTCATTATCACCGAATAATATTCAATATCTCACCGAATAATTGAAATTTCACCGAATAATTACCAACTAATTAACACTACCAACCAAAATTCGACTCATTCAACTGAATAATGAACGAATAATAACAGATTTCAGTCGTACGGAGGTCCAACTTAACACCCTTGCCTATCTCCGGCCACCATCAACACCTGCAGACCACCACCAACCATCGAAAAGTCCAAACCCGCCTCCGCAACAACACCGATGAACCCACGTAGCCCTCACCCGACAGCCCATCCTCTTCTTCTTCGCACCACCCACACAACCCTCTTCGCCCTCACCTCGCAACCACCACAACCGGCCTTCCTCTCGCTTTTCCGACCACCACTGCCCACCTCCGGCGTAGGTACCCAACTGCCCCCGCCGTCCACATCCACGCCACTCAGCCCAAAGGGCGAGAGGGCTTGGATCTGGCATAGGGTGATAGGGCGAGGGGGGCTTGGATCTGAGCAAGATGGCTTGGGTCCGGCTTGGATCTGACCTGCCCATCTCCGGCCACCTGTCTATCTCCGGCCACCTTAACGCCCATGCCCATCTCCGGCCACCATCACCGCCTGTAGACCACCACCAACCATCGAAGAGTCCAAATCCGCCTCTGCAGTCGAACCCCCAGCGGCCCTCGCACCCTCTTCGCACATCCACAAACCACCGCCTCCCTTCGTTTCTCCGATCACCACACCCACCGCCGGCATCAGCCCTGCCCAGATCCACACTCAGTTGCCCAGATCCGGCACCACCATCACCCGATTGCGACGTCGACGGTCTGCCCTTCCAAGCGAGCACGAATCGCCGCCGCCGGCCTTCACCTCCTCCCCTCTTCGCCTGAAAACCTCTTCACCGCCTCCTCGCAAGCCCCTTCAACTCGATTCGCCACCACCGCGCTGCCACCATGAGCGCGATTAGGGAGGATTGAACTTCCATGACACTGTCCGAATTGACCTTCCATGACTGCGAAAGAGGGGGAGGAAGAGGGAGCCTCTTTGCCAGCCTTCCATGGCGCCTCTTTTTCGGCCTTCGCTCTTCACCGCCATCGATCGTCGCTTCACTTCCCACCAGGAGGAATCGCAGAAAGAGGATGAGAAAAGGGTTATTTGCATGAGAGAAATATTTGGGATTCTAGGGTAACACGCGCTCACGCGTATATCTCTTGAGAATTAAATTAGTTTTCCAAAAAAAATTTTAAAACTCACATGATACGTGGAAACATCTCATCCTTTCATTCAATTTAGATCAAATGTCCAAAATTGTGCACAAAGTACACCTTAAGAGGTGTGCACAAGTTACCCATTCTATATATATATATATATAGGGTAGGGTTCAAGTGAGAAGTATTCGGTCTGGTGAGAAGAAAAGAAGCAATCTGATTGGTGAAAACGGATCTAATTTTTAATAAATAAATAAAACACTCACGCGCTTTTCTAATTAGATCTACATCTACCCCTTCTTCCTCCAATGGCTCCGATTGTTGGAATAAAAAAAAGCCTTGCGACTTGCGAGTTGCGCCTCCTCTCTTCTCGATCCTCGACTTCGGTTGTTGGAATCCGGCACCAACGACTTCGGTTGCTTGCCTCATGTCGGGGAGAGTTGCAGATTTTGAACTCGTCTAGTCCTCCATCACGCCATGGCTGATTTTGAGCTCGTCCGGTTCTCCGTCGAACCTGCCGAACCCGCCGTCGCCGATGTATATTATCGAGTCTCGCCTACTTTGTTGGTGGCGGTGTTGAGCTCAGGTATGAAGAACTGTAGGGGGAGGGGTTGAACAACGCGCTTTCGATCGCGATCGAGGTTCGATCCTCCAGGTCCTTGTTTTTACCGGCAGATCGGATGTGGCGGTGGCAGTAGATGAGGAGGAGGAGGCAGAGGAAGATTGTTAAGAGGCTTGCGACAAAGTCGAAGACGACCAAGGCAGAGGAAGAGGACGATTTGGAATTGGAGTAAGATCATAGGTTATTGTTATGAAATTCCATATAGATGTTTTGAGAAACTGTATGGTAGCTTTGGATTGGATGAATGATATTTCCGTTATGGCTTTATGAAATTAGTCCATTGATATCCATCTTTCACTGCTTGTTCTCTATATCTAAATTAAACTCTTCACTGTAATGATTCATATAATTGAGACAGAGAAGTTTGGAAGTAAAATATGTCGGGATATATATGCAAATTTACAGTGGTTCAGGGTTTTAATACCAAGTCGTTTGGGTTTTTTTTAGGGATTGGTTCAGTGATTAAATAGATAGTGGTTCAGTGGTTAAGTTACTAAATAGAGAGTGATTCGGTGATTAAATAGAGATTGATTAGTGATCCATTTTATTTTAAAAGAAAATTAATTAATTAATTAAAAATAAACATTAAAAGAAATTAAAAGAAAATATGGATTGCTTCACTGGGTGTGGTTCACTAGATTTGGTTCACTGAGTTTGGTTCACTGGTTTGGTTCACTGGTGTGGTTCACTAGGTGTGGTTCACAAGGTGTGATTCACTGGGTTTGGTTCACTGGGTGTGGTTCACTGGGTTTGGTTCAGTGACTAAATAGAGGTTGGTTCAGTGACTAAATAGAGGTTGGTTCACTGATTAAATAGATATTGGTTCAGTGGTTCAGTGACTAAATAGAGAGAGGTTCAGTGACTAAATAGAGATTGGTTTAGTGAACCATTTTATTTTAAAAGAAAATTAATTAATTAATTAAAAATAAACATTAAAAGAAAGTAAAAGATGAATGAAAATTTTATAATTATTAAATAGTAGTGGTTCATGAAATAAATTGTAATGGTTCATCAAATAAAGAGTAGTGGTTCATGAAACATTTTATTTTAATATATTTAATATCATTTTAAAAAAAATTATAAAAATGTGAAATTTTTTAGGTTCATGAACCACTTCTTTATAGCTTATGAACCACTTCTTTATAGCTTGCTATCGCTGGAATTCCATCGCCTCCCCGATGTGGTTACAAAGACTTTACGGTATCCATGTCCTTTGATCCCCTCTTCCAATTTTGTTTGTAATATTGAAATTAATTGAGTAAGTTGTAATTGTAAATCTAAATCTGATTGCGAATATGATTCCTTTTAGCTTTCTGTAATTAACAAAAAAAATTTAACTGTAAAATCTAAATCCAATTCAAATATGATTCCTTTTAGTTTTGCTTCAATTTCATTTTTCATTTAATTAACAATAAAATAAATGTAAAAAGTCTGAACCGCACAGGTAAAAAACATGTAGTGGTTCAGGGTTTTTAAACCAAGTGATTCGGGTTTTTTTATATCAAATGGTTCAGGGTTTTATTACCAAGTGGTTCAGAGTTTTATTACCAAGTGGTTCAAGGTTTTTGTACCAAGTGGTTCAAGGTTTTAAAATTGGTTCGATCTTTTTATACCAAGTGGTTCAGGGTTTTTAAACCAAGTGGTTTAAAGTTTTATTACTTAGGGGATCAGGGTTTTATTACCAAGTGGTTCAACGTTTTTATACCAAAAGGTTCAACGTTGTTATACCAAGTGATTCAGGGTTCTTGTTAGTTTCATGAACCACTTCTCATTAACTTGGTTCATCAAATAAATAGTATTGGTTCATTAAATAAATAGTTTTGGATCACGAACCATTTTATTTTAAAACAAATAATTAATAATTAGAAGAAAATAAAAGTGGTTCAATGATTAAATATATAATGGTTTATGAAAAAATAAAGTGGTTCATGGTTTCTATACTAAGTGGTTCAGAGTTTTAATCAAGTGGTTCAGGGTTTCTATGCTAAGTGGTTCAGAGTTTTAATCAAGTGGTTTAAAGGTGTAAACCAAGTAGTTCAGGGTTTTATTACTAAGTGGTTCAGCGTTTTTATACCAAGAGGTTCAACATTGTTATACCAAGTGATTCAGAGTTCTTGTTAGCTTCATGAACCGCTTCTCATTAACTTGGTTCATCAAATAAATAGTATTGGTTCATTAAATAAATAGTTTTGGTTCACGAACCATTTTATTTTAAAAACAAATAAACAAATAATTAAAAGAAAATAAAAGTGGTTCAATGATTAAATATATAATGGTTTATGAAAAAATAAAGTGGTTCAGGGTTTCTATACTAAGTGGTTCAGAGTTTTAATCAAGTGGTTCAGGGTTTCTATACTTAGTGGTTCAGAGTTTTAATCAAGCGGTTCAAAGGTTTAAACCAAGTAGTTCAGGGTTTTATTACCAAGTGGTTCAACGTTTTTTATACCAAGAGGTTCAACGTTGTTATACCAAGTGATTCATGAAATAAAGAGTATTGATTCATCAAATAAATAGTATTGGTTCATTAAATAAATTGTAGTGATTCATGAAATAATGACTTTAATATATTTATTATTCTTTAAAAAATAAAATTAGTAATTATTTTTTAAAAAAATTTTAGGGTGAAATATATTTTAACATATTTATTAAGGTGTAATTAAATAAATTAGATGACAATATTTTAATTACAATTGGGGAAAAAATATAAATTAAAGGTATCAATTAAATTTCATAATAAGTAAAGCCCATAAAAAAAAGAATAAAACGAAATGAATACATTTTAGAACAAATAAATACTTCTTGGTACCATGGTTTGACACTTGATTTGGGAGCAAAAGGTCATGGGTTCAATCCACCACCTACCCAAATTTTTCATTTTGAGAACAGCCGTTTGTGCGTGTGAGTATGAGTGGGATTGGGAGGCCGCATGAAACACACGCGACAGGGGGAGCCCGTGGAGCGCGCTGGGAGGTAGGGAGCGGGTGAGATTTTTTTCGAGCGAACATTTTTTTTTTTTGAAAATTTATATTATTTTAATTTATATAGACCAATCAAATGACTTTTTTCCTTCTCACTTTTTGTGACCTTTGCACCTAAACTCAACCCTATATATATATATATATATATATATAATATATGCTCGAGCTCAGTTCAACTTGCCTTCTGTTTGAGCCAAACTTAAACATTCCAAACTCAAAATTTATTTGACTCGAATATCATCCCTACTTATTAAGTTATACACTCCCGTGGTCACTCTTTTCCCGAATATGTCCTTTTAACATAATGGAGTAAGAAGGATGAAAATTGTTTGAGACGTCACCCAAACGGACGGCGGAAGGAAACCCCCTAGTTAAAAATACAAGAAAACGGCATCTGTGTATTGTCTGACCCTAATCAACAAAGGAGTCTCCCTATCTGCAGCCGCACCGCTTCGGAGGAAGACGCATACCAACAAAACGCACCGATCCTCTCGCGCCGCACTGCTTCCGTTTCCTCGATCCATCAATGGCTGAAGTCGCCGGCCAAACCCCACCTTCTCTCTCCGAGGTATTTCCTTCCTCTTTCTCCTGCTCTCTCAGATCTCTCTCCCTCTCGCCTCTCAACGCCTCCGATTTCCCAGATTCTCCACCTTTGATTCTCTTTCGGATTTTCAAGCTCTCTTCGGATTTTGGTTTGTTTGATTCTTGTACATTAATATCCCAAAATGGAATTGGTTTTTGGCTGGTTGTTTGGCTTGCTTTGACTTGTGCCCAGCTGAATCTGATTTCTGGATATATATTTTTTTAAAATTCTGAGTTTAGTATGAATTCTGGATTTAGTAGGTGCTATTTCCTGGATTTTGGGGCTAATTTAACTCCTATCTTTTCGGCTAGGTTTTCGGTTAGATCAGATGTGTCTTGTTTGGAGTCAAATTTTCTGAAATTGTGATTAGTTTAGTATGAATCTGGATATAGTGGGTGCTATTTCTTGGATTTTGGGGCTGATTTGATTCCTGATTTTTCTGCTAGGGTTTCGGTTGGATCAGATGTGTCTGGTTCAGAGTCGGTAATATTTCATGTCGTCCAATTAATTGGGATCAAAGGGATTTTTTTATGGTTTGGTCCTTTTACTCTAATGACTAATCGAAGCTTGAGTACTTGTGTAATGGCGAATGGGTTGGAAATTGACCCTCTTTGGAATTAAGACATGCCCATTTTCTCCCGTGGATGATTATAGGATTGGCCATTTGGCTTTGCTTTGTTCCATTTTGGGGATCCAGGAAGTAATTTAGCCCTGCCCATTAGGTATAACTTGCAGTTTTTTTCAGAATCACTGCCTTGGATCCAAGGGATTTAGCTCAATTGCTCTGTCCAATTGTTTTTTCACTTTTCTAATTCACATAATGGTAGGTATTCCTAGTTATCCAACAGTGACCTTTTCAAATCTCATTCCTTAAAAAACAGAATAAAAATACAAACTGCAGATATCTAAGATGGATATGAAGTGTGAATGTCTGGTTTTCTGTTTTATAATTGTGTGAAAAAGACTGCAATGTTTTGGGCTTGCATGTTGGTATTGCCTCCTGATTATGATCTCATATGGTTTTTGTGCCCCAGGAGTACTCATTGCCTGTTGAGGCAGCTGCTGATCCAGAAGTAGCCGAGGTTGAAAAGGTTGAGAGCCCGGTTGTTGCTTCTTCAGAGGAGGCTGCTCCGGAGAAGATAGAGGAGGCTCCTGCTGCGGCTGAAGAAAGCAGCGTGCCTCTTGCTGTTGAGGAAAGCTCTGACGCTGCAGCTGATGCTGCTGAAAATAGTGAGGAGACTGCTGCTGAGGAAACTACAGACGGTGATGATGCCGGAGAAGCTAGTGAAGAGGCTCCAGAGATCAAGGTCTTTACCTTGTACTTATCCGTGTTGCTTTTCAACTTCCAGCATAGCTGCTCATATGTGTGCTATTAGGAATGATTTTCTTATATCCAAAAAAAAAAGGAATGGTTTTCATTTGGAAATTGATTTTCATTGTTAGTTCTCTACTTCTGACTGCTTCAATCTTGCTGATATTTATCTTATGTATTCCAGCTTGAAACAGCGCCAGCAGACTTTCGGTTTCCAACTACAAACCAAACAAGGCATTGTTTCACTCGTTACGTCGAGTATCACAGGTCAGTAGAATCATTTGTCTCTTTCTTGGGGTATTTGTTCATTATTATGCTCTGCCCTAAACTATTTTTTTATTTGTTTAGGTGCATTGCTGCTAAGGGTGAAGATGCCCCGGAGTGTGATAAATTTGCCAAGTATTATCGATCTCTTTGCCCCGGTGAATGGGTAAGTTTTAGTTTTCTATAAGAACTACTAAACTAGGCTGTGATGCTTCTTTTCCTTTTAAAAAAAAAATCTTTGAAACTCCAAAACTGGATTTAGATGTATGGATTAGTCAAAGATTTATACAGGTCTCACAAATTTTCTTTATATTTGCTGCTTATGTTGTTTATTGCCAATATATGCAGGTTGATAGGTGGAATGAGCAACGGGAAAATGGTACCTTTCCTGGACCTTTATAAAGGGGTTTGTGGCATACTATCACCAATGAATTAGTTGAAATCAAACAAGATGCTCGTTGAAGAGTTCATCTGTTTAATAAACTTTTTACCTCTTATCTGTTGGAACTAGACATAGTCCAATTGCAGAAAGTACTGCAATAATTTTTGCGGATATTTTACATCTTGATGGAGAAATGTGGGCTTATTCTCATAACAAGCCCTTGTTATTTTACGAGAAAGTATCAAAGATCATTCACATTGCTTCTTCATTGTTTTCTTCACCGTAGACATTGCTTATATGTTCATTGACAATCTGGGAATATGTCTTGTGCTCGCTTTTGCTGCTGCCTACAGTTCCTCATTAGGGTTTAGGATGAGATTGAACTACACTTTTATTATGCTGCAAGGAATGCATTTGAAATAGATCTTCTTTTCCTCAAAATAGTCTTTGGCCATTTGGTTTCTGGCCACAATCTGCCTCATCTGGATATTGCTGATGCTTAGATAGAGGAATCCTTCCTCCTAGCCGAGTTTGCTCCATTCACAACAGCTGGTTGGTGGCTTGAGTTTCATGGTAACAAGATAGATCTAGATATGCTGTGTAGTTTCTACTTAAGGGCTTGCACTGTCTGAACCCTAAAGTTCCAAATTGTGTTGGATTTGTGGGTTTGACAAGGTTTTGATAGTTTAAAATCGAGGCTGGTTCACATTTGGGTTTTATAGTTTTGGTCATTTCAGGTTACAAGTAATTTATATATGTTTACACTGGCTTAGACCGCGACCTTTCAGATTTATGTTTTGCGAGCTCATTTGGAACTTTCGACAAACTGTGATGTGCCCTGGACTTCAGTTGGAACTTTTATATGTCAAACTTTACTCCATTGTTGCCCTGAAGTTAGGGCAACAAGAAGTAACATTTGGGTGAGATTCGAATAAGGTTTAGAATGAGCAAACAAGTTTATAAATATATGAAATTTCGAATCAAGTTAGGGCGGAGCTTCTGCCTACATTGTTTCGATCTTCTCAGCCAGCAGCACCAACAACACCACCACGTTAACGACGATGCTAGATTGCTAGGAGTGGCAACGATGATCACCTAGATGGTTTTAAAAAACTTACATTGTACGCTCAGTTTTTTAGGATTGGGGAACCGGTTTTACAAACAAAGTCCCAACTAAAAACATCAAGAACAGGATGAAGGATTATAGAGATGGTTGGCTATGCTCAGTTTTTTAGACTCGTTAAAACGGGGTCATCGGCAGGCAATAGGGGTTCATTTTGGTGACTCAACCACCACGGGATCAATGTAGTTTTGATTTCGTGGTGGCTAAGTAAGAGGCTTTGATGTGGACTCTTCAATTGGCACAAGAGAAGGGCTTCACCTTTGTTAATGGGTAATTTGATTGCCTAATGGGAATCAACCATCCGATGAAGAAGGTGTTTTATAGAGGTTTTATAGGCTCGTTATTGGCCAATGCGTGCTTTTCGTGTTTGCAACTAGAGCTTTGTTTGGAATCAATCAATTCCTAGCTCATTTACTCCGTTTATCGAAGTAATGGTTGCCTTCGTAAATACTACTCCATTGCTAATCTTAGCCCAAGGCGAATTACTTGTCCACATTACATTTAAAAAGACACAAAAAAAAAAAATAAACGGAAAATGTTGATGCGTCTGCCGGGAGTCGAACCCGGGTCTATTGCTTGGAAGGCAATTATCCTAACCGTTGGACTACAAACGCTTTGTTGTTTTATTCTCTAACTCTACTTTTAAATTGTGTACATAAACTGATTTAGATCTCTCAAACTTGGCATCTGCCACACCCGTTAAAATTGATAGTTATGAATTGCATCAAGATTCTTCGTAGCCAATGTACACAAAATTTACTATTTACACCACATATCCCACTTTTTTTTTTTTTTTAAAATACACCCTGCTCCTCTTGAGTCACACTTCTGCCCCTCACACATGTCTCTCAAAAGGGCATGTGTGAGACTTAAGAGGAGCAGTGGTGCAATTCAAGAGACGTAGGTATGATACATACATGGGCGGAGGGAGGGGGGGCATGCGGTGGCTCGAGCCCCACCGGAATTTTTTTTTAATGTATATGTAGTTTGAGAGTGGATGATAAGTGCATTGTAGCTTAGTGGTAGCTGGCGTGTTTGGAAGAGCACTGGTCCAGGGTTTGATTCACCCTTATGCCACAATTTTCAGTATTTTTTTAACCTTCTAAATTCCCTCTTTTTCTTCCCCTGTTTCCCTCTTTTTCTTCCTTCTAAATTCCCTCCTTTTCTTCCTATTCGCCTCTTCTTCTTCTTTTTTTTTTTTTTTTAATTTGTGAGCCTTTTTAAAAAAGTTTTGTGAGCCTATGATTTTCCAATTTGTGAATTTGGTTTGGAATTGTAGTTTTATGAATAAGGTTTAGACTTATATTTGGTTTTTGAATTTGGGTTTTTGCTCTAATATGGCATTAACTTTGATGTATGAATTAAATTTGTGCTTTGTGCTTTTTATTTTTAGGATTATGGATAAGTTTATTACACAATTTAAGAAGCCATTTATTGCAATTTTTCATGAATTAATGAAATTTTTTTTGAGCCCCCCTAGACATTTTCCTGGCTCCGCCTCTGGATAAATATAATAAAATTTATGAGTGTAAATAATACACCTATCATGTTGGTCATCAAATTACCACAAAACGTAACAGACACAAGTACACATAAATTGTACGTTCTAGAAGATAGAATTGAAGAAAAAGAGAAAAAGTATATATGAAATCCCTTGATTATCAGTGTACATATAAAGGGCCGACCTTTTTGCATCCAAAATCAAACCTTTTGACCTTAATTAATTTTGGCAAATCATATACAGTGACATTCAATTCAACACCGTTCTCTTATGACGGCTGATTACAGTCAAAGATTCGATCTCATCCGTTGCAACTCGTTCTCCATAACTTTCAACATATACCCTCCAAGATGCGAAAATTAGTACCAATTTTGTAGGTGCTACTCCATCCGTCTCACAATAGTTGTCTTTGAAATATTTATGCACGTTTTTTAACGAGTTAAAACTATATAAAATATCAATTTTTTAATTAAACTTTTTAAATAATTCTATACTTATTAGTAATATATATAATATTATTTAAAAATATTTAATAAAATATTGATATTTTATATAGTTTTTAATTTTTTAATAAAACGTACATAAATAATAAAACACATTTATTGTGGGACGGATGTAGTAGTATTTAGGGTATCCAGCTTTCACAATTGCAGTAAATGATCGATGTCACTTATACTTAATTCGGTTATGCTTTCTTTTCATAACATCTTCCGTCGCTATATCTTTGGTGTGAGTCTATGATGACCTGTAAATATATCACGTGTCACGTCAATTCTCAATATATTAACCATAAAGATTGAATTTGTAAATGCACACTAATTTTCCCATATAGTATCACTTTGAATATTTTTTTTCCCCATATAGTATCACTTTGAATATTTGATTACTCCAATTAGGCATATATAAGTTATGATTTAGATATAGTGATATTTTCCCTTTTCTTTAACCTATTTAAATACAGTAGATAAGTATTATAATCTATTTAAAAATGACAAAAAAAATGTTACTCTTTCCGTTCGGTAAAACATGTCAGTTTAGAATGTTAATTTTATTCAAGAAAATATGTCATTGTGGTCTTTACTTTGCGAAAATATCCTTATAATGATTAGTAGATTGTTAATTGTGGTTTTCGATAAATTAAAAAGGTAGTGTAAGAAATAAAGGTTTAATAGTTTATTTGTTGATTTTCTTAAAAAAAAACCCTAAAATAATATGTTTTGACGAACAAAGGAAGTAGATTATAAAGTAAGATTGAAGTTGTCAATAACTAATACGAGTACGAGTAAGTACTCTTTTTAAATTACATTGCATTCATTTCCTTCATTTTCAATTCTCTCGTTTAAAACAGTAGAAAAATGTTAGGCTTAATATTTATCAACTAAATTGAAAAAAAAATTAACAAATACTTATTATTTTTATTTACATTAGAAAAGTGACATGTGTTATTATATACTCCATCCGTTCATAAATATAAGATCACTTCACTTTTGCACGTATTTTAAGAAGCAAAAAACTATATAAAATATTAATTTTTTAATTAATTTTTTTCACAATATAGTATGTATTATTAATAAATATTATATTACGGAAAAAACTTTTGCAAAAAAATTACTCCCTCCGTTCATAAATATAAGATCACTTCATTTTTGCACGTACTTTAAGGAGTGAAAAACTATATAAAAAATTAATTTTTTAATCAATTTTTTTCACAATATAGTATGTATTATTAATAAATATTATATTACAGAAAAAATATTTACAAAAAAATTAATATTTTATATAGTTTTTCACTCATTAAAATACGTGTAAAAAGTCAACAATCTTATATTTGTGAACGGAGGGAGTAATATTTTATATAGTTTTTCACTCATTAAAATACGTGCAAAAAGTCAACAATCTTATATTTGTGAACGGAGGGAGTATGTAACCTTTTGTTATAAATATAAAATACTCGTATTAAATTTACAAAGATTTTTTGAAAAAAACAATAGCCTAACACTCCTCCTAAAGGCAGTGATTGCTAGATAGGGTTTTGACCTCCTTAAAACGCGTGTTGAAAATGAAAGTGACTTTTATTTTATTTTTGGTGATAAAAATATAAAATACCTTAATTAATGGCAGGTGGTTGCTAGATATATGACTAGATGTTGATGTTGACACCAAAGAGCGTAACACTCCTCCTAAAGGCAGTGATTTGGAACCACTGTCCAAAGCCAGGGGAGACCATCTTGTACAAGCGAACCTCATCTCCGATCCGAAGGCACTTCCGGCGAGCGAAATCGAGATACCCTCTGGAGAAGATGGGCTTTAAGTATGAGCCCTTCTTCCTCTTGTAGCAGTGGAAATGGAACCACGCCCCGGTGCCCTCGTCCCGGACCCAGAACCTCATCCGGGTCTGCCCGGGTTCAAACCCGGGGAGATCCGGCAGGGAACGGCTTGGAACAGATAGCCTGTGTAGCAGGTCTGACCTCTTCAGCTGCTTCTTGAAAATCAGGGTTGAATGGACCGCCATTTAATTAATTAATTTTGGTTTTTAAATTTTAATTAATGGCTGGGCTGTTTGTTGCTTACTTGAGAAGCTTTTTGAGTTTGCTTGTTTTGGTATAGTAAGTACTGTAAGTCTGTAAGTAGTTAGGAGTGGAGAGAAAGAGGACTGAAGTGAGTTTAGTTGCTTTTTGAGTTTGCTTAATTTATAGAGGAATCAGTGATGCGGTTCCAATATACTCCGTACAATACTGTAATTAAATTAAGTTATTTAATCTAAAAGTTGGCTTGGTGCAGATATAAAATGCTGCTGTAAAAGTGTAAATATATACTCCTATTTATATATTAGATGTTTTATTGCTACTGTAAAAGTTGGCGGAGTACTATATATAATTATATATGAGCAAATCTAATTAATACTTCTATAATTTCTTTATAAGTAAATAAACAAATTAAATTAAGATCAGTGTATGAAATGCAGTTAAGATTTGATAGAATTCGTAAAATTACTCCAATTTAGTTAAATATTAACTACTCAATTTTAAATAAATACTGTAGTTTAGATTTAAATTAATTAGTTTAATTATTTTTAATTTATTTTTAATTTATTTTTTAAGGTTGATGCTTGATGGTATCCACAATAATCCACTCCACCTAATTCCCCCTAATAAATCCTTACCCAAATGAAATACGGAGTACTATCTATTAATTGATGATGTCACAAAAGGGCAGCCGCCAGCCGTCATCAATTTCGTCATACACTTGATAACATTCGGTTAATCTAGTGCAGCTTTTCCAAAATTTACGAGAGCATGACCCTCTTCACTCCACTTTTTATCTTTCTCTCTTTACTACTTACATTATACATTTTTACTCATATCCCTAGAACCCATGAGAGTTTCTTAACTCTCTTTTTATCTTTTATCTATTCACTCTAATTTCAACTTTTTTTGATGTGGTCCCCAATTTCTCACTTTTGTAGGGTGTTTAAGAGTTACTTATGAGAGAACATGTCAAATCGTTCCTTAACCCAATTTTTACAATCTCAAATAAAATATTATTAAATTTCTTAAATTTGGGTTAAAGAACCCCCATTGCCCATGCTCCGAGAAATAAAATAGATATAGTACTTTTTAAATTAAATTTTTTTTAGAAGCAAGATAAGAATTCGGTTAACTAGAGCCTAGAGAAACCGAGAGACTGGACAAGTCGGTAGATGGATTAATCATCATGTACAACTAGAAGCAAAATACATAAGCAAATAACAGAGAAGAAATTATAGAAGCAAATGACATAAATAAAATTACAAAAGGAAACGTCCAAGCCATCCTACACTGCAATTACAAGACAAAAAAACAAACAAAATGATCGGTCAAAGGGACGATGCACACAGAGAGCTCTGGGGACACTGTCGGACATCTTAGATTATGGATTCAAACCATCAGATATCGACCGCACATCCACGACGTCATCGATCGAACATGGAAAATCAAACATCATTCACAATAAGCCTGCATCATAATAAGATCATCAAAGCACACCAACCGGCAAATTGAACCACTAACCACACCAAAGCCCAATCAAACGCCATAAACTCATCTCAACCCTCAAGAACAATAACAAGATCGTGAGTAGGTCATCATAAGGATAAGCCAAAATAGAGGTTGTTAAAACACGACAAGGAAGCAAAAAAGGACAAAAGTGAACAGGTAAAGCGATTGAATGAGCGAAAGAAACAAAAGGCACAAGGCCAAGGACGAAGAAGCGATTGGTGGACCACGTATCCCATAAGGAGGGAGTAACCTGGCACGAGGAGAAAAACAGAGATGAGATCCACACCGACAGCAGAGACCGGCGATGGATGAAAGCAGGGGCGGCCCCAGGGTGGGGCGGGCGTAGGCGGCCGCCCCACCCTTCGACCCACGCGCGCCGGAGTTTTGGAAAAAAAAATTATTTATATATATAGCAGTTTGTAATAAGTAAAACTAAGATGAATATAAGATCAATTAATCTACTTTGCTTAGTTGGTTTGTGGGAAGGAAAGAAAGTAAAATAAGATCAAAGGTTGGGGATTCAATTCATACCAGCATCCTTTTTTTTAAAAAAAAAATCCACCTCCCTCAAAAGCTTTTTTATTCTTTGTTCAACTTGCACTTACTCTCTATGTTTCTACCTCCTTATTTAATTATGTTTCTACCCCATAAAATTGTTTTTTTTATTCTTTGTTCAACTTGCACCCACTCTCTATGTTTCTACCTCCTTATATAATTATGTTTCTACCCCATAAAATTGGTGAAATTAGGATTTGATTATGAGAATAAATTTTGTGAAATTTTCATTAGAGTTTGTGATTTTGAGAATAAAGTTTGTGTTTTAATTATTGTTTATATGTGATTTTGAGAATGAAATTTATGAATTGAATTTGGGGGTTGTGAATTGAATTTGTGAAGCTAATTTATGCAATATTTGTATTTTCGTACCCTACATATTCAAATCATAATTTCTATCATGTCTTTGGGAACCAAAAGATATTATAAAGTTGATGAGTTTACAATCCTAGCTAATATGCAAAAGCCTTGAATTTCGATAAGTTTACACTCCTAAATATGACAAATGCCTGAATTTCCAATGAATGATGAGAAACCACTACCATAGCAACCAAGCAAATGTAAGTCTACTTTTCTACAATCCACTTCTAAGTTGAAAGTCGTAGCTTAGGTAAAGGTGTTTATTCAAGGCCAATATCTCTGTACACACTAGAAATTTTGCCCCACCTTTCGGAGGATCCTGCGATCGCCACTGGATGAAAGGTAGAGGGCTGGACGGGAACGAACCCGTGGATGAGCCAATACCCAAATCACCGATAGAATAGCCGCGGGTGGGAGGCGATTGTGGCGGTGAACCGACAGAGTTGTAGTAGGGCGAGAAGTGCCGAGCCAAGACGAGGCGGAGGGAGTCAGAGACCAAGGTGATGGTGAGAGGCAAAGGCTAAAAAGACCGAGAAGTGCGGCGGTGAAGCCGAGAAGGCCTGAGCCAAGGTCGAAGGAGACAAGTGGAGGTGACGCGCTGTCGTAGAAAGGGTTAGGTTTGGTGGGCGGCGGTGGGAACGCCACTAAAGGAGAGATGGTCCGAAGGTGATGGTGGTCGATCCGGAGAGAGCAAGCGGGGAAGAACGCAAAAGCCAAGGAAGGCATGTAGGCCGTGACGGTAAGGTTGTAAGTAGTCATGGAAGGCAAAGCTAGAAGCGGCGACGCAAACACCATAGCGGTTAGGGTTTTGTAAAAGAGAGAGTATGGATTCAGACACTTTTAAATTGATTTTTCTTCATTTTACAGTAATAATTTTTAAATTTTTAGAGAGTTATTTATTTTTGGAGAATCATGCAAATTTAGGAAAATTTTCTTTTTTTCAATTGATTTTCTATTTTTGAGAATGTGATGGAGAATCTATAAAATGGAAAATCCATACTCTAAACAGCCAACCAATTAAGAGCAACCCCAACAGATTCTCCATATTGAGTTTTTGGAGAATATTAACATTGTTTTTGGTCCAATAACTTCCCTATTACATTCTCTAAAATAGAGAATGAGGAGAAAAAATGGAGATTATTTCCTAAATTTGGATAACACTTTACATATTTTGGGGTAAACTCCATAATGGAAAAGCTGTTGGAATTTAGCCCAAAAAATTCAGAATATATGATTTATAATTCTCTATTTTGGAGAATTTTTTAGGAAAGTTGTTAGGCTAGCTCTAATAGCCCCAATTTGATCAATTTACTCACGAACAGAACCAATGAATTACACATACAGAACTCGGAGTGCTCGATATTTTGTGTGGCAGGTGATGTGTGGAGTGGTACTCACAAATGAGGAGCGGTATCGCCGGCACCTGGCGCATGATCCGTGGTGCTCGAATGAGCAGAAGATGATGAGCCATGTGCTATGGGAGTGCCTTTTATCTAAAGCTGTGTGGGCAGGGCTGTCTATCCTAATGAACCTTGATGCATTTTGTGCTTTATCTTTTGCAGAATGGCTCCGAAGCAACCTGATGAGCAATGACAAAGCATCCGATGGGCTGGACTGGGCAAGTATTTTTGCCTGTACTATGTGGTGGTGTTGGAAATGGAGGAACAATCGAGTGTTCGACGAGGAGATGCATGTTGCGAACAAGGCCAACTTCATTCTAATGCAGACTAAGGAGTATGCCGTTTAGCAAGAGGAGGGGAGGCAAGGCAACAAGAAAAGGAAGGAGGAGAGGCTGATATCTTGGGAGAAACCGTCGGCGGGATGGGTTAAGTTGAACACAGATGGAGCTGTTGATAGACTGGGACAAGCAGCGACGGGCGGGGTGGTACGCGATGAGCAAAGACGCTGGCTTAGTGGTTTTGCTCACAAGATTGGGATGTGCCCAGTGATTGCGGCTGAGCTTTGGGGTATTGTTGGAGGTCTCAAGGAGGTGTGGCGGATGAGCAGAAGAAAGGTGGTAATAGAGACAGATTCCATGCTTGTGGAGACGCTGATTAAAGGGTGGACAACTGATCGGCATCCGCTATCTAGCCTAGTGCAAAAATGCCATGGCTTAATCTAGTGGGATTGGGAAATCCGAGTACAACATGTCTTTAGGGAGGCGAACGGTGTCGTTGACTCCCTCGCTAGTTTTGTTTTAAACTTACCTTTAGGTTTTATTTCTTTGAATAATCCTTCTTCGGATTCGACCCGTTTGCTGAAGGAAGACGCTAGGGAAAGGGCTACTCCCCATTTCATTTGTGTGTAGTCTAGTTTTGTCTGATCGGGGATGTCTCCTCCGATTTTCAACCAAACAAAAAAATTTCATTATACCCGTAGGACTTTCTATGGTGCATTTATTAATAGGAAAATCTATTGCATCCCATAGAGTTTGGATCACTTGTCATTTGCAATTGTTGGGGGAACAGTTAGTTCCACAATTTTTTAGGGAAGAGATCAAATTTGTAACCAATTTTTTTTACAGGATCCGTACACATAATTAATAATGATTGTATTAGAGCAACCCCAACAGCTATTGTAAAAAATCTCTAAAATAGAGATCAAAATATCAAAATCTCTAAAAAAATTTCACTCCAACTCCAACAGCTTCTCTATTTTATAGATTTTTGCATTTATTATACACTATAATCAATACAGAAATTTATATTATATAGATAATTGATAGTTAAAAAATGATAGAATGGATGGTTCATCTAGAATAGGGGTGCCAAATTGAAGGGTAAGCATTAAATTTATACATAAAAAGTAGTGAAACATTAAATTATAGAGATTACTTATCTTTCTCTAAATTTAGAGATTTTTTTTCCTCTCATTTCATTTCTCTATTTTACAAATGGGTATACAAAAACTGTTGGAGTCAAAAAAATGTATTTTTTCTCTAAAACTTCCACTTTTTTCTATTTTAGAGAAGCTGTTAGACTTGCTCTTAGATAATACCATAACTGGGATGGTTATGTAAACGATTTCAAGTATATTTGCTCGGTAAAAATCCTCAACAAAAGAATACTTGGATATCATCATTTAAGGTAATTTTTTGAGAAATCATTTAATGTACTCCGTATTTAAGATTCTAGAAATCTTGGATTAAGCGGGACCCTTTTGTAAAAAGAATGAAAAATATAGCACTTGCTTGGTGGAAGTCAACAACTTGGCCTCCAAGCTTAACTACATTACATTAAAAATATTTTCGTCACTTTATATTTCATGTTTAATTTGTTATTCATCTATAACAATATAATTATTCATTTGTATAATAAGTGTAAAAAAATATAAATTTTATTATATAATCGTCAAATATCACCAAATAATCACTCACTACACCAAATAATAAAAAATTATTTTTAATCTCATTCGTTGATCTCTTAATTCAATTGCTCTCAGATTTGTTAACATAATGCAAATAAGAGTTGTGTACGTATGGTCTATTGTCATATATATAAACAACGATCATTTGTGAACAACTATTATAGTGTGATTTGTGAATAAATTTAGAGCATTAGATTAAGAAAATCAATGACTGGAGTTTAAAGAAAAATTTAAAGAGCAAAATTATTCATTTGAAATGACATGATTATTCGCATATAACTCATATGAATAATCATGTTGCAATAAATGAATAATTTTTATATGAAAAGACTGCCATACGAATAATTATATTACATCAGACGAACAATTATGTTATTACATATAAATAATCAATATGTTCACGATTTAAACGGTAAGAGGTGTTGGGTCACATAAGATACGCTCTCTCATGAGGAACCCTAAAAAACCCAGCCGTTATCATCTTCAATCTCAACCAATTTCCAAAAATCAAATCCAAAATCAGCCCCAAACTAGACAAAATCTCACGAGCAAAAATCCAAATCCCAAAAAGAGTGAAAAGGGATATGAGCTTTTCCCCAAATACAACAAAAAAAGAAGCAAGAAAGAGATGCAAAAAATGGAAGATGAGGTGGAAAAGTGGAGCTCGATGGTCTGCTGTCCTCTTGGGGCTGTTTTGGGGCAGGCGGCTGGGTTCCTGGTGGTCGAGTGGCCCTCGCCAGTGGCTGAGCCCGGTGCTCCAGCCATGCTGTCCTCCCTCCTCTCTTTCTAAACCTCCTCGGCCCTTCCGCCTCCGATGTCCTATCTGGCGGAGCTGGCTATTCAAGGCCGCCGCTCGTCTCCATCGATCTCTCTTTCCCCATCCGGTTCTGGTGGTCTCCCTGTGGTGGCCGACTGTCCAACCTCGCCGCCCGCCGCAATTGTTGTCTCCCCTTGTGGGTGGACGGGAAGGAAGACTAATAAACATCTTTACATCCCTCAACCTCCCTCAAAATCTAAACAATTACAAATTTAAACCAAAACTTTCAAGACCAAATCTTCAGCTCAAACCTTTTATCTCAAACTCTTATTTTATCAAAACTATGTTTCTCAAAATCCCCTCATTTCAGGCTGGATTCTTTGCATGCAACTGGAGCTGTCAGCGCAACATTCCAAAGTTAGCCCTTCCGTTACAAGATTCTGCCAAGATGAACTTCTCGCAGTGGGTTGTGTTTGAGAAGGCATGTACCTTCATTCTAGATCGAAATCTTGCATGCAACCGAAACGCTCAATTCAACAACCCAACTGCTCCGCAAGCGGCTGTCAAGATGAACATCATGGTGCGGGTGTTGGTCGAGATGACCCGATGCCTCATACCAACTAAGTATTTTGATGAATCCATTTTTCCTGTTCTAATAGTCTTAGAGCATCTCAGTATTTCTATAAAATTCTATTTTGATTATCACCTGGTAAAATTAGCAGTACTGATTGACTACTCTACCCTCTTTGCTATGAATGGGTTCTATATCAGTCTAGATTGGAAGCATTACATGAATTCTCATTTTCTCTTGATAGTCTACTCCTTTAGATTTACTCTCGCTTTATTAAGACCTAACTTGCTAGATGATTGTTATCAGTATCCTAAATTTAGTTATCACCTTCTGCAAAAGAATATATCTCAAGAAGAAGAATTGGTGATTAGTAATCCCATCAACTGTTGGTGTGGGGAAATCTCGGCTACAATCCCCATCAGATCACCCTCTGGTATCTCTCTGGTATCTTCAAATCATTATTATATTAATGCTTTCCAAGCTCATTATGTTAATCTTATTATTTATCTTCATCCTTGGACTAACCTTGAGTTACCAATCCTATGGGATATCTCTTGTAAGATCAATCCTGACAACTCAACTTCATCTACACCCAAGGGATGGTTGTTTGAAGTTTGAACACAGTAACACACATACAATCCAAGGTAAGACCCCTCTTAAACTTTCTCAACACTAATCGGCTATCATCCCCACGAGGCCAGCTTTTGGTTCCTTTGTGGTGGAAAGCCAAACCAAACCTTCAATCCAACAAGTCTCACACAAACTTTTTCTCAAACATTGTGCAACAAGTCACATACTACACCAGCAGAACTGCTGCCAACAACTCTTACAAGCTGGGGATCAAACTACACTCGGAACAGAAACTGCAATCTTCATGTCAGGGAAAATTCATTCAGGTAAAGACCCTTACTCATACTACTCTCAATACACTGTAATTTGTAGAAACAAACAAAAAGATAAATCACATTACACATTTGTTACCTCTATCAACAAATTGATAACTCAACATTATAACTGGTATAATGCTTGGATTCTGATTTTGAAGCTATGTAGCATAGCTGCAAATTGGTTTTATGTTTAGGATTGGCTACTGGAACATCAGGGGTTCCAGGAGGCCTCTTCTCTGGCATGAAATCAATCAAATCAGATACAACAATAAACTTGACATACTAGCGTTAACTGAAACCAAAATAGGTGAACCCCCTTCTGATTGCCACCTTAAAGAATCTGGCTTCCACAAGGCTCTAACTATTCCCTCTACTAGCGCCAAAGGAGGCATCTAGATTCTCTCCAAAAAAACACAAAACCAATGACAGATACACCATCCTTGAACAACACCAAAGATTCTGTATGATTAAAATTACGATAGAACAAATGGATATTGCTATCATCTTTGTCTATGCCCCTTCAGTTGAATCTGATAAGGAAACCTTCTGGTTTGAGATCATCAATGTCGTCAATAAACATATGCTTCATGTTCTTCTCATAGGAGACTTAAATGACATAGAAAATGACACAGAAAAGGTTGGTGGTTGCACCCCATCTGCACACAGATTTCGTAGAATCAGAGAAATCAAAGAAGAGCTTAACCTCCAAACTGTCCAATATATAGGCTCTCCCTTCACTTGGAGGAAAAACTCTAACAACAATCCGAACAATACATATGAGCGCCTTGATAGGGCTCTTGCTCACCAAAATCTTATCTCCCACTTTAAAAATCTTAGAACCCAACACCATCCCTTCTCATCCTCCGACCACTGCCCCATCACACTACAATTGGGAACATCTGAATGTCTTAAAGGAGCCCCCTTCAGGTTTGAGATGGCTTGGTCTACTAACCCTATCTTTGAATCCATAATCACCAAGGTTTGGAACAACAAGCTAACAGGCTCCTTTGCGTACTCCTTCATGCAGAAACAAAAACTTCTTAAAAAGAATATCAAGAGTTGGTGCAAAAATCACAACCAAAACAACATTAAAAAACAACTCTCGAAAATAGAAATCAACATTCAGAAACTATAGCTTCACCTTCCATGGGGTACCCTGTCACCTAGTGATACTAGGAAACTAACTAGATTGGAAAAGAAAAAAAATGCTCTCTTAGACTATAGTCTTAAATTTTGGAAACAAAGATCAAAGATTAAACACCTTCAACTAGGAGATAGAAACACTAATTACTACCAAACCATTGTAAAAATAAAAAATTATAGAAACTCCACTGCTACTTTTATCACAAAGGAGGGAGCTCAACTCACAAAAAATGAAGAAATAACTTGTCAGATTACCAAAGAAATGTCTGATAGATTTTTAGCTCAAAACAGAGCCCCCATTTCTAATGATCAAATTAAGCACATTCAACCACAAATCACATCCACTGATAATGCAGCTCTTCTAACTCTCCCAACTAAAAAAGAAGTCAAAGATACAATCAGTAGTATGGCTGAGGACAAGAAGCCTGCCCTTGATGGCTACCCTCCAGAATTCTATCTCAAATACTGGAAAATAATTGGAACTTCATTATGTAATGCAGTGAAAGCTTTCTTTCATTCTGGTAGTATGCTAACACAAATCAATCAAACCTTCATTGCCCTCATCCCCAAGGTAGAGAATCCTTTGAATATCAATCGCTATAGGCCTATCAGCCTATGCAACACCATGTATAAAATCATAACTAAGATCATAGCTAACCGGCTCAAACCAATCTTAAATAAATTAATCAATCCCTTTCAAGGTGCCTTTATTGAAGGAAGATCAATCCAGGACAACACCCTTATAGCACATGAAATTTTTCATAACTTCCACAAACAAAAAGGAAAAAAAGGCTGGATGGCCCTTAAACTAGACATGGAAAAGGCCTACCATAAAATCAATTGGGACTATATAAGAGCAACTCTCACCAAATTTGGCTTCGCCCCACAATGGATCAATTGGGTCATGAACTGTATTACTACGACCACCTTCTCAGTCCTAGTGAACAATTGCCCCGGAACCCCATTCAAACCAGGAAGGGGGATTAGGCAAGGAGACCCCCTTGCTCCCTATATCTTTATCTTAGTCATGGAGAACCTAGCCAGAGAATTAATCGAGGAAGCGAGCTACAATGATGCTCTCATTGGAATCAAGCTCACAAAAAATGGTACCAGCATCCCCTTTCTTACTTTTGTAGATGACACAATTATTTTCTCCAGAGCTTCTCACAAAAGTCTTCACACTATCAAAAACATCCTCAACAATTTCTCAAACCTGTCAGGACTAACTATAAACTACAACAAGAGGTCTTTGCAAGTCTCAGGAAACATTAGCTCAAATCTGGCCAACTCCTTAACTCGAGATATGAATATTCCTATATCTAAAACTCTAGAAAAATATCTAGGTATACCTTTGGTCAGAGGAAGAGTTAAAAATAAAGTCTTTAATGAGGCTGTTCAAGGCCTTAAAAAATAATTACCCAAATGGAAGACCTCTTCTCTCACCCAGGCTGGTCGTGCAACTTTAATCCAAGTAAATTTAAGCTCCAAGACTAATTATTTGATGCAGAATATTCTCCTTCCTAAAGGAATTTTAAACAAAATTGACCAAGTTCAAAAGAACTTCTTCTGGAACAAACTACATTAAAAAAAGTACACCCCTTTAATTAGGTGGGATAAGATCTGTAAACCAAAAGAACAAGGTGGTCTTGGGCTAAAACTGGCTGAAGAAATGAACATAAGTCTTCAAATGAAACTCTTATGGAAAATCATTCATGAACCGGATAACATTTGGGTAAAAGTCATAAAAGAAAAATATCTTCAGCAAGAAGGATTAATGGAAAAATCCACGCAGAATACTTCTTGGCAATTTGGGAGACTTCTTAACCTCCGAGAGAGATTCTCCCAGGGACTACTATGGCTAATAGGAAACGGTGAATCAATAAATGTCTGGAAAGACCCTTGGGTACCAGATCAAAATTTAGTGAACTTCCAGCAGTACTTTGATCCCGATCTTAAGGTAACCCATCTTCTTAAAACTAACAAACAGTGGAATATCCCTCTATTACATGAGATCTTCCCCAACAACATTGTTTCAAAAATAATAAAAATCAGAGTCCCACTTTGGAATACCCCTGATAAATTAATATGGAAATACAACCCCAATGGTCAATTTACAACTAAATCGGTGAGACAAATTATGACTAACAACAACAACCATTCGGACGATTACAAATGGATTTGGAAACTAAACACCCCCCTAGAGTTAAGAATCTCCTTTGGAAAATAATCACCGACAGCCTTGCCATAAAAAATAGACTAAATAGATACTTCAATAGGGTCCCGTCAAGCTGTTGCTTCTGCAATAATAATAATGAAGACAGTGACCACCTCTTTATCCCTTGTCCGTTCACGAGGGCTATTATTGCCTCCTACGAGTAGCAGCTGGTAGGTAAAAACAAGACACTAATACCTACCCACTGTAACAATATAAAAGATCTCCTAACTATAAATCAAAACAAGAAGGACATTGAAGAACTCTGTTTTATATGGCAAAAAATCTGGGAATCAAGAAATGACTTGATTTTCAGAAACAAGAAACCAACCACATCTCATCATTTACCAAGCAGAATTTTATCCGATCGTACGGACTGGCAAACTGCAAATAAACAATCCTCTCTTCAAGCCAACCATAGTGCTAGAAGGAAAAGAAACTCTAAATAGACTAAACCACCTAGGGCTATCTACAAAATTAACGTGGATGGCTCGCTAAAACCCACAAGCGAATGCCATGTGGGGGTCATTATTAGGGACCATTATGGTTCAGTGATTGATATCCTTCGGTTGGAAACGGCAGCCACATCTGCTATCCAAACAGAAGCTGACGCAGTTTGTGCAGGTATAAACTTAGCCATAGCAAGAGGCCTAAGGAGATTCATAGTGGAAGGAGATTGCTTGGAAGTGATCAAGACGATTAATGATAAGTATCATTGCAGATGGGAAATATCAAGGGAAGTAGAGCTAATCAAGAATCTTAGTGCTAACTTTGACAACATTGAGTTTAGACACTAATGTGTTCCAGCCCCCGTAGGATACGACTCCGACGTTGCGTTAATAAAGCATTTATTATTATATCAACTTAATTCTATTTTTAGTATTGTTTCTTAATAAGAGGTGTGGACTTACTCTACATAGTAAGTCCAACCCGTTAGCCAATTAGGCCCATTAGTAATTAGGGTTTTATTAGTTTTCTTTAAATACGCTATTAGGGTTAATGTTTATTCTTACGTCAAATTTAGAGGAATTGAAGAGCGTTGAGTTGAAACTCCCCCTTTCCTCCCTGACGTCACAAACCCTATCTTTCAATTTGCTACTGTTTACTGCTGAATTCGTTGGATCTTCAATCAAAGGTTCTCGCTTGAATTGATTGAAGATCGGGATCTCATCCTTGCTTGGAAGAGATTCGTCCTAATTTCCGCCGCTATCACTGCTCCATTCTTCACCACCAAACGTTGCACCAACGTCTACCTGCTTCACCGATCCACCGTGTTCGTGCGTATATTGCAATCGAACTGCATGTGAAAGTTCAATTAAATAGCTTTGGGTGATTAATTAAGCAAATTCGGCTTTTGCTTCCACCACACTTTTCAATTGGAATTTGAAGTCGACAAGTCGCGGCCACAAGAGAAATTAGGGTTTGACGTCAGGGAAAAAAGGGGAGTATCAACTCAACGCTCTGCAATCCTCTAAATTTGACGTAAGAATAAACATTAACCCTAATAGCGTATTTAAAGAAAACTAATAAAACTCTAATTACTAATGGGCCTAATTGGCTAACGGGCTGGACTTACTATGTAAAGTAATTCTACACCTCTTATTAAGAAACAATACTAAAAATAGAAATAAGTTGATATAATAATAAATGCTTTATTAACGCGACGTCGGAGTCGTATCCTACGGGGGTTGGAACACATCAGACACTGCTACAGAGAAGCTAACAAGGCAGTAGACTTCATAGCTAGATCTAGAGACAACTGTACTCTTTGTAATCTCCCTATTCTTAGGGATCTCTGTAACATCATCCAGTCGGATGATCATGGTGGCGCCTTACTTCGTAAGGCTCACCTATTTTTCGCCTACTGTAAAAAAAAAACGGTAAGAGGTGTTTGTAGCGGAACCAATGAACCATCATCTCTCTCTCTCTCTCTCTCTCTCTCTCTCTCTCTCTCTCTCTCTCTCTCTAT